>JADMLD010000022.1:27500-35049 GCA_017589585.1 Phylloscopus whistleri | reverse complement strand
GGGAAGCACCTGGAGATGCCAGGGGGTGACAAAGGGGACGTGGGGTGGCAATGGGTTCTGGCAAGCCACAAACCCAACATCTCCTGGGCTGCACCCCAAGGGCAGGGAGATGATTCTCCCCCTCAGCCCCCCTGGGGCACACAAACCCCTGGGATCCCGGGACAGGGCAGACCTGGATGGGTCAGAGCAGATCCAGAGGGGACCCTGGAGATGGTTGGGGGCTGGAAGAACCTTTCCTGTTCTTGCTGGGAGAGCTGAGAGATGTTCTGCAGCTCCCTCCTCCTCCTCTCCCTTTTCCAGGCTGGGAGAGCTGGCTGTCCAGCCTGGAGCAGACCTTGTGGAAAAGTGACAGGGAAAAGCTTTTCAAGCCAGGAGCAGGGGTGCTGATTTTAAACTGGAAGAGGGTGGGGTTGGGTTGGATACAAAGAGAAAACCTGCCGGGGGGGATCGGTGGTGCCCAGGGCATTCCCCATCCCTGGGCAGCGAGGCTCGGGCAGCGCAGGCATCCCGGGCAGGGCGCTCCGGGGCCATCCCGGCAGGGATTTGTCAGATCCGGGCGCGGAGGCAAATTCCCTTTGCTGGCGCTGGAAGCCAGATGGAGCCAGTCACTGCGCTAAGGGAGCTCGGGGAGCGCGGGGGCTGCTCCGCTCGGGGTCCCCTCGGGGGCTCAGGGCCCTGGGTGACCCTGCCCACGGCTGGCCCCGAGTGACAGCAACCAGCGCGCTGCAGAGCTGCCCCGGAGCTCCCGGGGGCTGGGCTCCATCCCTTACAGCCGCAGCCATTCAAGGTTGTACCTGGCAGGGAGAGGAGAACCCCCAGGACGAGCTGGGATTTGGGTCGGGTGGGGCTGTGTGGTTTGGTCCGGAACGGTGGCGCAGGTTCCGAGCTGCGGGGACAGCCCAGAACTTCACTCTCAGCCCGAATCTGCTTTTTGTGGCGTTGCCCGGGTCAAAATCAACTTCGTGTTCCCAGCGCAGGGAAGAGCGGTGACTGTCACTCCCGGTGCGGGCACAGACACCGCGCAGGTGCCTTTGCACGAATAACGCCGCGTTTGCACGGGTTCATCGTCCTCTGCCGGGCGGGACGGCTCCGGGAGCACCCGGGGGATGGCTGGGGCTGCTCCCCCCCAAATCAGGGTCTGGGGGTCCGGGACAGCAGCGCCGGGGGTGGGATGGAGGTGCCCGTGGCTGGGGGGTCCATGCGGAGCTGCTGCTCAGCTCCTCCGTGTGCCCGAGCCCCCCCGAGGCTCCCGAGCCCCCCGAGGCTCCCGAGCCCCCGCGCCGTGGGGCAGGGTGTGAATTCGGCTCCGCGCCGGGTGTGAAGAGACTGTGAATTCTCATCAACACTTTCATTACCTTAATAAAATTACTTCAGGTCTGCTAAGTTCTTGTGCAGAAAAACAAGCCGTAATTGCGGGGCTTGCTGCTTCTCCTTCCCCTGACCCCCCGAAAGGCTCAGCCCCCGGCTCTGGCCTCTGGGCACCTTCACTGAGGGGCTCCGGGCTCTCCTGCAGCAGCCTGGGGCAGGTGAGGAGCTCTGCTTGTCACGGAGCTTCTGTCAGGGTGGCCCCTCTCTCTCCCATCCGCCGAGCCCTGACAGATCCTGAGGAGTTATTCAGAGCTCTGGGCTCGTTTGAACATTATATTGTCAAAGCTTTTTTTTTTTTTTTTTTTCCTTTTTTTTTTTCTTTCTTTTTTCTTTTTTTTTTTTTTTTCTGTGGGAGACAGATTCTTACCTAAACTCACCCACTCTCCAGAAATAGCAGCAATAATAAGCCTGAAATGAGGAGATTAAGAGCTGGAATTCATTTTAGAATCATGGAAGAGTTTGAGTTGGAAAGGACCTTTAAAGGTCTCCCAGTCCATCTGATCTACCCCTGCCAAGGTTTTCCAGGGTTATTCACTCTGCCCTGCACTCCCTGTTTACCCTCACCCTGGAGATTCCCAAAACACTTTTGGTTGTGGGATTTGTCCCATTCCAGGCTGGCAGGTCCCAGTTTGGAGGCAGCACCCAGAGCAGCACAGCCCGGGTTCAGCAGTGTCTGGGCTCACCCAGGCTGGTTCAGTGCAAGCTTTGCTCTAGAACATCCATTTCCACACAGCAGCTCTGGTGTGAGGGGGTGAACTGGGAAAGGCCTTTCCTGCCAGCCAGAGCTCCCAGATCCTGGGGCCTTTTGGGCAGCTCATTGGCACAGGAGGTTCAAGGACTGCAGAGATCAAGAGGAGGTTGCCTGGAAGAAAGCTGGATATCATGGGATGGGCTTGGAGCAGGTGGTTGGTTTGGTGGCTTAATTATTGGGTTAGTCAGGCTTTGGAATCACAGAATCATGGAATGGTTTGGGTGGGAAGGGACCTTAAAGCTCATCCAGTGCCACCCCTGCCATGGCAGGGACACCTCCCACTGTCCCAGGCTGCTCCAAACCCTGTCCAGCCTGGCCTTGGGCACTGCCAGGGATCCAGGGGCAGCCACAGCTGCTCTGAGCACCCTGTGCCAGGGCCTGCCCACCCTCCCAGGGAACAATTCCTGCCCAATCTCCCATCCAAACCTGCTCCTTATTCATTCTAAGTTTCTCCTCTTACTTGAAAACCTTCCGTCATGTTCCATCACTGCTGGCCCATGTAAAAAGTCACTCCCCCTGCCTCTTGGCAGCCCCTAAAGCACTGGAATATCCCTGCCCTAGGATGGAGGCCATCCCTGCAGCCAGCTTTGGGAATGCTCCACAAGGGCTGGCACCCCCTGACTGGCAGTGCTGCTGCCCTGGGGCTGCTCCTGAGCTGCAGTGTGGCTGAGCTGGGAATACAGAAACCCCCTGGGAAGGGCCATTGCTCTCCCTCCAGCATCTCCCAGGGTGGCTGTAACATTTGGAGCCACCTTAAAACCGAGGTGGAAGCCGCACCCTCTGGTAACCAAAGTTGGTAGCAACAGTGCTGGGCCTCCCGGGAGGAGCTCCTCAGCCATCCCTGTGTCCTTCCTTGGCTTCTCTGTCACTGCCTGCCCAACACCGAGCAGAGATCCTGCCCTCTGAGCACATGGACCTGGGAATTGTTGCAGAGAATGAGGATGTGAGTATTCTGATAGAGCACCTTGCTGAAAATCCAGGTATGAGGGTCTGCAGCCCCTTCCCAGGCCATGGGACCAGCACTCTGCCAAGGAAATCCCAACTACAGGGGAGAAATGGCAGCTGAAAAGCCTGGCTGGGGTTTGCTCAGGTTCTGAAAAGCTGGAGGTGCTGAGCTCTGCCAGCAGCGGTGGGCGAGTGGCAGGGGGAGAGGAGCTGGAGCTGCTCTGTGCCTCCAGGTGCAGCTGGAGCACAGGAACCAGGAGATGCACCAGCCTGGAGACCCACAGGAGGAGATGGGGAGGCTGCCTGGCTTCAAGACAGGCTTCCCAGGCAGGCTGGTCCTCAGTGAAGAGGAAAAACTGAAGGTAAAACTTTGGGAGTTGGAGAGAACGGAGCTGAGAACTGTGTGAGGCCAGTGGATCCACAGAGGGAGATCTGGGGGAATTCCTCCTTCTAGAGGGGGATGTGTTGTGCTCAGACATCACATCAGAATCCATCCATGGCATGGATTCATGCCCTCACAACCCATCCATGGCCTTCACTGAGTTTCCCTCTCCCAGATCTCCAAAGACCTGGTGGATCTCCAGATCGAGACAAACAGAATGAAGGAGCGCTATGAGACGGAGAACTTCCAGCTGAAACACACGGTACCACATTTGGGACTGGCCAATTCCTGCCCTGCCAGCACCTCCACCCAGCTCTGCAGCTCCTGGCACAGCCACCTTCTCTTTGCTTGGCACCTCCTCCTGCCTTTCCATGGCGCTGACCCGCCCCCAGCACCCCAGAGCCCGAGGAGCTCCCGTGGGACCATCTCCCTGCTCTGGCCTTGTGGCAGGGGGAGAGGAGGTCTTGTGTGTGACCCTGGTGCCCCTGCAGATGCAGGCCCTGGAGGGGCGGCTGCAGGAGCTGGAGCTGGGCAGTGCCCGGGTGGCCGGGGAGCGCGATTCCCTGCGGGAGCGCCTGCGCGCCCTGGAGAGCAGCCGCCAGCAGCTGGCCCAGGAGTTCATCATCCTCAAGAGCAACTACCTGGCCCTGGGCAGAGAGCTGGAGCAGGAGGTGAGAGAGGCTGCAGGGCTGATCCCAGAGCTGATCCCAGAGCTCCCAGCTCCACCTCACATTCCCTGGTGTGCAGGTTCCCCGCCTCGTTTGGCTTTTGGTTCTGCATCCCCGTCACAGCTCAGGCCCAGGGAGGCTTCTCAGACAATTATGCAGAGCTTCTTGTTGAGGCCTCTTAAAGGCCACTGAGCCCAAAAATCCATCCAGTGCCGTCCCCTGCCAAGGGCAGGGACACCTCCCACCATCCCAGGCTGCTCCAAGCCCCATCCAGCCTGGCCTTGGGCACTGCCAGGGATCCAGGGGCAGCCACAGCTGCTCTGGGCACCCTGTGCCAGGGCCTGCCCACCCTCCCAGGGAACAATTCCTGCCCAATATCTCATCCAGCCCTGCCCTCTGGCAGTGGAAGCCATTCCCTGTGTCCTGTCCCTCCATCCCTTGTCCCCAGTCCCTCTCCAGCTCTCCTGGAGCCCCTTCAGGCCCTGGCAGGGGCTCTGAGCTCTCCCTGGAGCTTCTCCTCTCCAGGTGAGCACCCCCAGCTCTCCCAGCCTGGCCCCAGGGCAGAGGGGCTCCAGCCCTTGGGGCATCTCCGTGGCCTCCCCTGGACTCTCCAGCAGCTCCAGGTGCTGCTGCTGTTGGCCCCAGGGCTGGGGCAGCTCTGCAGGTGGGGTCTCACCTGAGGGGGCAGAGCCGGGGGCTCAGCCCAGCACAGGGGGCTCCAGGGTCCCAGCACACGTGGCCAGGACATGTCCACCCCTTGAGCTGTGACACGGCACGGCCTGGCCTGGGATTGTCTCCGGGGATTTGATGTGGCACAGCTCCTTCCCCGGGGCGTGTGGGACCTGCCCTCAGAGCGGGGACAGGGCTGGGGACAGGGCTGGGGACAGGGCTGGGGATGGAGCTGGGGAGAGAGTCGGGGACAGATTTGGGGACAGATTTGGGGACAGTGCTGTGCCCACGCTGCCCCGCTGCTCCCCCGGCCCCCCGCGGGCAGAGCTCTCCCGTTCCCCCGGCGGCCCCAGGGCGGTGCCCGGAGGTCACGGCGGGGCTGCCCGGGCCGCTCCCCCGGCGCTGCCAGCGCGCTTTGTTTCCCTTTTTTCTGCTTGGCTTGCGCGGCCGGCACGTGAAGGGATTGGAGCCGCTCTGGTTTCGGGCGGCGGCGGGAAGGGGCCTGGCGAGTTTATGAAAACACCGACTTCCAGCAAGTTTGTGATGCTTACTTAAAAGCCAGAGGCACCTTCCCGCTGGCTGCCGGCGCAGCAATGATTAACGCGCGGCGTTCGGACCCAGATTTGTGTTTCTTCGGCCGCTTCAATAACCCTTCCTCTGTCCCCTCCCTCTCCCCCCTCCCGCTTCTCCTTCTTTTTGAATGGACGGAGTGACTGACACCCTCCTGCCCGCTCCCTCCCCCAGCAGAGAGCTCAGCTCCATGACCTGGTTTTCCATGCCGAGCTGTGCTGGGAAGCTGCGGCAGGAATGCTGCTTTGGTCCCGTGTGTCTGGATGGGCTCTGGCGGAGCAGGATAATGATCATCCCTGAGTTAGTGACCCTTGCGGAGAGATCATCTGTCTCCCAGCAGCGGAGGAATGGGAATTTCTCGCAGGGAGGCGAGCTCAGCTCTCGCAGGGGGTGATCCCAGCCTGCGCTCCCGGTCCTGCCGGGCTCAGGGAGGAGTTGCTCAGCCAGCAGCACTCTCAGCTGCTTCTTGTCCCCAAGGGGGTGCAATGTATTTGTCAAAACCTGGATTTTCAGGCAGCTGACATCTCTAAATGACGGCTTTAGCAGGTTAGGGGTGATCACACACCGCACGTGGATCCCGGGATGTTTCGGAGAGTTGAAAGCACGTGGGTTCGGTTCCGTGCCAGAGAGCATCCTGAAGAACCACAGGGTCACGGGACGCTCTGGGGTGGAAGGGATTTTAACGCCCTTCTCATCGCACCCCTGCCACGGGACACCTCCCTCCAGACCAGCTTGCTCCAAGAAGTGCTGAAGCGGCTCCAGAAGCCAGGGGTGAATTCCTTGGATCTCCTCCATGTGCCGAGGGGTTTACCCCAGCTCCTTGGCTCTGACTCCCAAAAATCCCCGCCTGAAGCCAGAGAGGCTCCGACTTGGCAGCCTGGGACTTGTCGCGACATGGGCCTCTTGCTCATTATTTTCCCAGTGCGGACTTTCCCAAAGGAAACGGGGGAAGCAGCCTGCGGTTCTGCCCCCTCCCCTTCCCCGGCGCTCCTCTGGGGGAGACAATGAACCTTTTACACATTCCCAATTACAAGTGCTACTTGTGACCTCGCCAATATGTTGTCATGGCTGCTTGGCGCAGGAGCAGCTCGGCGAGCTCATTCACGGCCCCTTGGCCGGGAACAGTCGGAGCCGCTGAATCGTCGCGGCCCCATTGTCCGCGGGATTCACACATCGCCCGTGTCTGTCTGTCTGTCTGTCTGTCTGTCTGTCCGGCCCTGCCCGGCCCTTGGGAAGCGCCTCGCAGGAGATGCCGGGCGGGCACTCGGTGCCTGTTTTCTGACTCGCTGTCAATTCCTCCTTTTCGGGGCTCTGACCTTTCCTCGCTCTCCGTTTCCTGCTCCTTTTGTCCCCCCGGTTCGCGCCGGCTGCGGCGGCAGCCCCGGAGGCGACCCCAACGCGCTCTGGGTTCCACGCCGGGGCTTTCCCTGGAGCCGCGCCAGGCTCGGGAGCTCAGGAAAGGCAGCGAAGCCCAACTCAAACCGGGGTCTGCCCCCTTTTTTTTTTGGCTAAACCGGTCCTTGTGACCCCTGCGATCAAATTGTCAGGGCTGACAGCTGCAGATGGATCGCTGCGGGCCCGGAACAAGCGGGCTGTCTCTGCGGAGCTGTCAGGTTGCACAGCTGTATCTCTCACCTCTTTGTCAGCCGCCTTTCTCCCCGCTCTCCCCCGGCCCACCCCGTGCTATCTTTTGATAAGCTATTCTCTCCGCGGATGACTCAGATGACCTCTGCCTGCCATCCTCCCGATTCACTGCCATGGTAACAATTACTCAAGCTTGTCCCCAGTCATAAACCCCATCAAAGCTTTGTTATCTACACAGAAACCCTCCTGGGAGACATGAATCCCCCCAGTGTTCCTTCCCCATCACCTGTAACGGAGCTTTTCTCATTCAGATCCTCTTTATCTTTGGGAAATGTGTCACTTCACACCAGCGCGCTTTGAATCTGCTGCCTACACGGGGCTGTGGGCTGGCGGCTGCGGGGGGAGGCATTCCAGGAGAGCTGGGATGGTGTCATCCCGGAGGGAGGGATGGAGGGAGGGAGGGAGGGAGGGATGGATGGAGGGATGGATGGATGGATGGAGGGATGGATGGATGGATGGAGGGATGGATGGATGGATGGATGGATGGATGGATGGATGGAGGGATGGATGGATGGATGGATGGATGGATGGATGGATGGATGGATGGATGGA
>JADMLD010000022.1:0-25000 GCA_017589585.1 Phylloscopus whistleri | reverse complement strand
GGGCTCCTGCTGGGAATCTGACTCTCAACGTGAGCGTTTCCCTGGGGAGAGCGACACATGTGCACCTCCACGTGCCCTGGCTGTGCACAGACACCACTCCTGCCGTGGTGCACAGGGCACCAGCCCCTCCCAGTTAAACCAGTCCTTCCCCCAGCATGTCACTGCTCAGCTGGACAAGTGCTCAGCCCCAGGTTCTCCTCACTTTGTCCTCACTCAGCTTTCTGCCCCATCTCCCTCTTCGTTTGTCCCTCAGTTGCTTGGAAACCAGGATCACATAAAAGTGGAGCTGGAAAAACTGAAGAAAACCCATGATGAGCAGCAGCAGAAGCTGCAGGAGCAAGTGTGAGTGTCCCTCTGCTTGGCCAGGGGGTTGTGGGATTGTTGCAGCTGGATTTGACCCAGGGAGCAGGAGAGGAGGCACTCTGCCTTTGGGGGTACAGGGTACAATGACCCCCCACCCTGGGAAGAAGTGAGGCCTGGAAGGAAATCCTCATGTTTCCTTCCTCTTCAGAGCTGTCAGATTAAAGTTGGTGGTGTTCAGGGACCCCCTCTCTGTGACACACAGCAAATGTGTGACGTCCCAGAGATTAACCCAGCCGTGCCCTTACCCAAACACTGGCTGTCCCATTGGTTAATGTCCCAGGGAGGGCTGCCCCAGGGTGCCCCAGGACCCTCTGAACTGTGGAGGGTGCTCACCTTTAGTGGGGAGAGGTTTTGTGGCGCTGGTTGGCACACATTTGGAGGCTGGTAGCTGCTGCTGGGAGATTTCTGTCATTCCAAAGTGACTTCCTTCCCAAAGCTGCCTGTGTTGGACCTATGGAGAATCCCAGAACCCCAGAATGGGCTGGGTGGGAAGGGACATCCCTCCACCCCCATCACCCCATAGAGCCCATCTCATCCCACCCCTTGCCACGGGCAAGGACACCAGCTTGTTCCAAGCCCCATCCAGCCTGGCCTTGGGCACTTTCAGGGATGGAGAAGGGGCTTGGGCAGTTGAAGTGAACGCAGCTTCTCTCTGTGTGTGTGCAGGCTGGCGCTGGGGCAGGAGCTGCGGGAGGCGCAGGGCGCGGCCGGGGCCAGCCGCCGCAGGCTGGCCGAGCAATCCGCGGTGAGCACGGCTCCCTCCCCCCGTGCTCCTCCCGAGCCGGCGGGGCTGGGATGCCGGCAATGCTGGGATGCTGCAGCACCTCTCCCTCCCCAGGGAGTTTGTCACGCCCGGGCTCTCCCCGTGCCGCTCCCTCCCGCACGTGGTGGAAGCGCTGCTCGCAAAGGCGGTGGGAGGAATTTTGCTCGCTGGTTTTTCAGAAGGAGTTGGTGGAACCACCGGGGTGGGAGGGTGGCAAATGACAGAAGGTAGCAGGGGAATAGGGATTATAAACATTTCCAGTGAGTTCCTCCGAAAACCCAGGACCCCCCCAGCTCTAGTGAAGCCAAATACCTGGAATGGAGACCCTCAGCTCTTGTGAAGCCTCTCAGCTCCCTCTCCTCGGCCAGAGGAGCAGGCCAGCAGGGTTGTTGTTTGTGTGCCAGGTGCTGCTCACGTCCCAGGGCCAGCTGCAGGAGGTGGAGGCGGAGAACTCGCGGCTGCAGCTGCGGCTGAAGGAGCTGAACGAGGAGTATCGCTGGCGGCTGGCCCGCTGCCTCCGGGACCTGGCCGTGCGTTCCCCCGGCCCTGCTGCCCTGGGGAGGGGTCACAGAGCCATGGAATGGGATCCACAGGGATCATGGATCCAGCCCCTGGCCCTGCACAGACCCCCCAACAACCCCACCCTGTGCATCCCTGGCAGTGCTGTCCAAAGGCTCCTGGAGCTCCGGCAGCCTCGGGGCCGTGCCCATTCCCTGGGGAGCCTGGGCAGTGCCAGCACCCTCTGGAGAAGAACCTTTTCCAGATATCCAACCTAAACCTCCCCTGGCACAGCTCCAGCCATTCCCTCAGGTCTCTCCATACTGGCCCCCTCCTCTTGTAGGCTGCTGCCAATAAATTAGAGTAAAGGCATAAAGAAAGGGGGTTTTAATCCCTGTAATCTGACCAGCAAAAGTCACAGCAGAAGCTCACTGATAATTTTGTGTGACCAGCCAGGAAATCCGGGTGCAGGGGGCTGCTGCCATAGAATCATTGAAGGGGTTGGAAGGGATTTTAAGCTCATCCAGTGCCACCTCTGCCATGGCAGGGACAGATCCCAGTATTCCATGTCACTCCAAGCCCCATCCAGCCTGGCCTTGGACATTTCAGGGATCCAGGGGCAGCCACAGCTGCTCTGGGCACCCTGTGCCAGCCCTGCCCACCCTCCCAGGGAACAATTCCTGCCCAATCTCCCATCCAGCCCTGCCCTCTGGCAGTGGGAAGCCATTCCCCGTGGATTTCCCTCTCTGTGCATTTACAGAACTACATGGACAGCAAAGCCAGCAGCGTGCCAGGCCCCAGCAAGGCCCCAGCTGGCCGAGCTGCCATGCAGAGCTTTGTGGACAGCGTGCTCAGGGACATCCGGGCCGCCTACAAGTGCCGGGAGGAGCAGCTGGCCCGGGCAGCTCGTGGCTACAAGAAACGCATGAAGGACTTGGCCAGGAAGCACGAGAACCTGCTGATTGCTTATGGGTAAAGGAAACCCCAGCCTCCTCCTCCTGCAGGGCCCAGGGAACAGCCCCAGCACCCATCCCCTGGCGCAGAGGGAGGCTGACACCGCTCCCAGGTGCAGCAGGGCATCTGAAATGCACATTTACCTCCCTGCTCCTGGCAATCCAGGACCGAGCTGCCTCCAGCTGCACATCAGGGGGCTCTGGACCCCGTGGAGCTGCTCTGCACATATGTTCCTCCCACTTAGAATGCAGGGTGAGAGATGGATCCCACGGTGGATGGTGTGGAAATGCAGAGGTACCACAAATAGCTCCACCTCCCAGCCCGTCCCTGCAGTGCTCTCAGCTCTCTCGGCAGCTTGGGCTGTGGGAAGCAGCAGAAATACTTGTGGTATAAAAGCCACAAATAGCTCTAGGACAGGCTCCCTTTGGAAACTCTCCCACTTATCCTTTGCAGGTGGCCAGAACCAGCAGGCCCCGGCGAGTGGCACCTTCAGGAGCAGCAGAGCTGCTCGGTGGTGTCACCCAAACCCAGCAGGGACTGACCCCTGTGGTGGTTGCAGGCGGCAGCGGGAGCAGATCCGGTCCCTGGGGAGCAGAGCCATGGACTGTGGCCCTGCAGAGCTGCACCTGTGCATCACAGACCCTGAGCTGCTGACAAACAGCTCCCGGGAGCTGAACCGCCTGCGGGAGGAAAAGGCAAAGCTGGAGATGCAGCTCCAGGAGCTGCAGAAGGTAGAGATGGGAGATGGGGCAGGAATTGTTCCCTGGGAGGGTGGGCAGGGCTGGCACAGGGTGCCCAGAGCAGCTGTGGCTGCCCCTGGATCCCTGGCAGTGTCCAAGGCCAAGCTGGACAGGGCTTGGAGCAACCTGGGACAGTGGGAGGTGTCCCTGCCCATGGCAGGGGTGTGATGGGATCATCCTTAAGGTCCCTTCCCACCCTAACCCATTCCCTGACAGGATTTCTCTAGAAGTGGCAGGGTCTGGGGTTACAATGGGTTCACATTGACAGGAATTCTGTTCTTCCTTTGCCTCCAGGAAAGCCTGAAAGGAACCTCTGCCTTTCCAGTGCCTCCAGAGCAGTAGGTGCTGCTTCTTCCTTGGGACATCTGTCATTCCAAGTTCTCATGAATGTGTGTAGCCCTGGTTTGTGCCTGAGATGTTTTGGTTTTCTGAAACTCTTTCCCAGAGAGTTTTCTGCCAACAACAGACATGTTTTCCTGACTGTAACCTTCGTTTACATTCCTTTCCCTAGGAGGGACTTCTTGATGTCCCTCTGACTTGACCAATGTGATGGAAGAAGTTTATCTTTCTTCCACCCATTGGGTTGTTCTTTGTAGAATGGTATAAAAGGGAAGAAAATGCCAGAAATAAATAGAGTCATTGTCAGCCTGCTGAGTGGGAGTCTGTGTCTTGTGGTCTTTAACAGCGTCAAATGGGAGGATTGAGGGATCTGCTCTGCCTGGCTGGAGGCAGCAGTGAGCAGGGACAGGGAGCTCTGGGGCCTGCAGGGGAGGGGGCAGCTGCTGTCCCCTCAGCACAGCCCTTCCTGCAGGAAGAGACCTGGTCACTGGGCCTTGGTCCAAGAAAGCTCTTAAGCACATATTTGGCTGAGTGGTGTTTTAGCCCCACTGACCTCTCTAAAAGCCAGAGTAGAGCGTGTGCCCAAGTGCTTTGGTGGATCACAGCCTGAGAAAGGCCCGTGGGACACCATCACTTGGGGATGGTCCTGTTTTCCCTCCTTCCCAGAGCAGGAGCTGGGCTGGAACCCTCTGGTGCCACTGTGCTGATGCCTCTCTGGCTTCCCAACAAACCCTGAAATTGCTAAATTTCGATGGGTCCTTTCTCCCTGCTCCATTATCCTGCTGAAGCTCAACCAGCTTTAGCTGTGGAGGGGAGAAACCTGAGCTGGGGTTTTTCAGCCCTTTGAAGGACGTGGTCACCTAGAAAACATGTCAAATATTCCATTAGCTGGATGCCAGCACTGAGGAGCAGGTCAGTGCCACAGCCCCTGGGCTCTGGAGAGGCTTCTCAGGCACAAGTTTGAGCCTCAACCAACCTCTGCCACTGAAAATAGCAGTGGCCGTGAGCAAATGCAGAAATCTGGGCAGACATCACAGGAGTGGGGCATGGAAAGCCCAGAACCTGAATTTCAGTGATGCATCTCATCATTTGGAGTTGTTTTTTTTAACTGCCATGAGAGCCCAGACACTCCAAACACTGCTGGGTTAACCCGAGCTGCTGCCCTGCTCCTCCAGCCAGAGAGGGAATCCCAGCGTTCCCGCAGCCTCAGCCCCAATTCCCGCTGCTCCTGGCCTTTGTCAGAGGCTGGGCTGCCTTGGCAGGGACCCTGAAGCCCAGATCCTTCCACCTCCCGTGCTCTGGGGGTTTCCCAGCTGCACCAATTCCCTGTTCATTGTCCCCTTCTCCCAGGAAGGGAAGCCCAGGCAGGGCTCGGGAGGGAGCACAATGCATTCCTGCCTCCACACAGCCCAGACTCCAAACTCCCCAATGCATTCCTGCCTCCACACAGCCCAAATCCCAAACTCCCCAATGCATTCCTGCCTCCACACAGCCCAAATCCCAAACTCCCCAATGCATTCCTGCCTCCACACAGCCCAAACTCCAAACTCCCCAATGCATTCCTGCCTCCACACAGCCCAAATCCCAAACTCCCCAATGCATTCCTGCCTCCACACAGCCCAAACTCCAAACTCCCCAATGCATTCCTGCCTCCACACAGCCCAAATCCCAAACTCCCCAATGCATTCCTGCCTCCACACAGCCCAAACTCCAAACTCCCCAATGCATTCCTGCCTCCACACAGCCCAAACTCCAAACTCCCCAATGCATTCCTGCCTCCACACAGCCCAAATCCCAAACTCCCCAATGCATTCCTGCCTCCACACAGCCCAAACTCCAAACTCCCCAATGCATTCCTGCCTCCACACAGCCCAAATCCCAAACTCCCCAATGCATTCCTGCCTCCACACAGCCCAAATCCCAAACTCCCCAATGCATTCCTGCCTCCACACAGCCCAAATCCCAAACTCCCCAATGCATTCCTGCCTCCACACAGCCCAGACTCCAAACTCCCCAATGCATTCCTGCCTCCACACAGCCCAAACTCCAAACTCCCCAATGCATTCCTGCCTCCACACAGCCCAAATCCCAAACTCCCCAATGCATTCCTGCCTCCACACAGCCCAAACTCCAAACTCCCCAATGCATTCCTGCCTCCACACAGCCCAGACTCCAAGCTCCCCCAGCATCAGAGGTGAGCTGTGTGTTCCTCCCGGAGGCTGGGCTCACCTCTGGTGCCCGCTGGCCAGCAGGGACAGCTCCCTGCTCCAGGCAGGGTGAGTGCCAGCCTTGGGCCCTGCTGGCTCCTGTTCCCATCAAACCCAGCCCCGCAGCAGCAGGGCCAGGGCTCCTTCTGCCCTGGTGGGGTTTGGGGCAGCCCCAAGCCGTGGGAGGGCAGTCCCAGGCTGGCAGAAGGGCTGTGAGCCCCCGATGGTGCCACACGCCCTGAGGAGGTTTGGGCATTGGGAGAGCAAAGGTTCCAGGTCTGGGGATCGTGGTGGGATGGGCACCAGTTGTGTGGGGCTGTGGGATCTGTAGGATGGTCTGTGGGGTCTGTGGGGTCTGTGGAGGGGCTGGGTTTGATGTCTGGGCATAATCCAAGTGAGCTCTTCTGTCCCAGGCAGCTGGATGAGGAGGGCTGGGCAGAGGTCAGGAAGAAGCTGCAGGAATTCACACTCAGCACCCAGGTGAAGGTCTGGAGCAGCCCACTGGAGCCAAAGCTTCTCCCTCAGCCACAGCAGAGATGTGCTGCCTCCCCTCCTGCCCTGGGGCTGCTCCAGGCTGGAGGGGGAACTTCCATGGAGTCACAGAATATCCTGAGTGGGAAGGACCCACAGGGATCCTCCAATCCGACTCCCGGCCCTGCACAGACACCCCAACAACCCCACCCTGGGTATCCCTGAGAGAGTTGTCCAAACACTCCTGGAGCTCTGGCAGCCTCAGGGCTATGCCCATTCGCTGGGGATCACTTTCCAGGCAGCCTTGCTGTGGCTTTGGCCTCAGCCCTCCAAGCAAGGCTGGCAGGTCCCAGCTGGTGGTGTCTCAAGGTTTTACTGTCCCTGCTACTGAAGGAAGGAGAGCAGCTCCTTGTCACTCCTGCCCACATTCCAGAGCAACCTTTTGGCATCTCTGTGACAAACTGGGGCTGATTGTTCCCCTGTGCTGGCACTGCTGGGGCACCTCCAGTCCTGGGGTCACTTTTGGGCCCCTCATGACAAGAAGGACATTGAGGGGCTGGAGCCTGTCCAGGGCAGGGAACAGAGCTGGGAAGGGGCTGGAGCACCAGGAGCAGCTGAGGGAGCTGGGAAAGGGGCTCAGCCTGGAGAAAAGGAGGCTCAGGGGGCCCTTCTGGCTCTGCACAGCTCCCTGACAGGAGGGGACAGCCAGGGGGGTTGGGCTCTGCTCCCAGGGAACAGGGACAGGACAGGGGAAATGGCCTCAGGCTGTGCCAGGGGAGGTTTAGATTGGATATTGGGAATATTCCTTCATGGGAAGGGTGGTCAGGCCCTGGCACAGCTGCCCAGGGCAGTGGTGGGGTCACTGCCCTTGGAGGGATTTAAAAGCCGTGTGGACGTGGCACTTGGGGACATGGTCAGTGGTGGCCCTGGCAGTGCCAGGTTAACAGCTGCATTCCAGTGCCTTTTCCAACCTGCACAATTCCATCATTCTTTGATTCTATTCAACCTGTTTCAAGTCCAGGCTGAGTCTGAATCAGCTTCCCAGGCTGGTTCCTGCTGGCTGCAGGGATATTCGCTTTCCCTGGCCACAGCACCCTGAGGGAATGCTCCACCACTCCCTGGGGGTGGAAAGCCCAGCACCTGCACAGGTGTATCCCTGTGGCCAGAAGAAGGGAGAGGTCGTGGCTGAGAGGTCAGAGTGTTGAGGGACTGGTCAGAAGAGTCTCACACAGCAGAGAGGGGCTGAGCAACACCACTCACAGATCTCCCTTTTCCCCATGTTTTATCCATGCTTTCTCCACGCTTTCTTGCCCCTGCAGGAGCACCTGGAGCAGCAGAGAAGCCAGCTGCTGGCTCGGGCTGTGGTGGCAGAGGAGCAGGTGTCAGAGCTGCAGGGGTACATCGACCAGCACCTTGCCAGGTGAGGTGGGGGTGCCCCCTGTGCCCCCCCTCCGTCCCCAGGCTCGGTGCCAGTGATGTCTCCGTGCCCACTGCCAACCCTGCCACGGTGCCAGCACGGCTGATGTCCCACTGCTCCTCCAGCTGGGCACAGCTGCCACCTCCTCTTGTCCCAGGGGCAGCAGGACAGACACCCTGCCACCCTGTCCTTCCTGTGTGCTCACCCAGCCTTGGGAGGGACCAGAATCAAGGAATGGGTTGGCTTGGAAGCGACATAAATGTTCAACTGGATATTATGGGATGGGCTTGGAGCAGGTGGTTTGGTGGGTTAATTACTGGGTTAGTCAGGCTTTGGAATCACAGAATCATGGAATGGTTTGGGTGGGAAGGGACCTCAAAGCCCATCCAGTGCCACCTCTGCCATGGGCAGGGACACCTTCCACTGTCCCAGGCTGCTCCAAGCCCTGTCCAACCCGGCCTTGGGCACTGCCAGGGATCCAGGGGCAGCCACAGCTGCTCTGGGCACCCTGTGCCAGGGCCTGCCCACCCTCCCAGGGAACAATTCCTGCCCAATCTCCCATCCAGCCCTGCCCTGGGCAGTGGGAAACCATTCCCCATGCTCTGTCACTTTATGCCATTGTCCAAAATCCCTCCCCAGCTTTCCTGGAGCCCCTTCAGGCAGTGGAAGGGGCTCTGAGGTTTCCCTGGAACCTTCACGGGAACCTAAAATCTAAACCCTAATCTAACCCTAATCTAAAGTCTCAAACCTTTAGAGTTCTTTTTTCCACAGGTTCTAATCTAAGTCATCCCAGCAGCCCCTGCTCTGTGTTCCCCTCTCCCTGGCTCACCCTGCTCTGGAGCAAGGAGAACAGCCAGGAAGGGCAGGGCAGGGCAGGGTGTCGGGGCACGATCCCCCTGCTCCTGCCCTGGGCTGGGTCAGGCTCTGCCCTTGCCTGGCAGAGCCCAGGAACTCCTTTTCTGTGGGAAAGGCTGTGGGATCTACGTGCCAGGCTCAGCTGCTGGCACGGCTCATTGCCAGGGACAGCCAGGCAGTGACAGTGACAGTGCCAGTGCCACCTGCACTGCAGGTACAGGCAGCAGCTCCTGAGCAGCACCCAGGGACAGCCAGGCAGTGACAGTGACAGTGACAGTGACAGTGACAGTGACAGTGCCAGTGCCACCTGCACTGCAGGTACAGGCAGGAGCTGCTGAGGAGCACCCAGGGCAGCGAGGAGCCCCGAGCCAGCAGTGCCAGCCAGCAGCCACAGCAGCCCCGGCCTCAGGAACAGCCCAGGGGAGCTCTGGGCTTTGTGCTCTGCCAGGCAAGGACCCTTCCCAGGCTGGGAGGTGGGAACAGCGAGGGAAACCACGGGGCTGTTCCTGGTCTGAAATTCACAGGCCTAAAATGAGACAACTGCATCTGAGCTGCAGGAACTCTGCTCTTCCCTGAGCACACCCCAGACACGGGGTCAGGTTCCCAGGCAGCTCTTTACTGCTGGGCTGGGGGGGACAGGTTCCTGCTCCTGCTGTCACATTTTTCCTGGATGAGACCTGGACCTGGACCACGGGCTGCTCCTGCCTCGCTCCCCTCACGGCTCCTGCAAGACAGAACCAAGGCTGGCTCAGGCCAGGATTTCTTCTGGGGTTGGACAAAGGGATGAGCTGCTCTTTTACTGTGACAGTGGTGAAAGGCTGCCCAGAGCAGCTGTGGCTGCCCCTGGATCCCTGAAGTGTCCAAGGCCAGGCTGGATGGGGCTTGGAGGACCCTGGGATGGTGGAAGGTGTCCCTGCCCATGGCAGGGGTGGAACAAGAGGAGCTCCAAGGTCCCTTCCAACTCAACCCATTCCATGATTCTGTGACTCTGTGGTGGGAAAACCCCATTGTCCTCTGTGTTTGAATGGAAAATGGAATATTACATTGAAGAGCAGGGCCAGACTGATCCTTCACAGAGGTGAGCTGGAAAGGAGCAGAGCAAAGCCCAAGTCCAGGAGCAGCAGCTGCTCCAACTCCGGGAGCATCCAGCAGCTCAAAGACAAAGCAAAAACCTCAGAGGAGCCATCAACCAAAACTTTATTTTCAAAAATTAAATAGAAATAAAGCAGCAACCATCCAGAAAGAGGCATCGGAGCTTTATCCTTAAACCCTGTGTTAACCCCAGGATTTCTGGGTCTGATTTTCTCCTCCCTTGCTTTGTTCACACTCTGGAAAAACGAAGGACTGCCACTCTGCAAGTCCCTAGGACAAAGGCTGGCCAAGCACTTCTGTCCTGAGCTGAGCCAAGGGCTGGAGCAGCTCTGACCCTTAACGCCTGGCTTATCGAGGCTGCTGTTAATTGGCTTTAACGAGGCTGGGCTCAGAGCTGGCTCTCCTGGGCGCTGCCCTGCACCTCTCTCCGCACCTCCTTCATGTCATAGGCCCAGACCTGCTCCAGGCCCTGCCCCAGGGTGCTGCTGGGGGTCCAGCAGGGGAAGGGGTAGCGTCCGGACACCACCCGGGCGTCGTCGGGCAGCTCTGCCAGGAGCTTGGTGGCCAAGGGAGGCTTCTGGGGAGAGAGACACAGCCAGGGACAGGCAGCCTTAGGACACAGGCACACAGTGGCAGTGCCACCAGAGAGCACGGGGCAGCTTCTGGGGCACCAAGCAAAGACCCTCCAAAGCACAGGGCTGGTGCTGGCCCCTGTGTAAGGCTGGGATTGATTTGGAGCAAGGGATGAGCAACAGGACAAGAGGAAAGGGCCTCAAGCTGCACCAGGGGGGGTTCAGGTTGGATACTGGGAAAAGCTCCTCATGGAAAGGGTGGTCAGGCCCTGGCAGGGCTTTAACAGACACGGATGTGGCACTTGGGGACATGGGTTAGTGGTGGCCTTGGCAGTGCTGGAGGGACGGTGGGAATGCACCTCAGAGGGATTGTCCAAACGGAATGATTCCATGAGTCTGCAAATCCAAACGCTGTGCAGCACCAAACCACCCACCCACAGCCATGCCCACTCGGCCTTATTCCATTCCAGACCCCCTCCCTTTCCCAGGAAAAGCCCCCTTGAGTGGCCCAGGACAGCTCAGAGGGGAGGGACGGACTCACCACGCTGGGGGCCAGGAACACAATCACGTTGTGGCAGTCAGAAAGGTTCACCTTCAAACAGAAGGAAAAGGGGAATAACGAGCAACAGGCAGAGCAGGAACAGCTATTTGAGCATCCAAGCCTTGTGGGTGACCTTTGGAACCTCGGAGGGAGCAAAGATGGCACAAAACACGTGGGATGGGGAAGGGTGGGCGTGACAGCAGACCTGGGAAACACCTGCCTCCAGCACCATCCCAGACCCACACTCCCTGAGGGATTCTCTCTGGTCAGGCTGCAAACACCTTGTGTCAGCCTGAGAAGCTCATCTCTGCAGGTGACCCTGTCAGCAGCACCCAGACCTCTCCTCAGAGCCGCTCCAAGCAGCAGAACTGACCCAGCTGGCATTCCCCTGGGAAGGAGGATGGCTTCCCACCCCCCTGGAGCATGGGGGGGATGCATGGGGGGGATCCCATGGTGGGATGGGGAAGGAGCAAGCAGCCAGCAGCAAATCCATACTGGAGAGGCAAGCAGAGCTCTGTCCCTGCCCTGAGCACACCCAGACCCTTGGAAGGCTGTTACCTTCCACAGATCCTTCTTCAGGAAGGAGACGTCCCCGTGGCACCCGGCCCTCCAGGCACGGTACTTGGCCAGGCACAGCAGCCAGGGGTTGAGCTCGTAGCCCAGGGCTGGCCTCAGCCCCTGCCTGTGAGCCTCCAGCACCTGCAGAGGGACAGAGGCAGGGCTGAAACCCAAAGCATCCCAGTCTGGGGCAGGGTGTGGGTGGGCAGGGGCTCCTGCCCAGCCCCACTCACCCCATCCTGCTGGGCAGGGTCACCTCGGCGCTCAGCACCACCCAGAGCCCTCATTCCCACCCTGCTCCCTGCATGTGATGTCCTTTAGGGCTGTCAGAGACCACCTGTGACCATCCAGAGCCACCCTGGACCACCTAGGACTGCCTGGAACCACCTGGGGCTGTTCAGAGCCACCTAAGACCATGTCGGGTCACCCAGAACCACCCAGGGCGATCTAGGACAGCCTAGGAACATCTAGGGACACCTAGGACAATCCAGAACCACCTACAGCTGTCTAAGACCATCGAGGACCCTCTGGGACCACCTGGGATGGCCCTGGACCAGGAGGGCCACCCAGCAACAGAGCCAGGAGCCAGGCAGCAGCCGGCTGGGGCTCTCCCCTCCGCCCTCCCCGTGCGTGCAGCCCCCCCTCGGTGCCCTTGGCCCACCCTGGACACCCCAAACCCCCCGGGACCCTTACGAGCCGTCCATCTCCGGATCCCAGATCCACGGTCTTCCCGGCGCGGCCCCGCAGCAGGGCCAGGGTGTTGGCCACTTGCCGGGGGCTGGAGGGCTGGTAGGGCACCTGGGGGGCACAGGGGGGTCAGGGGGGGTCCGGGCGCGGGCCCGGGGGGCTCCGGGGGTGCGGGGGTACCTGCAGGCGCAGCGGGACGCGGCGGAAGCCGGGCATGACCAGCACGGCCCAGGTGGCCCAGACGGCCGCCCCGCTGGCCACGGCCAGCGCCAGCAGCCCCCGGGCGCCCAGCGCGCCCCCGGGACGGGCCCAGCCCGGCTCCCCCGGCTCCCCCGGCTCGCCCGGCTCCCAGCACGGCTCCATGGCCGCCGGAAGGGGAGGGAGCCCGGCCCGAGCCTTCCGCCGGCAGCGGCGCCGGGGACACGGGGACACGGGGACACGGGGACACGGGGCGGGCACCGGGGGTGGGAGGGACACAGCCCCGGGGACGGGAGGGACACCCGGGGACGGGAGGGACACAGCCCCGGGGACAGGAGGGACACAGCCCCGGGGACGGGAGGGACACAGCCCCGGGGACGGGAGGGACACCCGGGGACGGGAGGGACACAGCCCCGGGGACAGGAGGGACACGGCCCCGTGCTGCCCCCGCCCCCGGCTGTGTGCGGGGCTGCAGCAGCGGCAGGGCCGTGCGTGGTTGTGTGCGGGTGTGCACGGGTGGGGGGGAGTGTGTAGGGCTGTTTGTGCTCCAGGGCCGTTCTGCTCTGTGTGTGTGTGTGTGTGTGTGTGTGTGTGTGTGTGTGTGCAGGCTGTGCACGGTTCTGTGTGTGTGTGTGTGTGTGTGTGTGTGTGTGTGTGTGTGCAGGCTGTGCACGGTTCTCTGTGTGTGTGTGTGTGCAGGCTGTGCACGGCTGTGTGTGTGTGTGTGCAGGCTGCGCACGGTTCTCTGTGTGTGTGTGTGTGTGTGCAGGCTGTGCACGGCTGTGTGTGCAGTGCTCTGTGTGTGTGTGTTTGTGCAGGGTGAGCACGGCTGTGTGTGCTGGTGAACAGCTGTGTGCGTGTGCACGGTTTGCACGGATGAGCACGGCGGTGTGGGGCTGTGAGTGACTGCAGCTGTGTGTGTGCAGTTGTGCGTGGCTGAGCACGGTTGTGTGCAGCTGTGAATAGTGGGTCAGTTGTGCACAGCCAGCACAGCTGTGTGTGGCTCTGTGTGTGCACTGTTACACAGATCTGTGTGCACTGTTACACAGGTCTGGGTGGTTGTGCATGGCTCTGTGTGTCTGTGCACAGTTACACACAGTTCTCTGTGTGCGTGCACTGTTACACACAGAGCCATGTGTTTGTGCACAATTACACTGATCCCTGTGGTTCTGCATGGCTCTGTGTGTGTGCACAGTTACACACAGCTGTGTGTGTTTGTGCACAGTTACACAGATCTGTGTGGTTGTGCAGGGCTCTGCACACCCATGTGGGGCTGTTGGGGCTGTGCACACCCGTGTGAGGCTGTGGGGCTGTGCACACCCGTGTGAGGCTGTGGGGCTGTGCACACCCGTGTGGGGCTGTGGCTTTGCACACCCGTGTGGGGCTGTGGGGCTGTGCACACCCGTGTGGGGCTGTGGCTGTGCACGCCCGTGTGGGGCTGTGGGGCTGTGCACACCCGTGTGGGGCTGTGGGGCTGTGCACACCCGTGTGGGGCTGTGGCTTTGCACACCCGTGTGGGGCTGTGGCTGTGCACGCCCGTGTGGGGCTGTGGGGCTGTGCACACCCGTGTGAGGCTGTGGGGCTGTGCACACCCGTGTGGGGCTGTGGGGCTGTGCACACCCGTGTGGGGCTGTGGCTGTGCACGCCCGTGTGGGGCTGTGGGGCTGTGCACACCCGTGTGAGGCTGTGGGGCTGTGCACACCCGTGTGGGGCTGTGGCTTTGCACACCCGTGTGGGGCTGTGGCTGTGCACGCCCGTGTGGGGCTGTGGGGCTGTGCTGCCCCAGCCCGGGGTTCCTGCTGGGGGAGAATTCCCGGCGCGGGGCCGCGGGGGCACAGCCGGGCCCCTGCCCAGCCCCCGTCCGTGCCCCCCCGCAGCCCGGCCCGGGAACAGAAGGGCACAAAGGGCCGCACCCCCTGCCAGGCCGGCCACATGTCACCGGCCGTGTCACTGCTGTCACCTCCCCCACTCTCTCAGCCCGTGGGTCGGTGTCTCTGGGGTTTCATGGGGGTCCCCCTCCAGCACCGTGTCCCCCTGAGAGCCTGGGGGGTCCGGTGGCCCCCATGGCCTTGCCGCAGGGCCACCAACCCCCTCAGGTGCCTCGGTGTCCCTGGAGGCACTGCCGGCGGGGAGGAGCCCCCAGCCCCATCCTCGGGATGGCTTTGGGGTGCAGGGAAGGGGGATTGGGGAGTGGGATTGCCCCTCGGTGCCGGGGCCAGCAGCAGCCCCCCAGAGCCCCCCTTTGCAGAGGAGCTGCCAGAGGCAGGAGTGTCCCCCGCTCCGCCCTGTCCTGCTTTGTGGGAACGGAGCGGGATGAGGATGCACACGCACCCACACACGCGTTCTGCCCCAGACACACAGCTCAGGGCCCTAACAACCACCAGACCCCATTAATCACAGTCGCCAGAGCAGCAGTGGGGCTCCAGCGGGGGGGTGAGGCTGCCCCCAAAATGCATCCCAGGGCTCTTCCCTCCCCAGCCGCCCCGAGGGGCCCCGGGCGGCCAAATCGGGGGTCACGGGGATCACCCTGATTTTCCAGTTTCTGCTTTTTCTTGCTGGCAGGTGGAGCTGGTTAAAGCAGAAAATCCGGGGAAATCGGAGCTGGGGGAACACGGGGGCTGCGAAGGAGGAGGAGGAGGATGGTCCGTGGGGATGAGCCGGTCCCCGGAGCAGCCCCTTCGGTGATGCAGAGCGAATTAATTAAGGAAGCAACACCCAGGCAGGGCTGAGCCCTCCTCGCCGGGCCCCTGGGATTTAGCAGGGGGGCGGCCGATCCCCTCCTGCCCCAGCCCCGGGGTGCCCGCAGCATCTCGGAGCCCCGGGGCGAGCAGGTGGCCGTGCGAGGGGACCAGTTGCGATGTGTCACTGGAGCCAAAGAGCTTTTAATCCTCCTCTTTCCAGGGCAGCTTCCCCCGCCGGGGCCGCGGCGGCTGCAAAGCAGCCCTGACCGCCAGGAATTTGTCGCTATGTGCTGGGAAAGCCGCTTCCCACCAGCTGTCGGCAGCCGGGCGCTCCAGCCCCCAGCATCCCTCCCCGCGCTGGATTGGTGCTGGCCTGGCTTTGTCCTGGGCAAAGGATGGGGGCTGGAAGCAGACGTGGTGCCAGGATTTGGGGTGCAGATCCCCGAGGGTGTCCCCAGAGTCATCAGGTTTTCCCTTCTCTCCTTGCCAAGGGCGGTGGGGTAGAGCTTCCCCCGGCCCCAAGGTCCTCATGCTGACCCTCTGGGGCATCCTGGACCCCAGGGGCTGCATCCTGAGCTTGGATATTTTGGTTTTACCCTTCTCACTGCCCCATTTTGGGGCCGGGCCGGGCTCTGAGGGCAGGATCTGGCCCTGGGGAGGCTGATGCTCCACGCTGGGCACTGAAGGCTGCCAGTATCCCCCCGGATTTTGGCATCATCCTGACCCCGTGGGGTATCCCTGGGCCCCAGGGGCTTTATCCTGAGTTTATGGGGCTTCCCCTGATCCCAGGGGCATCGTCCAACCCTATGGGGCATCCTCAACCCCCGGGAGCTCATCCTGACCCTATAGGGCATCCCTGAACCCCAGGGACATCATCCTGACCCTACTGGGGATCCCCTGATCTCAGGGCCACCCCTCTGCCCCGTGGCAGCTCCTGGGCCCTGGGGTGCTGCAGGCAGGGTGGGCAGGGTGGGCAGGCTGCCCGGGGGTCCCCGGGGGTCCCCACTCGGCGCTGGGGGCCGGCGGGAGGGCTGAGGGGCCCGGCCGCCTTTGTGCCTCCCCTTTGTGGCCCGCGATTCACACGTTCGGGCTTTCATCCGGCAGCGGGAGGGAGGAGGGCGAAGGGAGCAGGAGAGGGGGGAGAAGGGCTGGAGGGGGGAAATGGCGGGAAACGGCGACTCCCTTTGTGTGACAGGGATGGGGACAGGGACGGGGACAGCCGGCAGTGCCACCGCCCCGTGCCTTGCCCACCCACAGCGTGACTGAAGGGCTGTGCAGTACCCGGCAGGGTCCCGGCTGGGCTGTGTGGATGCCTGGCCCCGCAGTGGGGCTGATCCCACAGAACGAGCACATCTGCACCGAGGGAGCCGCTCTGGGGCACTGCTCTGCAAGGCTGCCCCAAACCCCACCCGGTGTGGGGCAGGTGGGTGAGTGGGGGGGCTTTTGGAGCAGGTCTGGCTGGATCATCCCGGTGGACGCCACAGGCGGCTGTGCTGGATGGGCAGCGGGGCACCCACGGGCAGGGCCACCCTTCCCTGAGCCCCCAGGGTGCTGCCACAGCCCCTCCCCACGGTCACCCCGCTTTCCATCCTCTGGAGGAAATATTCCCCGGGATGGAGTTTGTCCCTTTGTGTTTCCACCCCTCGTGGCCTTGCTCTGTGCCAGGAGGCCGGGCAGGAGTTTGGCTTGGCCAGGGCTGGACTCTGCTTTTGGGGAAACGCTCGGATGGCCAGGCCTGGAAGGATGGAGCTGTGGGATTCCATCTGATTGCCATGAGCCACAGGGAGGGGCTGCCAGCCCCAGCTCACAGTGGGGAAACTGAGGCACGGGCTGCCTGCTTATCCCGTGGGATGATCCTGTAGGAAGCAGCAGCTCCCTGGCCAGGGCCCAGTGCTGCGGGAGCGGTGGCCGGGGGAAGGGAGGGCGGGTGACCCAACCTGACACGGGGCAGAGGGCACCAAAAACAGCCCAAAAACCTCCGTGGCAGAAAACCAGCAGAGCAGCAGCCCTTTCCGCTGCAGCACAACGAGCTGGTTTGGCCAAACAGATTGGAAGGAAAACAGGAGATGTTGCTGCTGGACAGGAAAGCGCCGGATGCTCGTGAGGAATGTGCCGATGGCAGCAGGGCCGGGGCAGCCCTGATTTACCCCCGTGCACACAGAGGATGCCGTGGGCAGCACAATTCCCTCTGCACCTCGTTTATTGCTTTTCCAGCTTCATTTTTCCTCCTCCGCTGGGTTTCCCACTCCTTCCCCCTTCCCCCTGCCTCGCTCGGCTCCTGCTTGCTGCCAAAATCCAGGGGGATGCTGGCAGCCTCCAGTGCCCAGCGTGGAGCATCGGCCTCCCCAGGGCCAGATCCTGCCCTCAGAGCCCGGCCCGGCCCCAAAATGGGGCAGTGAAAAGGATGAAATCAAAATATCCAAGTATAAAATTGGCAGTAAAGCATAAAGTAAGCAGCAAACTCTTCTCAAGGGAAAACATGTGTTGTATATCAAACCCACCAGGATCTTATCACAGCCAGATCATTCTGTACACACACACATACAGATATTTATATTTAATTATGCTCCAAAGCCCACAGCATTCTTTGGAAACTTTTTTTTTTTTTGGCAAGGAAAAGCACATTGCGGTCAGCAGAGGCACCACAAATGCTCAGCAGTTCATCCTGGCTGGTGATATTTGAAGAGGTGTTATTGACACAAAATTGGAAAGGTGTTAAGTACAAGCAGAGATGTGGCAGGAGCTTTGCTTGGGGGGCTCGAGGGGTTTGGGGGGGCTCAGGGGCTGAGATTTCCTGTGGCATCACTGGTGAGGAAGAAGGGTCCCTGGTTCGGGGTGCTGTGCCCCATTCCCAGCTGGGGGTCCCATGTCCCATGTCTGGGGAGGATCCAGTGCCCCATTCCCAGCTGGGGGTCCCGTGTCCCATGTCCCGGGAGGCTCCAGTGCCCCATTCCCAGCGGGGTGCCCCCCATCCCATCCCTGTCTGGGAGGCTCCCGTGCCCCATCCCCAGCTGGGGTTTCCACCTGGCATCCCTGGCTGGGGATCCCGTGTCCCTTCCCTGACTGAGGCTTCTGTTCCCCGTCCCCAGGCAGGGTTCCCATGTCCCATCCCTGTCCGGAGGTGCCGTCCCCTCCCCATTCCCAGGGAAGCAGCACAGCCGGAGGAGCTGGAGTGGCTGGTGGGGCGGGGGTGGGAGCGGGCAGGGCCGGCACAATGAGGCCTTGTGGCCGCTGCCTCTGACGAGAATCGCTCCTGACAGCGGCTGCACCAGCGGGGTCACCCACCCGGCACGGGGCCACCCGGGCCTGCCCCACACCCGGGGATACCCACGGAGGGGGACCCCAGAGTGACCCATCCTGGGGATCGCTGGGGTGCAGGATGTGCAAACAGCAATGAATCTCCCTGCACAGAGGGATATCCAAGTGTGAGGGCTGTTTCCAGCGCCGTGGCAGCAGGGTCACAGCTGGGGCTGGCACAGGGGGCAGGTGGCACACACACCGCGGTGCCCGTTGGTGCACGCCCTGCTCAGCTGGCTAAAAACAGGAGCCACACGCTACAAATACAGCTTAGTTTATAAAAAAGAAGTCACAAATTTGGTATCGTGATAACTTTAGTGCACATACGATGCCCCCCCCCACCCCCACGGTCCGAAATTCCCCGCGGCTGGCACAGCCTGCCCCGCTCACCCCGGGGCTGGCAGGGACGGGTGGCACGGTGACCTCTCCCTGCCCCCACGGCACCTTCCTGCCTCGGCGCTTTGGTCCTGCCCTGACTGTGCCAGGGACACCCCCGCTCCCCACCGCAGCCTTCCTCCCACCTCACCACTCCCCTCGCTCCCTTCAGCCTCGCTCCTCTTCCTCAGCATCCACCCCGCAGCTCCCGCCCCTGCCAGGGCCAGGCTCACCGCTGCCTGCTCCCCCTTCCACCCCCAGCCTTACAGATCCACCTCCTGCTCCTTCCACTCCCTTCCGTGCCTCCTGTGTCCCTGGACTGGCCACCGCGGCCACCCGCTCCCGAGCCCTGCTGGAGTCCGGGGCTCTGGCTGCCCCCGTGGTGCCAGACCCACTGTGCCCCAGAGCATCCCCTGAGCATGCAGCGCCCCGGTCCCCTGGGAGCCCCAACCCCGCACTGCCAGGCACCCCTCACCCGGGCAGCTCCCTGGGCACCCTGGGCAAGCACGCCCTGGGAAAATCCCTTCCTCTCCAGCAGGATTTCCCCAGAAGCCCCCAGCCCGCCGGCGGGTGCCGCCACAGCCCGGCTGCGTGGCCAAGCCCGACGTGCCACACTCGCTCCGGGCAGCGTTCCCGTGTGCCCCGGGCACGGCGAGGGCAGGGCCGCGGTGCCACGGGGCCGTGCTGCGCTCCGAGAGCCGCTCAGTCCACGGGGAACTCGCAGGGGTTCTGGCGGGCGCGCTGGGCGCCCTGGTAGATGCGCTGGAAGTCCCGGTAGCGGGGGGCGCAGCTCAGCCAGGCCTCCCCGAAGTGCAGCCACCCCGTGAAGAGGAAGGTGCCGGGCCCCGGCTTGACCCCGCAGCGCAGCGGGGTGCGGATGCTGCCCGCCGGCCGCCCCGCCCGCCCGCCCGCCTGGAAGAGCGGGAATTTCTGGCGGTGGATGCGGGTGGTGCTCACCCCGATGATGGATTCCTGCAGCTCGGCGTCGTTGGAGACACTCCGGATGCTGCCGCGGATCACTGCGGGGGGCAGGCAGGGAGGGTGTCAGCACAGCCCCAACCCCATCCCCACTGCCATTGCATCCCCGTTCTTGTCCCCATCCCCATCTCCATCCCCACTTCCATCGCTGCCCCCATGCACATCCCCATCACCATTCCCAGCCTCATCACCATTTCCAGCCCCATCCATATTCCCATCCCCGTCCCTGTCCCTGTCCCCACCTGCATTCTCATTCCCATCCTTATCCCCATCTCCATTCTTGTCTCATTCCCACTCCTGTTCCCATCCCCATCTCCATTCCAGTCCCCATCTTCATCTCCATCTCCATTCCCATCCCAATCTCCAACCCTCTTCCCATCCCCATTCCCATTCCCATTCCCATTCCCATCTCCACTCCCATCCCCACTCTCATCCCCACCCCCATTCCCATCTCCTCTCCCATCCCCATCCCTATCCCCATTCCCATTCCCATTCCCATTCCCATTCCCATTCCCATTCCCATCCCCATTCCCATCCCCATCCCTATCCCCATTCCCATCCCCATTCCCATCCCCATTCCCATCCCCATTCCCATCCCTATCCCCATCTCCATTCCCACTCCCATCCCAAGCAGCGCTCTGCACAGCCCAGCCCAGCCCAGCCCAGCCCAGCCCGGCCCAGCCCGGCCCAGCCCAGCCCAGCCCAGCCCGGCCCAGCCCGGCCCAGCCCGGCCCAGCCCAGCCCAGCCCAGCCCAGCCCAGCCCGGCCCAGCCCAGCCCGGCCCAGCCCAGCCCAGCCCAGCCCAGCCCAGCCCGGCCCGGCCGGGTGTCCCAGTGCCACCTTCATGGTCACTCTGCCCTCTCGGAGCGCGGGGGCCGCACTCACCAAAGTCACTAGTGCAAATGGCCATCAGGATCTCGGTGTCATTGCACGGCCGGCACGCACCTGCGGGGCCGAGCACAGCCTGTCAGCGCCCGGGGGGACAACACCCGATCCAGCCCCTCCTCGCCCTGCGGGCACCCGGCAGGGGAAGGGAAACTGAGGCAGGGCGAGGCGCTCACCTTCAGCGCCGGGGCTGGCGGCGGGCAGCGCGGGGCGGGCCAGCCAGTCCCCCCGCAGCTCGTAGCGGAAGGCGGCGATGCGGCGGCTGATGTCGGGGTGCGGGGTGGCCTGCAGGAACAGAGCCACCTTCTCCTGGGGCAGCCAGCTGAAGCAGCGGGCCCGGGGCCGGGGGGCTTCCGGCAGCAGCAGCTCCAGCACCCCCTCCCTCTCCAGGTAGAGCTGAGCCCCCCGGAAGGTGCCGGTGGGTTTGATGCAGGCGGTGACGTGCGGGGGGCTCCCGCCCTTGACGGCGGCGCTGGTGGGGGGGCAGGCGGGGGGCCAGGCGGAGGCGAAGGGCCCCGGTGGGGTACAGCCATTCCAGCGAGCCCTCGGCACAGTGCAGGGACAGCTGCTCCACGCTGCCGGCCTCCTGTGACAGCCCGCTGCGGGGCACAGCACCTCGTCAGTCGGGACCCCCGGGTGACAGGGACCCCCCGGCCCCTGTGCCCCCCAGCCCGAGCGCCCCGGCACAGCAGCACCCTGCGCTCCCAAGCGGCCCCTCCACGGACGCCTGCGGGATGGCCACGGGCAGGAACTGCACCAAACCCTCCACGACTTGGACTTGGGGCTCCACCGCATCATTTTGGGGTGTTTGTGTCCCCCAGCACCTTTTGGGAGGAGCTAAGGGGAGGAGGGCGCAGCAGCACAGCCCCCTTCACACCCGGTGTGGGTTCCCAAAGCACCCCCAACCTTGGGGTCACCTGTTCCCACCTTGGGGATCCCCAGTGGATGCGCGGTCCCACTCTGGCGAGGGACGCCTGGAGCCGCCTCTTTCCCGCGGCGTTGTGGGGGGGACACGGCTGGACGCCATCCGGGGGGAGCGGGGACAGCCGGGGGGCGGCTTTGTCCCTGACAGGATGCTGGTGGCTGCGTGGCCCCCGTGTGCCCCCACGCCCCCCGCGTGGGGCAGCCCCTCCTGGCGGGCCCCGGCTCTTTGTTCCGAGTCCGGCGCCTTCGGGCGATCTTCGGGCCCTGCCGGGGGCTGGGGGTCCCGCCGGCCCCAGGGATGGGTTTCACGGGTGGAGGGGCTCAGGGAAGGGGTCCCGGAGAGGCGGGGAGCCCCGCGGGGGGAGCAGCGTCCCTCAAAGCGGGGGATAGCCGCACCCAGGAGAGAGGAAACTGAGGCGCAGGTTCCCAACATCCCACCCGTACCCTGCCCACGGATGCGGGAGCGGGGTCAGCCCTGAGGATGGGGTGGGGGGGCAGGCAGGGCAGACTCCCCCTCCCCCATGAACCTGCCGGGGCGGCGGGAGTTCCCCGGCGAGATGCGATCCGGGGACCCGCGTGTGCCACCCCCGCCCGTGCGCTGCCCCTCCGTTCCCGCTGTCGGTATTCCCGGTGCGGTGTCCCCGGTGCGGTGTCCCCGGTGCGGTGTCCCCGGTGCCGGTGTTCCCGGTGCCTACCTGCCCCTCCAGCTGCACTGATCCGCCGCTCCGCCGCCGATGGCCGCGCCCAGCCCGGCCAGGCACAGCGCCCGCAGCGCCCACATGGCCGCGCCCGCGGCGGCCCCGGGCGGCCCGGCCCGGCCCGGCCCTGCCCGCACCGCTGCCCGCACCGGGGCCGGGGCGGCGGGGACGGGGGGAGCGCGGCCGCCACCCCGCGTCGCGCCCCGAACTTTCCGCCAATGGCGGCGGAGGGGCGGGCACGGGAGCCGCCCCCGAGACCCTCTCCCGCCGCCGGGGGCACCGGCATCCACCGCAGCGGCATCCCCGGAGCTCCCCGCGGCTTCTCCGCACCCCGCGGCGCGGGGGGACACCGGGCGGGGACACGGCTGAGCCAGGGGACAGGACCCGGAGCAGGGCTGGGGTACCCCGGGTTACAGATCCCCCCACGGGGGTGCACCCCGAATCCTGCCGGCCCGTGGCTGGTCAGAGCTGTGGCTACAGCACCCGGGCTGGGAACACCCCAACTGTGAGCACCTCAAACTGTGCGGACTGAAACTGTGCACACCCCAAACTGGGTGCACCCCAAACTGCACACTCCAAACTGCACACACCCCAAACTGCACATCCCAAACTGTGCACACCCCAAACTGTGCACACCCCAAACTGGGTGCACCCCAAACTGCACACTCCAAACTGTGCACATCCCCAAACTGTGCACATCCCAAACTGTGCACATCCAAACTGGGTGCACCCCAAACTGCACACCCCAAACTGTGCACACCCCAAACTGTGCACATCCCAAACTGTGCACACCCAAACTGTGCACACCCCAAACTGTGCACACCCCAAACTGCACACCCCAAACTGTGCACACCCCAAACTGTGCACATCCAAACTGTGCACACCCCCAAACTGTGCACACCCCAAACTGCACACCCCAAACTGTGCAAAACCCCAAACTGTGCACACCCCAAACTGTGCACACCCAAACTGCACACACCCAAACTGCACACACCCCAAACTGTGCACACCCCAAACTGTGCACACCCCATCTGTGCACACCCAAACTGCACACACCCCAAACTGTGCACACCTGAACTGTGCGCACCCCAAACTGCACACCCCAAACTGTGGACATCCAAAACTGTGCACACCCCAACTGTACACACCCAAAATTGTGCACATCCCAAACTGCACACCACCCCAAACTGCACCACCCCAAACTGTGCACACCCCAAAACTGCACATTCCACAAACTGTGCACACCCCAAACTGCATACACCCCAAACTGTGCAAACCCTAAACTGTGCAAACCCTCAAACTGTGCCAACCCCAAACTGTGCACACCCCATCTGTGCACACCCAAACTGCACACAAACCCCAAACTGTGCACACCTGAACTGTGCACACCCCCAAACTGTGGACATCCAAAACTGTGCACACCCCAACTGTGCACACCCCAAATTGTGACACATCCAAACTGCCACACATCCAAAACTGCACACACCCAAACTGTGCACACCCCAAACTGTGCACACCCCAAACTGTGCACACCCCTGGCTATAGGCTCCCCAGGCCAGGCACACCCCGAATTTGCACACCCCAGGCTGCAGCCAGCCCTGTCTATGGACACCCCAACCATGCATAGCCAGGCCACAGGCATGGCCCAGGCTAGGAACGCCCCAGACTGCCCCTCTCTGGTTCATGCACCCCCCAGAACGCTGCACCCCTGACCTGCAGACCCCCCAGGCCAGGTACACCCCCAGGATATGCACACCCACAGTCAGGTACACCCAAACCGTGCACGTGTGGGGCTACAGGCACCCGGGCTGGGTACACCCCCAATCTGTGCACACCCCACACTACAGCCCCCCTGGTTTTACATAACCCCCCAGAACTGTGTACCCCCAGAGTTACACACACCCCAGCCCTGAGTCACACACACCATGGGTTCCCTGCACCCCAATTCATGCATACCCCAACCCTTGCACACCCCCAACCCTTGCACACCCCAGGCTACAGGCAGGCCAGGCTGTGCACACCCCACTCTATGCACACCCCAGACTACAGCCTCCTGGTTACGCCCCCCAGAACTGTGTACCCCAAAAGTTACACTCTCTCAGCCTCCTTTTAATTTCCCCCCGTCACCAGCAGCGTCCCTCCCCACGGAGACACTTTTCTAACCGGGGGGAGCACGGGCACGTGGCTCCGGGCCTGACACGGGGGTCACACACACCCGAACCCCCAGTTCCCCCCCTCCAAAGCCGGGGATTTCTTTCCACCCCCTCCCTTTCCAGCCGCTATTGTGCCACCACTCCAGACCCCACCATTAATTAAGTTTCCATCCAGTGACAGCCCGCCAAAATGTTTGAAATAAACACGGAACAATTGGGATGGGATGATACAGGCCGGGAACAAAGTCCCCGGCCAGAGGGTGGAGCGGAATGGAAATGAGGGATTGTAAATTGGGATGGTGGGAAGAAAGAGGGGAAGGGGGGAAGGGGAGGGGGGAGGCGGCGGGGGGGAGAGGGGGATTCACAACCCTCCGGCCATGAAATGATGCTGAAAGAAGTCATGCTGCTGGAATCCGTGGAAAATGAGGAGCCGGAGGGGCTGTGGGTTAAGGTGGAGCGGGTCGGGCTGTCGGGGTGTCGGGGGGCTGGGCTGGGGGTCGGGCTGGGCGGCTCTCTGCCCGCTGGCCCTCGTGCTGAGCCCAGCAGTTGCCGTGTGGGTTTTGCCGGAGGGTGGCTGGGTCGAGGGTCCGGCCGTGCCCCGGAGGGTCACACTGACCCCGGCACGGGGGGACCGACCCTGTGACACAGTGAGAGTGAGAGGTGGAACGGCTGAGGCTCGGAGCTGAGCAGGGGAGCTCTGCAGGGACCCCGGGAATGGCTCTGGTCAGAGACCCCAGGAACGGCTCTGGCCAGG
>JADMLD010000327.1:245000-285519 GCA_017589585.1 Phylloscopus whistleri | reverse complement strand
CCCTCCTTCCTGCCTCTGCCCTGTCCCTTCTGCCCTGTCCCTGTCCCTGTCCCTGTCCCTGTCCCTGTGCCTGCAGGGCACAAAGCCTCCCTGGAAGACATTCAGGGTCTTTGGTGGTTTCCTTTCCTTTGTTGCTGTTTTGTTGTTCCCACTCCTCTGTGACAGTGTTTTGTTAAAGACAATTCCCAGATTCCCCTTGGATGGCTTCCTATGGACATGGGCTGGGAGAGCTGGGGGTGCTCACCTGGAGAGGAGAAGCTCCAGGGAGAGCTCAGAGCCCCTGGCAGGGCCTGGAGGGCTCCAGGAGAGCTGGAGAGGGGACTGGGGCAAGGGATGGAGGGACAGGACACAGGGAATGGCTCCCACTGCCAGAGGGCAGGGATGGGTGGGAGATTGGGAATTGGGAATTCCTGGCTGGGCTGGGATTCCCAGAGCAGCTGTGGCTGCCCCTGGATCCCTGGCAGTGTTGAGCTTTTGGTCCCTTCCAAGCCAAACCATTCTGGGCTTCTCCAACACCAAAGTGTGAGCTGCAAACACCCAGGGACATCCAGAGTGCTCCTGCTCCTCCTCCCAATTCCCAGCCCAGTAGGAGCCAAGGGCCTCATCCCAGCACAGACAGGGCCTGGGGAGGGATGTTCCCTGCCTCAGTGCCCTGGGTGAAGCCACAGGAGGGGCCTGAGCTGCCCTGAGAGCCAGGAACGGTCACTGCCGCTTTATTCTGGGCTCTCCAAAGCTCTGCAAGTTTGAGAAATCAAATGTATGCTTTTTTCACACTCCTAAACACATGTTAGCTCACTGTAATATGATTTCAGTCCCCCTAGAGAGACCTCTGTAGGAAGCTGGCATCTTGTGCTTAACACAAAAACCTCTCTTCTCCACCAGAAAATTTACTTAGAATTTAAAATAATCAAGTAAACAGCCTAAGAGTGAAGAACATAGGAGAAGGGAATGTTAAAAATAAAAATTGTATATAACATGTTTCAGCCCTGGGTTTTGGTGGGGTTTTTTTGTGGTTTTTGTTTGTTTGTTTTTTTGTTTTAGTTTTTTGGGGTTTTTTTGGAAAGATCTGAAGGTAAGAGTGTAGCAGAAGAAGTTTTCTATATAAAATATAAAATATAAAATATAAAATATAAAATATAAAATATAAAATATAAAATATAAAATATAAAATATAAAATATAAAATATAAAATATAAAATATAAAATATAAAATATAAAATATAAAATAATGCAAGTGAAAGGTGATGGTGTTGACCCTCAAAATGAGCTTCAAACGCTTCCAGACTGGCTGCATTCCTAGAGGAAAAGAGTCAAAGCAGAACCCCAGAACCATTTGCTGATGGCTGCAGCTTTCAGTGCAGCTCAGCCCCTTGTGCAGTTTAGCAGAGCTGTGCACAACAACAGGCACCTACTGACCCTGCCTGTCTCTGGAATCTAATTTGGGAAAAGAAATTGAGGAGGGCTACACATTATAAAAATTAAGGGTAAACAACTGAAAAAACCCAACACAACAAACAGAAACCCTCAGAAGGATATAAGAGCAGACGCCAGAAGTGACTTGACGCTATTCCAAACCATGGTGATCCAACACTGAGCAGGAATTCCCATCCCTCTGACAAAATTTGACATAAAAATGAGAGAAGATTGAAATAACAGCCCACACTTCTGAAATGGCCCTTATCTCTGTGGTGTTTGCTAGCACTACTCACAGGCAAAACAGAAGGATGGAAACCAGAATTGCATCACTTACTGAGCACACTTCTTCTTGAAGATGGGAAGAAATATCACACCCAGCATAACCCACTGCAGTTTGGAGAAGAGCACTCAGATCACACCTGGAACCGTGGCCAAACCTCCCCCTTTTGCTCAAAAATCTGCAGAAAAGCAGCCACACAGAGGAGGAGAACTGAGCTGTTGGCACTGTTTTTACCACATATTTCAGAATTATCTAAAAAAAAATTCAAGACTTGTGTTAGAGAGTGCCACCACGGCCAGAGACTTGTGTTAGCACCAGTCATGGAAACACAGAGCACAGGTGAGTTTGGACTGGAAGGAGCCCTGAAGGTCATCTTTGTCCCCCTGCCATGGCAGGGACACCTCCCACTGTCCCAGGCTGCTCCAACCCCAGTGTCCAGCCTGGCCTTGGGCACTGCCAGGGATCCAGGGGCAGCCACAGCTGCTCTGGGCACCCTGTGCCAGGCCCCACTCTAATAACAGGGCTGGAGCACTCGTCTGGTGAGGAGCAGCTGAGGGAGCTGGGAACAGACCTGGGAAGGGGCTGGAGCCCCAGGAGAGGCTGAGGGAGCTGGGAAGGGGCTGGAGAATTCCTGAGGGAGCTGGGGAAGGGGCTGAGCCTGGAGCAAAGGAGGCTCAGGGGGCCCTTGTGGCTCTGCACAGCTCCTGCCAGGAGGGGACAGCCGGGGGGGTCGGGCTCTGCTCCCAGGGCACAGGGACAGGAGGAGAGGGAACGGCCTCAGGCTGGGCCAGGGCAGGCTCAGGTCTGAGAACAGGGAACATTTCCTCATGGCAAGGGTTGTCTGGTCCTGGCATATGCTGCTGGGGCAGTGGTGGAATTCCAAAAACGCCTGGATGTGGCATTTGAGGCCATGGTTTAGTGGTGAACGTGGTGGTGGTGATGGTTACTGATCTCAGAGGGCGTTTCCAGCAGGAATGTGTCCATGATTCCATGGTTCTGTATGTTCTGCACTAAGAGCTCTGCAGTCGGTGTTTGGGTGCAAAAAACCTCCATGCCTGCTGGAGGATGGATGCAGCTGGCCCTAAGCAGGATTAAAAATCCTCTTTTTCCTTCATTCTGTGAGAGCCAGTGTGCTTGGGCACAGAGACATGTCTGCAGCAGCTTTGCATTAAAATAACATTGTTTTCCTTGCAACATTTATAGCAGAGAGCTGGAGCTGATGCTGGAGCACCTCTTCATCCAGACTCATTAGAGAGGGTTAAATTTGCATTTTGGACTGTAAAAACATATTGAAAGGCAAGAAAAATACTAAATAAACTGACTTTAGGTAGTTTTTACCTTGATATAAAAGAAAGATCAAAGAAAGCCTGCCTTTCAGTTGCTGTGATTTGCCTTTTAGTTTCCAAGGGAAAATGTTTCACTTTAAAGAAAGGGGAAAAACCTAATAATAAAAAAAGATGATAGGAACCAACCTCACAGTAGCATCTGGGCTCTGCTCCTTCCCCACACAAACCCATCCTAACAGGAAGGCCAGGAGGGGTGACCCCTGCCTTGGATGAGTGCCCTTGCTACTGTGTTTCCCATTTTCCTCCTTCCCTTCCGTATTTCATCCTTCCAAAGGGCAGGAAGAAATTAAAACGTCTCTTGAAACCTTCCCAGTACCTTCAGCCTTATTCCTTCCCAGTTCTCATGCAATAGCTTGGCTTTCCACTCCTGATAGTGTTGTGTTGGGAACCTCAGACTATCTGTGAAGGGAATGGCAGTGGCTTTAGTGAATCACTAACAGAAACAGCCCAAAAGCAGCCAAACAGGGCCTTGAGCGAGATGGGTGCATCTGAAAACCTCAGACTCTCTATAAAGGGAATGGCAATGGCTTTAGTGAATCACCAGTATAACCAGTCCAAAAGCAGCCAAACAGGACCTTGAGTGAGATGGATATTTCTCTGGTGAGAGGCCCTTCGCACAGGGTCCCATGTAAGTATTTCTCTGCTTTCTTTAAAATGTTTCCCAGGGAGGTGCTACAGCTGCCACCTCACACGGAGCCCAGGGAGGGGAACTTCACTGCTGAGAAATAAACACAGCAGTTAAATCTGGCTCCTGTTCAGCCGAGGAAACATCCACGCCGACACTTGAAAGGGAAAGATGGAAGCTTTCCTGCGTGAGGAAATCCTCCTCATTAAATGATCTGCAGAGAGCAGCTCCTTAAACGGAGCAGGGAACAATCAAAGCAGGACGAGCCACGGCAGCCGTGGCAGCGAGGGCTCGCGGAGCGGAACAAAGGCCCGCTGACCTGGAACACCACACACAGGAGATGAAACTCAAATCTTCAGAGCCATGTCCCCAGAAGTCGCTCAGAGCAGTTGTTTCTGTGTACTTCATTGAGCACTTTAAAGATCACCACTTGCATTGTGCACTCCAGTGCATCATCAGGTAAGTGCTGCCTTCCGCCTGGGCCCGGCAGGGCCGCGGAGCCCAGAGATCCCACATGGCCTGGTGATCCCACAGAACCTCCTGGTGATCCCACAGCTGAGTGATCCCAGAGCTGAGTGATCCCACACAGCCCGGTGATCCCACAGAGCCCGGTGATCCCACAGCTGAGTGATCCCACAGAGCCTGGTGATCCCACAGCTGAGTGATCCCACACAGCCCGGTGATCCCACACAGCCTGGTGATCCCACACAGCCTGGTGATCCCACACAGCCTGGTGATCCCAGAGCTGAGTGATCCCACACAGCCCGGTGATCCCACAGAGCCTGGTGATCCCTTGAATCCTGCTGATCCCACAGAGACTGGTGATTCCTCAGAGCCTGGTCATCCCTCGGATCCCAGTGATCCCTGGAGGCCTGGCGGAGGCCTTGCTGTGCAGCACACCTCTGGGCACCCTTGGCCATCAGATACCGGGCACCATTGGTCACACTGGGCACTGCTGGTGATCACACACTGGGCACCATTGGTCACACTCTGGGCACTGTTGGTGATCACACACTGGGCACCATTGGTCACACTCTGGGCACTGTTGGTGATCACACACTGGGCACCATTGGTCACACTCTAAAACAAAACAATCTCTCACAGGTACTGCTGGCTGGGGAACTGCTCTCTGCCTTCAGATCTCATTGAATCATTGAATTGCTCAGGCTGGAAAATCCCTCTGAGCCCACCAAGTCCAACCATTCCTCCAGCACTGCCCAGCCCACCACTGACCCCTGTCCCCAAGAGACACATCCCCAGGGCTTAGAAATGCCCCAGGGATGGGGACTCCACCACTGCCCTGGGCAGCTGTGCCAGGGCTGGACAGTCCTTTCCAGGAAGGAATGGTTCTCATTATCCCACCTAAACCTCCCCTGGGGCACTTTGAGGCTGTTTCCTCTTGTTCTGCTGCATCTTTGCCGAGAAAAGCACCCAAACATTCCTGCTCCACCCTCCTGCCATGGAACTGTAGAAAGCCAGAAGGTGCCCCCTGAGCCTCCTTTTCTCCAGGCTCAGCCCCTTTCCCAGCTCCCTCAGCCTCTCCTGGGGCTCCAGCCCCTTCCCAGCTCCGTTCCCTGCCCTGGACTCGCTCCTGCCCTCAATGTCCTTTCTGTCACGAGGAGCCCAGGAGGGCCCCAGGATTCAAGGTGCTGGCACCTCTGTGGCAGAGGAGGGAACCTCCTCTGGTGGCCCCACCCCAAGTTCTGCTCCCACCAGGGCAAAGCCCCAGATCCCTGCAATTAAAGCAAGTGTTTTTGCTCCTCCTAACAGACTTCAAAGGAAAGTTGGTCTGAGCAATGTCTGGAAAATACTGATCAGCCAGAATATCCTTCTGCACCTGAGGAGAAAACACAATGAAGGGAGATGATACCAGGCAGCTGGGATGACCTCGAAGGAACGGGTCATTTATTCCATCTACAATGAACTTTAAGGAATGTTTTGGGCTGTCCGGCATTTCAGCCACGATTTTTCCTCTGAAAGAGAAAGAAAAGGGAACAAGAAGAAGCCCTGCATTTCCTACCACTGTCACCTCTTTTAAATTCTGAGGGCGATCTGAGAGTGCTGTTTCAGACACACTCAAATACACAATAACCCCATCGTTCATGGCAAGCAGTCCTTGCCTTAAACAGCAGGATATTAATCCTTGCTGCTGTATTCAAATGGCAGGCATGAGCTCAGGGGATGGCCCTGGGTGCAGGGCAGAAAGATAAAATATCTCACTCTCTGTACACCTCTCCCTCCACACGGGAGTTTCACCAGCAGGCTGCCCCGGTCACTCTGGGAATGTGGCACCTCAGCCCTGCTGGCACTGCCCCGGTCACTCTGGGAATGTGGCACCTCAGCCCTGCTGGCACTGCCCCAGTCACTGCCAGGAATGTGGCACCTCAGCCCTGCTGGCACTGCCCCGGTCACTCTGGGAATGTGGCACCTCAGCCCTGCTGGCACTGCCCCGGTCACTGCCAGGAATGTGGCACCTCAGCCCTGCTGGCACTGCCCCGGTCACTCTGGGAATGTGGCACCTCAGCCCTGCTGGCACTGCCCCAGTCACTGCCAGGAATGTGGCACCTCAGCCCTGCTGGCACTGCCCCGGTCACTGCCAGGATTTTGGCACCTCAGCCCTGCTGGCACTGCCCTGGTCACTGCCAGGAATGTGGCACCTCAGCCCTGCTGGCACTGCCCCGGTCACTCTGGGAATGTGGCACCTCAGCCCTGCTGGCACTGCCCTGGTCACTGCCAGGATTTTGGCACCTCAGCCCTGCTGGCACTGCCCTGGTCACTCTGGGAATGTGGCACCTCAGCACCGCTGACCCTGCCCTGGTCACTGCCAGGAATGTGGCACCTCAGCCCTGCTGGCACTGCCCCGGTCACTGCCAGGAATGTGGCACCTCAGCACTGCTGACCCTGCCCTGGTCACTGCCAGGATTTTGGCACCTCAGCCCTGCTGACCCTGCCCCGGTCACTGCCAGGATTTCGGCACCTCAGCCCTGCTGGCACTGCCCCAGTCACTGCCAGGATTTTGGCACCTCAGCACTGCTGACCCTGCCCCAGTCACTGCCCGGATTTTGGCACCTCAGCCCTGCTGGCACTGCCCCGGTCACTGCCAGGAATGTGGCACCTCAGCCCTGCTGGCACTGCCCCGGTCACTGCCAGGATTTTGGCACCTCAGCCCTGCTGGCACTGCCCCGGTCACTGCCAGGATTTTGGCACCTCAGCCCTGCTGGCACTGCCCCGGGCTCCCTCCTCCCCAACATCCACAGCTCAGCAAAACCTGCAATGAGTGTCACCGCCCATTTCACCCCGGAGCACCACAAAATGAGATTGGGGCTGAGTTATTGTCCCCAGAGGCTGCTGGGGCCATGCTCAAAGAGATCAGCTGGGCATTTGGAGCCCACCTTTTGTCATCTTCGTAAACTCCAGCCTTTGCTTTCCTGACCCATCAATCCTTCACCTCTCTCAAGTGCTAAATTAATCTTATTTAAAAATGTCAATTAGAGCAGCCAATTTTTTGATGGTATTAGAAAGTACTTGATATCTTTGCTGCCCTTTAATTTTGTGGAAGAAGAGAGAATAATCCTACAGAAATAAAGCCCCTCCCGTGATAAGCTTGGCTGTAAAATATTAATTTTTAATGACATTATGTTAGAACCAAATATTTTTTTCTCTTTTTGTAAACAGACGGAAGATTATATTTGCACTACTTATGAGAGGAGGTATTAATGCAAAAATGAACCCACAGAGGCAATGTGAGGTGTGCTTTTCAGCAGTTTTTAAGGAGTTAACCTTGGCCAAAATTTCAGAAAACACCTCAGCAGAAACTTACTTGCTTAATTAGACACCGAGATTTTGTACCCCTTTTCCTATTTTAGTATTTTCAGGGAAGGAAGTGAACAAATCTGGTCTCTCTTCTCCTGATACGGACTGGAACAGGCCCAATTAAGGCAATGAGCCATTTCCCAGCTGACGTCAATGGTGTGATGCAAACAGCACTGGGGCTGGCCTGGGTGAGGAGAGCCCCTGGCTGTCCCCAGGGACCCCCAGTCACCCCCAGTGACCCCCAGTGACCCCCAGTCACCCCCAGTCACCCCCAGGGACCCCCAGTCACCCCCAGTCACCCCCAGCGACCCCAGCACTCAGTGACACCCCCTCAGTGAGGAGAGCCCCTGGCTGTCCCCAGGGACCCCCACTGACCCCCACTGACCCCCAGGGACTCCCAGTCACCCCCAGTCACCCCCAGTGACCCCAGCACTCATTGACACCCCCTCAGTGAGATCCCCTGGCTGTCCCCCGGGACCCCCAGACCCCCCAGCACTCAGTGACACCCCAGGGCTTTTGCCAAGCCTCACCCACGGGATGCTCTCAGGCCTTCAAAGCACCTGAGGGCCACAGTGGCATCTGGGCACCCGTGGTGGCCCCTGGGCTGGGTGTGGCTGGCCAGCTGTGGGACGTGGTGGCACAGGCAGTGGCAGCCGTGTGCAGGTGGGTCACGGCTGGGCACCGCTAAAGACGGGCAGGTAAAGTGTCCCCATGGGCAGGTAAAGTGTCCCCATGGGCAGGTAAAGTGTCCCCAAGGGCAGGTAAAGTGTGCCCATGGGCAGGTAAAGTGTGCCCATGGGCAGATCAAGTGTGCCCACATTTGCTCAGGCCTGAAGCTGTCCATCCACTTCTCCTTTTAGATCCTTTCCATCCCCTGGAGGTGCTGCAGCTCCAGGGGGACTTAGGGCACAATGTGACAAGCTCCAGCAATGGGAGGGGGGAGCGGGGAGTGGCAGATGTCACATCATCCGGCCTTCAGCCTGCACAGCATCCCTCCAGCTTCCTCCGTGGGATGTTGAGCAAGGTGTGGGATGTCCTTCCCACCCTCCAAAAGCCAGGGTATTCCCACAGCTGCCACCAGCTCTCTCCTTCTCTTCTGTGGCACCAGCAGGCCTGGAATTTGGGATTTTCCTTCTCCATGCCAGAGAACCTGGCTGTTTCAGACACAGCTGACCACTATGGACACCGAGGTGCAGCTGCACCATCCCTGGGGCACCAGCCAGGGCCAGTGTGAACAGTGGGTACAACCTGTGCCCTTCAGGGCACCTGTCCCCACCCCAGCACCTCCCCTGAGGTCCTGGGCAGGCCAAGCTGGGCAGCAACGAGAGGGGACCCCAAACCCTCCTCTGCAGCCGGGCCCTGGGCAGCGAAAGGCACAAGAGCAGCCACAGCCCGGCTGAGCAGGGGCTGGGAGGAAGTGATTTTAGCAGCCGGCAATTAAGTGACAAAGAGAGGATTAGGGCAGCGGCTGGAGACTGAGCAGCGGCACAGGCGGTGACAACAGCTTCGTTTTACACGGATCTGCTACAAAGGGAGGTGTTGACAGCCGCGTCTGTGGGGCTGCGACCCGGGCCCCAGGGAGCTGCTCTGCCCAGGACTGATCTCAGCACCTCCTCTTTAAATATGTGCTTAATGAAACCCTGTTTAAAGGGCAGCACCACATCCACCGGCCTCGCACTGCCCTGCCTTCTCTCCAGACAAATTTTCAGCACTGAGATCTTGTGCTAAATAAGCCCACAGACACCTGCATCTCTTTGCTGTAGTTCTATATCCACTGATAACACCATCAAAGCCATTCCACATTTAGTGTGGAAATGGGTGGGATTGAGAGGAAAGGGCTTCTCTGCACAGTGTCTGGGAGCACCACCACTCACAGGGACTCCCGAGGGCAGAACTGACGGGGATGTCCCCTCACCAGCCAGGTATCTGTACCCAGGTAATAAATCCTGCTGTGGCTTTCATGCTTTCCCTTTCCTTCTGAAACGCTCCCACACTGAGTGTCTGTAACAGACAGGGATCACATTCCGTGATCTTTGTAAGAGATATTTAAAAATACATCAGGCTTAACATCAACAGCAGAGACAGGGAGCCACATTAATAAATCCATGGGCACTAAACCAAGGATTATTTTTATCTGGCTGAGATACTGATTTTTATTATAAAATGTTCTTCAACGGCAAAACCAAAGAATGATGTCACACTAATCAGGAGTCCAACAAGAGCAGAAAGCGGAAAAATCAGCAGATGGAATATCTGGGAGCAAATACAGCAGCAGAACCCAGAAAAGCTCATTCTGAAGAGCAGCAGCTGGAACTAAAATCTGGATTCTGCTCGGGGATTTCGTGCAGCTGCCCTGATTTCTGTAAATTCTCCTGTTCTGCAGAGCATCAGGTCAGGAGCCCATCTCTCCATGAGCCTGGGATTCCTGTGGCTCCAGGGGTGCCAGACCTGGGCCAAGCCCAGCAGCTGGGGGTGAAATCCCAGCCTGGGCAGCCTGGGCTCACTGCAGAGCCAGCCCGGGCTGGGGGGATGGCTGAGCCAGAGACCCCCAGGGGCTCTTCTGGCCTCAGTTACTCCTCACATTCTGTCGTTTGCTCTGGGGTTTTTAATTCACAGGAGATGTTCAGGGAACAAAAGCATCATGGAGAATGAGAAAACAGTTCAGTACATTGTTACAGAATAGAATAGAATAGAATAGAATAGAATAGAATAGAATAGAATAGAATAGAATAGAATAGAATAGAATAGAATAGAATAACAGAACATTCCAGTTGGAAGGGACCCACAGTACTCATCTGATCCCATTGCCTGACCACTCCAGAGCTGACCAAATCCTAAGGACATCGCCAGTTCAGTCTGCCAGCACTACCCCCTGTGGCCACAGCTCCCAGTGTGCCACACAGGCAGTGCCCTGCCCGAGCCCAGAGTGAGGAGTGCTGCTGGATGGTCCCAGAAACAGCAGCACTGTGCCCCAGCGGGCCCAGGGATGAGCTGGGGCTGGCACAGAGTGAGCACAGCCACTGCTGGAGGAATCCCCCACACACCGTGGTGCAGAGCCACGCTCCCCTCCAGGCCTGGCCCTCAGCTTCGTGACTGCCACATCAGGGGCTGCTCCAGGGGCTGCAAACAGAATCACAGAGCCACAGAATCCAGAGTCACCTAGACAGGCTTGGAAAAGGCCTCTCAAACCATCCAGGTCCCCCAGCACTGCCCAGGCCACCACTAACCCCTGTCCCCAAGTGCCACATCCACAGGCTTTTCAATCCCTCCAGAAATGGGGGCTCCAGCACGGCCCTGGGCAGCTGTGCCAGGGCTGCACAGCCCTTGCCATGAAGAAATTCCCCCCAAATCCACCCTGAGCCTGCCCTGGCCCAGCCTGAGGCCGTTCCCTCTCCTCCTGTCCCTGTGCCCTGGGAGCAGAGCCCGACCCCCCCGGCTGTCCCCTCCTGGCAGGAGTTGTGCAGAGCCACCAGGGCCCCCTGAGCCTCCTTTGCTCCAGGCTCAGCCCCTTCCCAGCTCCCTCAGGAATTCTCCAGCCCTTTCCCAGCTCCCACAGGAATTCTCCAGCCCTTTTCCAGCTCCCTCAGGAATTCTCCAGCCCTTTTCCAGCCCCATCCCCTGCCCTGGACACACTGCAGCCCCTCCAGGCCTTTCCCACACGAGGGGCCCAGAGCTGGGCTCAGCACTGGAGGTGCCCCAGCTGTGCCCAGGGGACAGGCACTGCCTGGTGCTGCTACCACACCATGGCTGGTGGGGATTTGAGGATTCTCCTTCTTTCAGGAGACAAAATGGAGCAGTGGGGCAGTGCCAGCGAGGTGCCCATTGCTGAGGGGACAGTGGCTCAGGCTGCTGAGCTGCCTGGAGGCTCTGTTGGCACCACGTGCTCAGCACTTGCCTCAGCAGACTTGATTGTTGCGTTGGGGCTTTTCCCTCTCTGGTTTTTTGAGATCTCATTAAGTAATTATCTGGACTTTGCAGTGTAATAAGTTCCTGCTTTCAGCAGGGAAATCTGACCCTGCACGCTGCCCACTGTGGCTGTGCCCAGAGCTGGCACCAGAGAAGAGCTGAACTTTTCCAGCAGTAGCTTTGCCAAGTAGGAGGAAAATTGTGAAAAGAGCCTATGGACTGAGAATACACCTGCATTCAGCACAGTGTCTCTTTTCAACACGAAATACCTTCCTGGCTCCAAGATCCCTTTTCTGATTAAAGTTTTTGAAACTGGCACACTCCTGTAATACATTTTGATGAAATCCCATTCTCCAGCGAAATTGTTATAGTGGATAACTTCCAGGCAACAGTGGCAGGAAGGCTGTTAATCAGGATCAGGAGAATATAGAGTGCCTGCAAACCCAGCATTAAGCCACCTATGACAGGCAGTCCCCAAATTCATGGCTCACACAGAACAAACTTATTTTTGAGAGCAGAATTACAAAGATATAAAAACAGGAAAAAAAGCCTTGAAAGGCAGGACGTAAGTGATTACCTTCCTATTGCTCCATTCTCCAGCTGCCATCAGGTAGCTGAGGCTTTAACTCACAAAGTGCAGCCTGAAATCCATCCTGCCCAGGGTTAATAAGGGAACAGCCCAGCAATTTGTGGCTGGGCATCAGCACGACTGGTGTGAGATAACCTGGGGATGAGGGGAGCAGGCCTGCTCAAAATCCTGATTACTGTGGGCAGAGGGTGAGCTCATTCACTCTGTGTCCTTAGGCTGGGGCTCAGGTGGGAACCTGTCCCTCTCCTGTCAGAGCACTGCTACCCAAATCACCCAGAAATTTAAATTAAGCTTCAAGCTGGGGACAGACAGCTCAGAATCCCACAGTAGAAGGTGGGTTTTAGGGGCAGGAAGCACTGGGCCATGAACTGTGAAGGCCTGCAGGGAGTTAAAGTGCTTTATTGGAATCCTAGAGAAAATATATTTGGGGTTGAATTACCTCACTTCCTTCTGTGAGATGGACTTTTATTTCCCTGCTATTTTGAGTCTCTTCAAGTACAGGAACATGCATCAATGGGGCTCTTGAGGTGCTGCAAAAACGTGACTTCAGAAAAACAGAGAGGGGACGCAAAAGATCCAGGGAGAGGTGACCAAACTTTCTGATTATCTCCTCTGTAAATGGTCATTAAGTGGCTGATAAATGGACCCACGTGACTCTGACAGGGCTGATGAATGACTGATTGCAGAAAACATGAAGATGGATGCATTGTTCAGCCTTAAACTAAACACATGGTGTTGATTCACTCGTGGGGCCTACAACCTGGAGTCCATCAGCAGCATCTATAATTGAACACGTTGCTTCATGAATTTTACAAATATGGCAAAAAGTTGCTAATGGAGTGTCTCAAATTCTGTTAACATTCACTTAATCTCTTTGGCTTCTCTTTAAACACACATTTAAAATTCTAATCACTGCAAAAAGATTTTAATAAGACACAATGTTAATGAAATATGTGAAGGAGCTATTGAAAGAAAGAATTGTTGAAAAAAAAAGTGCAAGAAAGAAAAAGGAGGCAAGCTAAGCTGAACTGGCAGGGAAACCCAGCCAGGGAGCTATTTAAGGGCTAAGGAAAAGCACGGATGTGTCCTAGGATGACATGATTTTAAAAGGCTTTTCTGTACTAAATACTCGTTATTTGGATTAATTAGCGGATTACGATTTGAAGCTGTTCCAGCTCTAGAATTTGTAGTTTTACTTTCTACCTTGCTGGTCCACAGTTCCTGAAATGGAGCATTTTGGATGGGGATGACTCAGTGTGCTCTGCAGAAATGTGAGGAAAGCATTTCCACCCCATGGGGCTTTCCTGCCATATTTGTGCCGTGAACTTTTGTTCATTTTTTTATTACTTTTTTTAATGGTATGGACCCTTTTCCAGGATGAAGATGAAAAAAAAAATCATAATAGTGAAATAATTTTCAGCATAAAAATTCTTGATTTTCCTCATTTTGATACTACCATTTTGAATAAATACCAGCAACTGCATTAGAGGACCAATGGCAGGAGCACAGTGACTTGAAGTGTCCAAGGCCAGGCTGGACAGGGCTTGGAGCAGCCTGGTCTGCTGGGAGGTGTCCCTGCCCACGGCAGGGGAGGAACAAGATCAGCTGTAAGGTCTTTAAGGTCTCCTCCAACCCAAACCACTCCTGTGAACATTGCACAGCTTCTTCCTACAGCCCACAGCTCTGGTTATTTGTCAGACCCCAGCACTTGTGTTAGAACACAGACGGATGTGCTGCAGTTCAGAGATAAATCCTTTCATTTCTTCCCTCATAAACAGGCAGCTTGAAATTCATTGAGTTGGTCCTGGAACGCACTTTGGGGGCTTGGACACACTCCTTTGCTAGGGAAGGTTTCTGAGACTCTCTAACTAGCAAGGCAGAAATTGTCCAGACCCATTTCCACAGGCAGAAGTGGGTCATTTCATGCCCCATTTACAATATGCAGAAGTCAATACATATCATTAGCGTGAGCTGAGCAGGGAAGAATCACCTGTGTTACTAAAGCTGGCTGTGACTAGCTGGTGCAGGCATCCACACAGTGCCACAGAATCCTCTGGAAGCCATCCTTATACACACACACACACAGATTTCAGATGCCCATTGCACAGAGTTGCTTTACCCTCTGGGTTTGGTACCTGCCTTGCCAGTCCTGGAACAGCAGGACAGTCACAAGCAGCCTTGTTCACGGGTGTTTCAGTTCCCGGTTCAGGTTCTGCCCTGCCCTGCTCCAGAGAAACTCCCGCCCTCATCCTTTGTGCGACTGAATCACAAAGCTGATTGATGCTGTCTGAATCACAGCATCACAGAACCATCCTGAAATCATCGAGTCCAGCCTTTGATGAAAGGAGCTTTGTCTGCTGTAAATTATCCTGTGCTTTTGTGTGCCTCTACCCTATCTGAGCCACTGAACAGGCAATTTCTGTTAAAATAATAATAACTTTGAATAATAATAACAACCATCTTTGCAAAGGCACCGAGCTGATGTTCCCAGCTAATGTGGGTCCTCTTTGCCTGCCAAGGGAAGGTTCCTGTCCAGGCCATGCCATGGGTGAAGGCTTGTGTCGAGCATTGGCTGAAACCACGCTGGGCAATGCAATCACCAACACTGAGCTCCTGAGAGTGCAGTTTTCCTGCCCAGGAACACCATCTATTAGCAAAGGCTGCTGCCACATTTTGCTGTATCTACGATTCCAATCAGCCATATGGGAGGAAATCTGTAAATTACATTACAGCAATTAATACACACTTACACAGTTTGTACGAAAGTGTTGAATGAATTATGCTACAGGAAGCAAACACACTAAAGCCAAACAATGGGGCTTTATGAATATTTAATTCTTGTAATTTATTTAAAGTAGTAAAACACAGCATACGCTCACCTTCAGAGCACCTGCTCAGATGAAGCATTCTCTCTCTTAACAATCTCATGTAGTTGCAGGAGATTCCATAGATTATCTTGGTGTAATTAATTTTTTATCCAAATAAATGGGAGGAAAATAGATCCAAATTCTTGACTACCTCTGCTTGCTCAGAAAGGGACCTTTTGCTTCCAGAGGGAGCCTCACACAATTTTCACAAGGGCTGGAGGGACAGGACACAGGGAAGGGCTCCCAGTGCCAGAGGGCAGGGCTGGGTGGGAGATTGGGAATTGGGAATTCCTGGCTGGGCTGGAATTCCCAGAGCAGCTGTGGCTGCCCCTGGATCCCTGGCAGTGCCCCAGGCCAGGCTGGACATTGGGGCTGGAGCAGCCTGGGGCAGTGGGAGGTGTCCCTGCCATGGCAGGGGTGGCACTGGGTGGGGTTTCAGGTCCTCTTAACCCAAATCCTTCTGGGATTCTGCGATGCTGGGAGTCACTCTGAACACAGTGCCAGGCAGCTGGTGCCAGCCAGGAGCAGGGATCACCACCCTGGCAGGGGGTGGCTCTGCAGAAGGAGGCTCCTCACCCCCCTGTGCCCGGGGGCGGGCCAGGGGAGCTCTGCCAGCAGCGCTGCCTTGAACCAACCTGCTGGGAACAACAGCAGCCTGTATCTTCAGTGCCTTCTTCCGTTCCTGCCGAAGTTGTTAAAAACGAGTTAATGGAAGCTGCAATGTCAGCTCCCCAGGCTCCATCCCCAGCACAGCATCCCCAGCAGTGCCGGGACAGTGCTGGGGCAGGAGCAGGAGCTGCCCCGGCCAGCCAGACCAGGAGATGCATCCAGCCTGCTGGGACCAACCACGGCACACAGGATGAACTATCAATCAGGAAAACAGTGGGAAAGTGATCGTTTATTTTCCTCTGTTACAGATGATATTAATGATTTAGGTAATTTGTGTTAAATGTTATAGGTAACAAATTTAAATATGTAGAAGCTATTAGGCAATAATTGCTAGCTGCAGAAACCGCAGAAATAGAGAAGTTATAAAGAGCCCGGCCTTGGTGCAGGATAATGTAATGTAACTTTGTATCATAAGACACGAAGAAAGGGAGAAACGAGAGATTTGGTGAAACCATGGTGACCACAGTGGAAGGTTCCCAGGGACGTGCTGCGAGGAGGAGGAGAGACTTCATCCACTGACCACTGTGAGAGGGCAGGAGACCCCAGACTCCCGGGGCTGGAGACCCAACTGTGACCAAATATGGGAAAACAGGGACTGGGGAGGGACCAAGGGGATGTGTGTAACCAGAAAGTTATAAAAATGGGAAACTGGGGAAAACATGGACTGGGGAGGGACCAAGGGGTGTGTGTGTAACCAGAAAGTTATAAAAATGGGAAACTGTGGGGAAAACACGGACTGGGGAGGGACCAAGGGGGTGTGTGTAACCCAAAAAGTTATAAAGATGGGAAACTGTGGGGAAAACACGGACTGGGGAGGGACCAAGGGGGTGTGTGTAACCAGAAAGTTATAAAAATGGGAAACTGTGGGGAAAACACGGACTGGGGAGGGACCAAGGGGTGTGTGTGTAACCAGAAAGTTATAAAGATGGGAAATTGTGGGGAAAACATGGACTGGGGAGGGACCAAGGGGGTGTGTGTAACCCAAAAAGTTATAAAAATGGGAAATTGTGGGGAAAACTCCCAAAGCTGTGCGTGGAGCACGAGACTTGTGTTCTCCGGCTTTCCCAGCGCGCTGCTCGCTTCGGCTTCCTGCTTTAATAAAGGTTTATCTAATTGGCAGTCAATTACTGGGTCTTTCATACTTATCACCTCTTTACAGCACAACTGATTAGCTGAATTCCTTATTGTGCCTGTGGTGGGAGTGGGGAGAAGTGCTGGGGCATGCATCAGGGTTGTTTTTTGTGGGGGTTTTCTGGTTGTTTGCTGGGCTTTTACTTGAAGCTAGTAACAGAACTGAAGCACGAACTGAGCCAAAGGAATTCTCGATCTGCAATACAAAGCGTTTGCCGTCACTTTCCAAGAGCAGAGCAGTGGATTTCAGGGCTTTCACACCCCTGACAGGCTGGGCAGGGTGTTTCCATCCCAGAGTGACCAGGAAAGGCGTCAGCTTTGTTAGCTGTGTCAGCCAGCACATCCTGCAGTGCCTACAGGCAGCTTGGTGTGCCAATGGCAAACACAGAACATCACCCTGCAAGGGGCAAATAAACCCACACACTGCCACAGTCCTGAGCAGCTGCTGCCCACTGATACAGCCTGAAAAATCCTGATCACTTCAGTGTTGTGTTTGGTAGCTCACCTGAAAAAAGTTGTTTGTTTTGGGTTTTGTTTAGTGTTTAAACAGAATTCACCTCTTGCTTTATAAGCACATCAGATGTGTTTAATTCAAAGATGATTTTTCTCTCCTCCAAGCTATTATCACACAATTCCTGAATAAACACTAATTTCTGCTGTTCTGGGGCACAGTCTGTTCTGACTTTGTGGATGCTCTGTTTAATGCCTATTGTTGAAATTTGTTCCTGAAATGCCTGGGACTCCTCACACCAGCAGCAGGAGTGCCCTCGGCAATCCTGTTCCCTGGGTCTGTGTTCTGCCTCTTCAACACATCAAACAAACAAACAAAGAAGTCAAATAGATGATGAGTGTTAGCTAGTGAGTTCAAAAATGAGAATGCTTTCAGTGTCTAAGAAACAAAGCTGTGATTAACTCTGTGGCTTAGAGAACAAGCCAGCAGCAGACACAAACAAAAAGCCTTTGTATTGTGGCAAACAGGAAAAGTTCATCTCAGTCCAAGTACTTCCACTTGCTAATGGCAGCACCTGCACATCTATTCATCAGCACTAAAGGCATTCCCACCCAGGGAGAACACAGATCTGGGTTATAAACACGAGGAAATTATTGGAACACCTCATACCCACACAGGTAAGGGGTAAAAAACGTTTAGTACCAATGGAAGGGAGAGGAGAGGAGAGGAGAGGAGAGGAGAGGAGAGGAGAGGAGAGGAGAGGAGAGGAGAGGAGAGGAGAGGAGAGGAGAGGAGAGGAGAGGAGAGGAGAGGAGAGGAGAGGAGAGGAGAGGAGAGGAGAGGAGAGGAGAGGAGAGGAGAGGAGAGGAGAGGAGAGGAATGAGCAGCCTGAGGGAGCTGCTCTGTGCAGGACAGGGGGAGGGAGGGAGGCAGAAGGGCCAGGAGCTGTCCCAGCTGTTTGTTGGCAGTGCTTTGAGGGTGAGCACCGTTTCCACCCTGCAGAGCTCTGAGGCTCCCCAGGCTGTGAGGTGCTGGCAGGTTCCCAGGCTGGTGTGTGTTCTCCTCCTCACTGTGGGGTTCATGGCTGTGTCTGATGGCTCAGCAGGGTTGGGTGACCCCCTCACGGGCAGGGGGCTGTGGATTCTCTCAGGAGGCTCCAGGTCCACAAAGCTCCCTTGGTGTTTCTTTCTGATTGCTACCACGAGGCTCTGGGCAACCCTTCAAGGTGACAGAGCTGGCCTTGGGCACTGCCAGGGATCCAGGGGCAGCCACAGGTGCTCTGGGCACCCTGTGCCAGGGCCTGCCCGCCCTCCCAGGGAGGAATTCCTCCCCAGCATCCCACCCATCCCTGCCCTGTCTGTGAGATCAGTGCACCCACCAAAGCCGTGTCTGTGAGATCAGTGCACCCACCAAAGCCGTGTCTGTGTGAGATCAGTGCATCCCCATCCCTGCTGTGTCTGTGAGATCAGTGCACCCACCAAAGCCGTGTCTGTGAGATCAGTGCACCCACCAAAGCCGTGTCTGTGTGAGATCAGTGCACCCACCAAAGCCGTGTCTGTGAGATCAGTGCACCCACCAAAGCCGTGTCTGTGAGATCAGTGCACCCACCAAAGCCGTGTCTGTGAGATCAGTGCACCCACCAAAGCTGTGTCTGTGAGATCAGTGCACCCACCAAAGCTGTGTCTGTGTGAGATCAGTGCACCCAGCAAAGCCGTGTCTGTGAGATCAGTGCATCCCCATCCCTGCTGTGTCTGTGTGAGATCAGTGCACCCACCAAAGCTGTGTCTGTGAGATCAGTGCACCCACCAAAGCTGTGTCTGTGAGATCAGTGCACCCACCAAAGCTGTGTCTGTGTGAGATCAGTGCACCCACCAAAGCCGTGTCTGTGAGATCAGTGCACCCACCAAAGCCCTGTCTGTGAGATCAGTGCACCCACCAAAGCCCTGTCTGTGAGATCAGTGCACCCACCAAAGCCGTGTCTGTGAGATCAGTGCACCCACCAAAGCTGTGTCTGTGTGATCAGTGCACCCACCAAAGCTGTGTGTCATAGGCTAGGAAAAGCCTGATTTTGTTCCAATCGGGGTCAGTTTTTGTGATTGACAAGTAATTTATCCAGTAAAAGACAAGCTGCGACTTTCGGCGAAATGCTTAAAAAGGCTGGATGGGGGGAGGAGCGGTCTCTTTGTCTTGCGGTGTGGCAGGCCGGGGACAGGGAGCGGCCGGGCCGGCCGGCCTCGGTGCCCCCCCACCCCGGGGCGGCTGCGACGGGCCGGGCCGGGCCCCGATGCTGCTGGAGCCGGGGCAGGCCGGGTCGGAGCTTTAGGAGCCGCCGGGGCCGGCTGGCCTCGGTGCCCCCCCACCCCGGGGCGGCTGCGGCGGGCCAGGCCGGGCCGGGCCGGAGCGGAGCTTTGGGAGCCGCTGTCTCGCAGAGAGGCAGGCAGCAGGGAGAGAGGGGAGAGCTCGGACGGAGTGCCCCTTCGCCCTTGCTCTTCTTTTTTCAAGCCGAAGAAACCAGCGCACGGCTTCTAAACGACTCAGTTTCCCGCCGCAGAGCCACGTGGGCAGCCCGGCAGCCCGAGAAGTGTAACCCTTTGTTGTTAGCAGATGGACTTTCCTAAACATCATCTTTCTCCGGAAGAAGAACAAATATAGCGAATAGAAAGACACAGCATGGAGCTACAGTCGGTAAAGGGAGAGTGAAAAGGACTTTAAGGCAAAAGGACAAGGAGTGGCCTAATTTTGGCTGGACATTTCTGGTAAACTATAGAGACTGAACTAGTTTTTTCCTGTAACATATAAATGCTTTTGGGGGGATGTAAGGTTCTAGTTAAAGGTGATATGAAGCTTTTTGCTCCTAAAGAAAGAGGAGATTTGTTTTTGGGTCTTGAGATGATTTTAGAAATAGAAGAAGAGAATCTTTGTGTCATACTAGAGGAGGCATCCTTAAACAGTACCCCAATAAGCAAATATGGCCTATGTGCAGTGTGGAGAGAACTGCTAATGGGTAGGATTTCGCAGTTTGCAGGAGTTCCTTTAAAATCCTCGCAGATGTAGAGCATGGGATGTCTATATAGAACCCAGAGAGACTCCTTTCCTAAAAGAACTGATAGAAAGTTATTTTTAAAATGGTAAAACTGGCTGGGGTTGCAGGTCATGTCTTTTTATGTTGAGTGAAGAAAGGTAAAAAACTTAGAAAGAGAAAGAAAGATGTTTTAGAAGTTTCATTTGTTGTTGTTGTGGTTTTTTTTCCCTTGTTGTTTTTGTGTGTATTAATAAACTATCTTTGTAATTTAAAGATGGGCCTGGTTTGCTTTATATTCTTCCAGTCAAATGAAATATAGAACGTGATTAAACCATCACACTGTGTCTGTGAGATCAGTGCACCCACCAAAGCCGTGTCTGTGAGATCAGTGCACCCACCAAAGCCGTGTCTGTGAGATCAGTGCATCCCCATCCCTGCCCTGTCTGTGAGATCAGTGCACCCACCAAAGCCGTGTCTGTGAGATCAGTGCACCCATCCCTGCCGTGTCTGTGAGATCAGTGCACCCACCAAAGCCGTGTCTGTGAGATCAGTGCACCCACCAAAGCTGTGTCTGTGAGATCAGTGCATCCCCATCCCTGCTGTGTCTGTGAGATCAGTGCACCCACCAAAGCCCTGTCTGTGAGATCAGTGCACCCACCAAAGCTGTGTCTGTGAGATCAGTGCACCCACCAAAGCCGTGTCTGTGAGATCAGTGCACCCACCAAAGCCGTGTCTCTCCCTCTCAGAGGGAGGGGTGTGGAACAGGACGGTGCCAAGCACTTTGCACAGGCCCAGATGCCCTGGTGCAAACCAGCAGAGGCCAGCCTGTGTCAGAGGGCTCTGGGAGGTTCCTCTCTGAGGAGCCCTTTGGCAGTGACTCTGTGCTGCCACCAAAATCTGTATTCTATCAGGGGTTCCAGTGCTGCAACCCCAGCTCCCCCAATGCCTTTTTGAGCCAGCCTTTAAAAATGAGGCTCTGGGAAAACGGGGCACTCTGAAGAGAGCATTGTTAAATTATCAATACTTAAGCACATTTCTGGGCAAACTAGGCACCAGAGCCCTTGCTTTTTCAGAACATAGATCGAGTTTTCACAGCCACAATATTTCTCTGTGTGTTTAGAGGGGAAAACAAAGGGAGCATGGCTTGTGCCTTGCTGATCTGAGTGGCTGCCCAGCTGTACACCAAAGCAGGCTGCTGAGCTGTGCTCCCCACAGTACAAAACGCAGGGGCAGGAGTGGATTCTCATGTTTCCATGTGTTGTGGAGCACACGGGCAGCGTTGCTGTGTAAGGTGCAGGACACAGCATTCCTGGCTGGTGGGGTGAGGGCAGGGTCAGACGGGTGACGCTGTTAAAGATCACAACAGCACAGACTCTGACTCAGAAGACTGACCATGACTGTGTTTATTTCTGGGAATTTCTTCCCTTTATACTATTCTACAGAGAACAACTCAATGGGTGACACAAAGACAAACCCCTTCAGTCACATTGGTCAGAGCAGAGGGACAGCAAGGAGAAGTCCCTCCTAGGGAAAGGAATGTGAACAAAGTTACAGCTACAAAAACATGGCTCTGGTTTCCAGAAAATTCCCTGGGAAAAGAGTTTCAAAAAAACCAAAACATCTCAGGCACCAACCAGGGCTACAGACGGGGTCTGGGCGTTGTGCAGGAACATACTGGGCACAGACTCTGCTCTCCAGCTGATCAGTCAATCAATCAATCAATCAGCTAATCAATAAAGCAGAGTTGCTGTTTGCCCTGGGGAAGGCGGGCACTGGCCGTGCTGTGCATCAGACACAGGCTGACACCATCCCTGCTGCTCCTTGCTGCCTTCTCCCCACACGGAAATCCAAGTGATCAAGATGCAATCCTCTCCGTGGTACCTCTGGGGCCTGGGGAGGCTGGCAGGCAGTGTCATCTGCAGGGGAGGGCTCCCAGAGCCTGCTGATCCCTCCCCAGAGCAGAGTCTCTGCTAAATGCCCTGTGCTAATGACATTGTGCTGAGCTGCATGCACTGGCATGTGAAAAAGGAGAGGGCAAAAAGCAGAGTGTGGAATAGCAATGCTGTACTTCAGAATCCTAACTGGGTTACATACCATAAATCTCTTTATGTCTGTATTCTTAACAAAAAAAAAAAAAAAGGCTCTTTCAAGCAATAATTCAGCCTTGTTAGCCTTAAGTTTTATAAAGTTTCCAGTAATGAGCTTTCCAAACGTTAAACCTGTTATTTTATTCATTGTGATTGAGACTAAAATTGCTTTTCAGACACAAAGCTGTCAGCCCAAGATCACGACTGACAAAGTGACTTCAGCTAACAAACCTTCCTGTCTCGGTGTCCCAGGGGAATCCCTAGAGCAGGAGGGGGCAGATGGATGGAGGCTGACAGAGGCTGTGAGGGTGCAGGGGTCCCTCACTGAGGAGGAGCTCCTGTCCCAGCCCGTGGGCAGCTGGCTCAGCTCCTGGTGAGGCTGTGGGAACCTTGGTGAGGCCATGGGCAGCCTGGTGAGGCCATGGACAGCCTGGTGAGGCCATGGGCAGCCTGGTGAGGCTGTGGGCAGCCTGGTGAGGCCATGGGCAGCCTGGTGAGGCCATGGACAGCCTGGTGAGGCCATGGACAGCCTGGTGAGGCCATGGACAGCCTGGTGAGGCCATGGACAGCCTGGTGAGGCTGTGGGAACCTTGGTGAGGCCATGGACAGCCTGGTGAGGCTGTGGACACCCTGGTGAGGCCATGGACAGCCTGGTGAGGCCATGGACAGCCTGGTGAGGCCATGGGCAGCCTGGTGAGGCCATGGACAGCCTGGTGAGGCCATGGACAGCCTGGTGAGGCCATGGACAGCCTGGTGAGGCTGTGGGCAGTCTGGTGAGGCCATGGACAGCCTGGTGAGGCTGTGGGAACCTTGGTGAGGCCATGGGCAGCCTGGTGAGGCTGTGGGAACCTTGGTGAGGCCATGGGCAGCCTGGTGAGGCCATGGACACCCTGGTGAGGCTGTGGGCAGCCTGGTGAGGCCATGGGCAGCCTGGTGAGGCCATGGACAGCCTGGTGAGGCCATGGGCAGCCTGGTGAGGCCATGGACAGCCTGGTGAGGCCATGGGCAGCCTGGTGAGGCCATGGGCAGCCTGGTGAGGCCATGGACACCCTGGTGAGGCCATGGACACCCTGGTGAGGCTGTGGGCAGCCTGGTGAGGCCATGGACAGGCTGGTGAGGCCATGGGCAGCCTGGTGAGGCCATGGGCAGCCTGGTGAGGCCATGGGCAGCCTGGTGAGGCCATGGCCAGCCTGGTGAGGCTGTGGGCAGCCTGGTGAGGCCATGGACAGCCTGGTGAGGCTGTGGGCAGCCTGGTGAGGCCATGGACAGCCTGGTGAGGCCATGGACAGCCTGGTGAGGCCATGGACAGCCTGGTGAGGCTGTGGGAACCTTGGTGAGGCCATGGGCAGTCTGGTGAGGCTGTGGGCAGTCTGGTGAGGCCATGGACAGCCTGGTGAGGCCGTGGACACCCTGGTGAGGCCATGGGCAGCCTGGTGAGGCCATGGACAGCCTGGTGAGGCTGTGGGAACCTTGGTGAGGCCGTGGGCAGTCTGGTGAGGCCATGGACAGCCTGGTGAGGCCGTGGGCACCCTGGTGAGGCTGTGGGCAGCCTGGTGAGGCCATGGACAGCCTGGTGAGGCCATGGACAGCCTGGTGAGGCTGTGGGCAGCCTGGTGAGGCCATGGACAGCCTGGTGAGGCCATGGGCAGCCTGGTGAGGCTGTGGGAACCTTGGTGAGGCCATGGGCAGCCTGGTGAGGCCTTGGGCAGCCTGGTGAGGCCATGGACACCCTGGTGAGGCCATGAGCAGCCTGGTGAGGCCGTGGGCAGCCTGGTGAGGCCGTGGGCAGCCTGGTGAGGCTGTGCAGCTCTCCTGGCACACAGAGCTCCTGGCTCTCCAGGAGCCATGGGAGGGAGCAGCAGTGGAATGTGCTGGAAGCACTCCTTCAGGACATGACTACCCTGCAGACCTGCTGCTGGCTGGAGGCTGCCTGGTGTCTGCAGGGACTCCCGAGCCCCAGGGAGCAGCAGGGAGCCCCTGGCACTCCCAGGAGAGGTCAGGAGCAGCAGAGGGTGCCTGGAGCTTTGGTCTCTGCTGGGATGTTGGGTGAGCTCTGGGTGTACCCGGGCAGGGTGAAAGTCGTGCACTGAAAATATCAGGAACCAAAGCAGTGCCCAGGTTTCAGAGGAAATGACCCAAACCTGGGCCAGGTGAGTCAGGTGCTGCTGTAGGGATGCTGTGGCAGCACAGCCCTGGTGAGGAACAGTGAGCATGGGGTCACAGGTTGAGGGGGGTTGGAAGACACCTCAAACCCCACCCAGTGCCACCCCTGCCATGGCAGGGACACCTCCCACTGTCCCATGCTGCTCCAGCCCAGGGTCCAGCCTGGCCTTGGGCACTGCCAGGGCCTGCAGGGGCTCCCTGTGCTCAGCTCAGTGCTCTGGCAGGAGCCAGGCTCCTGCAGCACACGGATTAAAGGCAAGCTGAGCCCCCAGAATCATGGGGCAGAGGCAGAATGGGTAAAGCTGTCAGAAGGATGAGAAAGAAAGGAGAAACTGAGATGGGGTTGGGGAAGGAATGAGTGTGCAGTTGTCTGTACAAATAGCTGAAGAAATCATCAAACAAGCTGAGCAGGGAAAGAACTGGAGGCGAAATGTTGAAGTTTAGCAAAGCTCAGTGAGCATTGCAGAGGCTGCAGGCTTTGCAGGAGTGTTCTTGGCACCCTTGGTGATGGGGAACTGCAGCAAGGAGCCATCTATGGCCAGCCACGGGTGCCAGGGCAGGGCAGAGCGGGGGAGCCCAGGTGGCTCCCCAGGAGATGCAATTCCTCGTGCAGGGGATGCCCAGGACACTGTGCTGTGCCCTCCCACACTGCAGCTGCCCCAGGAGCTTTGCTGCCCCTGGCAGGGGCTGCTGCTGAGGGCAGCTCCCAGAGGGGAGTGCTCAGCTGTGGGCATCTCTCCTGTCTCCAGTGCTGCTGGAATTGCAGCAGCAGAGCCAGATTCCCCTGGGTGGGAGGAGGGCTGGGCAAGGAGGTTTGTGCTGACCCCCTGGCCCTGTCTCAGCCCAGCCTCAGCGCTGGCACAAGCTCAGGGCTGACAGGTGGGATGCTCCTCGTGTCTTCTCAGGACTCTCCAAATGTCAGGTTGTGAAAGCCAACAATAGGTCAGGGAACATCTGGAGCAGTTCTAGGGCTAACACACAAACTTCTTACAGCCTTGCTGGTGTGAGGCTGCCTCTGCTGTGATTGAAATTGAAACGAACACATTGCTGGGGTGAGTGCCCAAGCCACCGAGGGCAGAAGGAACGTTGTTTTCTCACACCCCCGATTACACCTGCACTGCACAGCCCTCAGAACAGCAGAGCTGAGGAGAACACTGCTGCTTTCTCCACACTGTTGTGTAGAAGCTTTGTTTTTGTTTGTTGTGGTAGATCTGCATGGCTGTTGCAGTTACATGCTCCTGTGGATACTGAAAAATTGCTTTTTGTGCTCACAATCCTCGTTTGGACATAGATGTTTTTCAGTAACATCTGTTGGTTGCTGTGGTTCCCCAGAGCAGCCACGGGTCCTGTTCTGCCACCTGTCCCTTTCCCTCCCTTCTGCTGTGTCACCAGACCTGGGCTTCCTCGCCTGCTCAGCTGAGCTCCCCCTGGGAGGACTCGTGCATTTCAGGCTGTTCTGGGCTCAGGCACCGTGGAGCTGTGCAGATTTTAACTGCAGGTGTGCAGTGTTGTGCTGCAGGTAGAACAACTGACTGGGACTGCCCAGTCCTGGGGGAAGCCCAACCAGCCAAAGCAAAATGCAAAGGTTATCAAGACCACCACATCTTGACTCCTTTTTTTCTAGGTTTATTTGCCAGGGCTCTGCAGGAAGGCAGTCATGGCTTGATGGGGGTGAAGGCCAGCATCAGCATCAGCATCAGCATCAGCATCAGCATCAGCATCAGCATCAGCATCAGCACATAAAGGGTCTGTGGGTTTCCTCAGAGCTCCTGAAACAAGTCAAAAACGTTCTTTCCTCCAGATTTCCCTCCCCTGGCAGAGCTGCTCCTGTGCTGTTACCTTCCAGGCATTTTTTCTTGTGGCCAAATTTCAGCCTTTACTGGGGCCAGGACCAATCCCTGTGGATGGAAAACCAAAGGAGAACATCCAAAGGGCCATGGGACAGGCTGTGATGTGTATCACTGAGCAGGGCCTTTAACTGCCCAGCTGTGTTCATTATAACTGGAAATTGAGGCTGACACCTTTTGGAATGTCCTGAGCACAAACTCAGTACCTTCCTAGCAGCTGTGTAAGAAACTGTAACATTTAATGCCCTGTGAGCTGTGTGACTCTGCCACAGACAGCCCTGTCCTGGTGTTGCTGTAACCTTGGTTCTTTCTGCATAGCCAGAAGGGGTGCATCGAGCTGCAGGTGAATTATGACAGCAGAAAGGGTAGAACCCCACCTGTTTGGGTGATTCACAGGCCCTGGGATTGATCACTGGGTGCAGTTGGCAGCAGGGGTGATGGTGGAGTGAGGAATTCTCAGAGCTCTTGGCTGCTCCAGCACAGCACTGGCTCCCACTGATGTTTTATTCCTCTGAGGAGGTGTCAGAGGTGTGTAATTCATAAAAGCTCTAATTTATTGCTGAACTCCAGGGAAATTTTGCCAGGGACTTAAGAGAACATGGAAAGGAACTCAAAACCTGTGAAAAAACTAGGATGAGAAACAAATTCCTGCAAACGAGTGGCTTGGGGGGCTGTGTGCACGCTTGTGCCACTAATGTCAGAAAAGATAAAACAAACGTTTTCCCCTAATTCTTCAGGATGTATCCACTCCATTGCATTCCTGAAACATCCACCCTTGTTTTCCTCATGTGCTGCCTGCTGATTGCTGATCCCCTTGGTTACCAGGTCGTGCTGGCATCCCCGAGCCACCACTGTGAAGAACATTTCTGTGTCCTGGTGGGTAAGCAGGGCCCTGCCCCTCAGCACAGCCTGCTCAGTGCCCCACTGCGCCTCACACCCTGCAGGCTGCCGTGCCCTGAAATTCCTGTGAATGTGTACAAGTCAGCAGGAGTCCTGTTGTGTTTCTGCAGGATCCTGGAAGCCCCCCCTGAACAGCCTGTCCTGGAGCTGCAGGAAACACCCACCTGAGCAGATGGACCCAAGGGTGGGCTGGGGAGGGCTGTGGGACGAGGCTTTCCTCCAAGGACCAGCACAGGGAGTTTCTGCTGCAGTGCTGGGGAAGGTTCAAAGCTCTCCCTGAGCTGTGGAGGATCATCACCTCCCACAGCTGCAGCAGCATCCAAGGACTTGTGCTGCTCTAGTCCAGGAAAGGGTGTGCTGGTGAGGAAGGTGCTTGCCAGACATGCCCTGTGTCATTCCTGGGGAGGCTCCTTATCAGAGTGTCACTGGGGATGTTCAGGGAGCCCAGCCCTGGCCCTTTTCTGCTCTGGGGGAGAATCAGCTCAAGTGCAACCAACCCAGGAAGCAGGCAAGTCAGACCTTGGGCAGAACAGAGTATTTCTCCTGCTGCTGTGGGCTTGCAAAGGCTACACCTCCCTGAGCTAAACCCCACCTCCAGAGCAGCTCTCAGAGGAAATCTGCTGGCTCTGGAAGTGTCAGGTTCCAGCACCTCATGATGGATGTACTGCACACATAAAGGCATCCCTGGGACCAGTCTTCCTCTCATCTGCTCTCAGTGTTGGGCTTTTTACCCCCTGGCTCCACTCTGCTCCCTGCTTTGGCTCCAGGCCAGTAAATGAGCTGATTCCCAGGTGGATCCACCGTGTTTCAGGACAGGCAGGGGGGTTTGTTCCCAGCTGCCTTGGAAGGAGCCTCAGCCCCCAGCAGTCAGCAGCAAAACCTTGCAACTCTCTTGTCTCCTCCAGGGCATTCTCTGGGTGCTGTGGGTACTCAGGGCCTGTCTTGCAGCTGAATTATTAAAAAAGTCTGAGTCAATCATCAATTCTCAGGTGTACTGAAGCAACCCCTTCTTCTTATTAAATAGTGCACTGCCTTCCCCAAAGAACAGAAAACATAATATTGGAGAGGAGAGTTGATGAAAGGAAGGGACCACAGCGAATACTGGCTGAGGTTTAATAACCCGTGGTCCCTGCCAGGGAAAGCCTCTGGCTGCTGGTGAGCTCTGTCCACATCTCCACACGGTGGGGTTCTTTGGCCAGACTGCCAAATCCTGACTGCTCTGGGGCAGGGAGCCCAGGACTGCAGGGAGCAGGGGTCACCCCAGCTCTGCAATCCCCTGGGCAAGCACCTTCCTGCAGTGAACACTCCTGTGCCTGCTGCAGCTCCTGCCCCTTTTCCTGGGGTCCAGGGGAGGAACCCCACCCCTCCCCTCTTCCCAGAGCCACAGCATCCTGGCCTTGAACACTTGCAGGCATGGAGGTGAATCCTGAAGGGTGAGACAAAGGTTGGTCCCGAGGTTTGCTTTCTGCACCTCTTGTACCCCTTCCCCACACAGCCCCTTGAGCTCTGGTTTCATTAGGTGCCGAGAGGAACCAGCAGGCTGATCACCCTGAGAGAGGGGTAACAGGCTCACACATTTCTCCTCCCATCCATTGCCTGGGGCATCCTGACTCTGCCAGGCTCACCAGGAGGCACCAGGCAGTGGCTGCATTCCCAGGCAAAGTTCAAGCTCAGTTCCAAAAATACCAATGCCTGGCCCCGTGGACAGTGCAGGGATCTGCCCTTCCTGAAAGGGACCAAAAAGGGGAAACAGCAGAGAGAAGGTAACAGCAGATGTGTCACCAGCTCAGGGGTCCATAAACTCCTCCTGTTCCTCAGCCAGCCTTCAGGGAACACAGCCCATCTTCACTCATGGATCCCGTTGGCACCCTGCAGCCCATGTGAAACCCAGCAAAGCCCTTTGGGAAGGAAAGGGAGGGAAAGGGCCTCTGTGGCCAGGGCCAAGGCACTGAGCACTGCTGCAGCCTCCTCTCAGCAGCTCCTTGCCCCATCTGCTCTCTGGACACAGGGCTGGGGGCAGGGGGATGTCTGGGAACACCCCCAGGCATCCTGCCTGTCCCAAACAGGCTCACACAGGCACGGGGCAGCCTGGCACTGCCCGGGCAGGGGAAGGTAGGAAAGGCTGTGAGCACCAGTGCCAGGGTAGCCTGGCCTGGAAAAGAGGAACTGGCAAACTGGAGTGGCAGGTGTGTGCCTTTGGACACGTGTGTGGGTACCATGCATGTCCTCACTGAGAGATCAAGTGGGTCCTTAAAGGCATTTTTCTGTGGTGCTGCTGGTGTTGCCTTTCATTCTTTCCACAGTATTTTCATGGGAAGGGATACAGAAATTTCATTTAACCCCGGGGATCATGCCAAGCCCAAACCCTGCCTGCATCCCACGGAACAGGACCCACTTTTCAGTAGGTGCAGAACTGCAGAATGGTCCAGGGAGATTCAGGGTCTCTGGGCCCAGCAGCAGCTCAGCTGGCAGGTGTGGCTGGGATAGCAGGTTTGGGAGCTGGAGGGAAGTGATGCTTCCAGGATTTCTGGAGGATGACACAGCACCACATCCGTGAGGATATGCAGAGACACTAACTCGTCTAGACACAGCCTCTGGAGATGTGTCAGCACTAAAGGAACAAAAAAGCAGTTTTAAAAATGCCTGGAAAAGACTTTCCATCAGATTGTTTAACTTTCTAAAAGCACTCTGGAGTACTCCACGCTGAAGGAAGTGAGCTTTGCTAAGAGCTGCAGCAGCGAGCCTGGCCCAGGAGCTCAGGGATGGAGTCCAGGGCTTGCAGTGCACTGATGGCTCGGGATAGCTGATCCTTCTGGGGAAAGGGAGACATGAGAGGGGATGCATTTTCATAGATTTCACCTGAAAGAGGGTAGATTGAAACTGGCTGCTGGGCAGGAATTGTTCCCTGGGAGGGTGGGCAGGGTGGCACAGGGTGCCCAGAGCAGCTGTGGCTGCCCCTGGATCCCTGGCAGTGCCCCAGGCCAGGCTGGACACTGGGCTTGGAGCAGCCTGGGACAGTGGGAGGCAGCAAAGGGGTTGAGGGGCATGGCTGGAGCACAGTGGAGAGGAGAGGGGAAGAGCTCTGACCCCTGAGAAAGGCTCTGGCTAACTGATCTCCCAACAGTGGGGTTTGGAAGGGCAAGAAGTCCCAGGTTTGTTAAAGCTGCTTTCCCAGGGATTTGGCCAGGACACCCTTGCCCCCAGAGCTGAAGCTGCCCAGGCCCTGTCCAGGGCCTCCCTCACCCCTGTCCCTGGGCTGCAGGGCGTGGAGGTGGCTGAAGGGTTTCACAGTGCCACTTCTGCCAGCACAAGGAGCTCAGAGGCACTTCTGCAGGAGTGCCACCCAGCCAGCCAGGACTGCTGCCCCTCACAGCGTGCCTCTGCCTGGGAGGGCTCCATGCTCCTGCTCTGGGCTCTGCCCACAGGCCCCCAGCAAACCTTGGGCAGCCTCCCCATCACCCCAGCTCAGCACACTCTGGCCCTCCCCATGCTGCCCAAAATACCAAGTCACAAAACCAAAACAGACTGAAAATAAAGGCTTCCCTCATCCACAAGACCTGGAGGAACACAGGAATACAGCAATACTTTGGTTCTGATCTGGCACAGAGTAAAATACGTTTTCTTTTCTCTCAGGAGCAATAAATTTAATTTCAGAGACATCTCAGCGAGTCCACATCAGAGGCTGCCCTGCCTGTCTGGCAGCAGACGGGCAGCGTCCTACGGCTACAGAGCCACAGAGCTGCAGGACTCGAGGGTGCCACAAGGGTAATGTTCTTTCATATCCACAACAGAAGCTGTTAGCTTGATTGTTAATCTGTAAAGTGGTTTTCTTCCCTAGGAGAAAACAGGCAAATTACAGAGTCAGTCATCAGGAGATGTTCCCATGGATCTGATCCTACATATGTGAGAAAATGCACGGCAGAAGCTGAGAGCAGCAGGAGCTGGCTGCCCAGGAAAGTCAGACCTGTGAACACTGGCCTGAGCTGGGTTTGTCTGCACGCCCGGAAAGGTCAGATGAGGCCCAGAGAGCTGCTGGTTCACGGGAGGTCAGCGAGGAGCAGGTCCTTTTACAACCCCTGCCTGCTGCTCCCTCTCCTTCCCTGAGCCCATCTGCAGGGGGGAATGCTGGGGAGTGAGAGGGGTGTGAGGGTACCCTGCCCTTGCTTGGCTGGCAGCCACAAACCCAAAGGGAGGCTTTCCCCACTGCTGACAGAGCCGAGCTGAGCTGAGCACACAGCCCAGCTCCTCAGCTGCCTGCCCTGGGGACTGCTCACCCTGCTGGGTCACCCTGGCATGCTCAGGGGAAGCACAGCAGATGGGTTTGGGGGCAGGAGTGGATCATGGGTGCAAGACATCTGCTGTAGGTCCCAGCAAGGAAAGTGTTCAGCCCTGGAAGGTGTTTGATTAAAATGTCTGATTGCAGGGGGCAGCAGGAGAAGGGAAAGGGGATCACAGATGATCTTTCATCCCAGCAGGTGCAGAAGGTGCCAGGCCCTGTCACGCTGGCCAGAGCTCTTGCCTGGGCATGGCAGGAGGCACAAGCTGTCCTTGGCACAGTCTGTGCTTGCTGAGCCACTCGAGGACATGCCTGGAGTGCCCGAGGTGCTGGGGCAGCACCTCTGGGCTGTGCCTGCCCCAGCTGCAGGAAACAAACCCCTTTTATTCACTCACACTTCCCTGTCCTCCCCAAGCACAGCCCCTGTGCCTCTTTACCACATTTCTCTGGCAGCAATGAGGTCAGCTCCCAAGGCACAGTCTGAGGCTCGTCCCAGTGACAAAGAGCCAGGTCCTGAAAAACCAGAAACACCCTTTTCTCCTTCCTTGTCAGTCACTCAGCCACAGGACTGACTCTGTAACTCTGTTAATTTCTCCATGGCTGATGAGTTCTCTAGGTGCTGTCCCCAGGGACAAGTCTTTCACAAGGAAGATCTAAAGCTGGGAAATGGTCCAAAGGAGGGACACAAAGGTGGTGAAGGGTCTAAAGGACCACAGGAGGAGCAGCTGAGGACACTTGGTTTGTTCAGCTGGAACAGAGGAGACTGAGGTCAGACCTGACTGGGGCCTGCAGCTCCTCCCAAGGCACAGCAGAGGGGCAGCTCCAGTCTCTGCTCTGGGACAGGGACAGCAGCCAGGGAAGGGCTGGAGCTGGGCCAGGGAGGGTCAGGATGGATCTCAGGGAAGGGTTCCTCCCCAGAGGGTGGGATAAGCACTGGAACAGCTCCCCAGGGAATGGGCAGCACTGCCAGGGATGCCCAGGCTGGGATTGCTGGCGGCTCTGGGCAGGGACAGGGGCTGGACTTGGTGATCCTGGTGGGACCCTTTCAACTCAGGAGCTTCTGTGATTCTTTGATTCTAGGATTTCAGGTTTTGCCTGAGTGGAATTTCGCATTAGAGCATGTTTTGCACTCAAGTCTCACACAGACTGTTTCCTCAGTTCACACGAGGGTTCCTGTCACGTTAATGATTACAGCTCTCAGTGACCTCAGGATTGCTGTGCTCCCACAGGAGCTGTCCCCACGCCTCTCACAGCTCTCTGGGGTGCACCCCTGGCCCAGCTGTGGGGTACTGTGGGGTGCTGTGGGGTGCTGCTCCCTGCTGGGCTGCACAGCCAGAGTGCCAATGCCTGCAGCAGCAGCAGCAGCAGCAGCAGCAGCAGCAGCAGCAGCAGCAGCAGCAGCAGCAGCAGCAGCCGCCTGCACACCGACTGCTCTGTGCTGCTTTGGGAGCTGCCAGCAGAGAACAGGCAGGAAACAGTGTGGGGGTGACTGGGGTTTAGCTCTGAAAGGTTTTGGAGAACACGAGTGTTCAGCATTCCAGGTCAGCCCCAGCCAGGCCTGGCACCCACCTGAGGTGCTGCTCTGCCCCTGCACTGCCCGGGGCTCTCGTGCACCTGAGCCCTCTCCTGCCAGCAGAGACACCTGCCCCACACAGCACAGCCTGGCTGCAGAGACAAAGGGTATTTCTGCTTTGTTTCAGTGGTAGTTGCATCTTTTGGGGTGCTTTAACTCCTTTCTTTTCCTTTAGAAAGGAAATGTGGTAACTCACCTATTTTATTCTGTATGAGCATTTACAGAACTTACCCTGAAAACAGCCCCAAGTCCTACACAGGGCAGTAAAGTGCTGACTGAGACCAGCAGCAAGGCTAGTGATGAAAATACAGTGCCCAGATGAAAATGCAATGTGACAAGTTGAATATTTGGAAGGGCCCTGATTCCTCCTCTTGTGCCAAAATTTCTCAAGGTTTTGGCTGGTGATGTGACGGTACCAGAAAAAATCTAAAATCACAGAATCACAGAATCACAGAATCACAGAACCACAGAACCACAGAACCACAGAACCACAGAACCACAGCCTGCTTTGGGTCGAAAGAGACCTCAAAAACTGCCAAAACAACCCCCTGCCATGGGCAGTGACACCTTCCACTGGACCAGATTGCTGAGAGAAAAAATAGATTTTAATTTTTTTTAAGTTTATTTTTTCTTATTCGATAGAGTTCCTTTTTATAAATGCGAGACAGTTGATTCCTTGTTTATTGCTGTGCTGTCATACACGTGTCTGTAGGTGTTCATTTGGAGATTTAGCACTTTAGCAGCAGTGAGAACGCTTCTCTGCAGCGTGCTGCTATGATGAGCTAATTAAGTATTCATTGTAATAACACCGATATTAACAAACTTATTTTGTGTTCACTCTCACGTGCACGTTCTCTGTTTCCAGAGGAGTGCCATCAGTGCTATTTTCATTGCTCACTGCAATCAGAAGTATAAAAATAAAACCTCAGTAGGAGTGTGCAAGCGCCTGAGCTGGCACGCTGACTGCTCACCTTTGCACCTTTGGGGTATTTTAACCTTGCACCTTTTGGGGATATTTTAACTTTGCACATTTAGGGTATTTTAACTTTTCACCTTTGGGCACTTTAACTTTGTACCTTTTGGGGTATTTTAACTTTGCACCTTTGGGGTATTTTAACCTCAGAGGGGCTTTGCTGGGCTGAGCTGTGCTGGGCACTCACTGAGCTGTGCTGGGCCCTCACTGAGCTGTGCTGGGCACTCACTGAGCTGTGCTGGGCACTCACTGAGCTGGCTGGGCACTCCCTGAGCTGTGCTGGGCACTCACTGAGCTGTGCTGGGCACTCACTGAGCTGGCTGGGCACTCACTGAGCTGTGCTGGGCACTCACTGAGCTGGCTGGGCACTCACTGAGCTGTGCTGGGCACTCACTGAGCTGGCTGGGCACTCACTGAGCTGGCTGGGCACTCACTGAGCTGGCTGGGCACTCACTGAGCTGTGCTGGGCACTCACTGAGCTGTGCTGGGCACTCACTGAGCTGGCTGGGCACTCACTGAGCTGTGCTGGGCCCTCACTGAGCTGGCTGGGCACTCACTGAGCTGTGCTGGGCACTCACTGAGCTGTGCTGGGCACTCACTGAGCTGGCTGGGCACTCACTGAGCTGTGCTGGGCACTCACTGAGCTGGCTGGGCACTCACTGAGCTGGCTGGCACTCACTGAGCTGTGTTGGGCACTCACTGAGCTGTGCTGGGCACTCCCTGACCTGGCTGGGCACTCACTGAGCTGTGCTGGGCACTCACTGAGCTGGCTGGGCACTCACTGAGCTGGCTGGGCACTCACTGAGCTGTGCTGGGCACTCCCTGACCTGGCTGGGCACTCACTGAGCTGGCTGGGCACTCACTGAGCTGTGCTGGGCACTCACTGAGCTGGCTGGGCACTCACTGAGCTGGCTGGGCACTCACTGAGCTGTGCTGGGCACTCACTGAGCTGTGCTGGGCCCTCACTGAGCTGTGCTGGGCACTCACTGAGCTGTGCTGGGCACTCACTGAGCTGGCTGGGCACTCACTGAGCTGTGCTGGGCACTCACTGAGCTGGCTGGGCACTCACTGAGCTGTGCTGGGCACTCACTGAGCTGTGCTGGGCACTCACTGATCTGGCTGGGCACTCACTGAGCTGTGCTGGGCACTCACTGAGCTGTGCTGGGCACTCACTGAGCTGTGCTGGGCACTCACTGAGCTGGCTGGGCACTCACTGAGCTGGCTGGGCACTCACTGAGCTGTGCTGGGCCCTCACTGAGCTGTGCTGGGCACTCACTGAGCTGTGCTGGGCCCTCACTGAGCTGTGCTGGGCCCTCACTGAGCTGGCTGGGCACTCACTGAGCTGTGCTGGGCACTCACTGAGCTGGCTGGGCACTCACTGAGCTGTGCTGGGCACTCACTGAGCTGTGCTGGGCACTCACTGAGCTGGCTGGGCACTCACTGAGCTGTGCTGGGCACTCACTGAGCTGTGCTGGGCACTCACTGAGCTGGCTGGGCACTCACTGAGTTGGCTGGGCACTCACTGAGCTGTGCTGGGCACTCACTGAGCTGTGCTGAGCACTCACTGAGCTGTGCTGGGCACTCACTGAGCTGTGCTGGGCCCTCACTGAGCTGTGCTGGGCACTCACTGAGCTGTGCTGGGCACTCACTGAGCTGTGCTGGGCACTCACTGAGCTGGCTGGGCACTCACTGAGCTGTGCTGGGCACTCACTGAGCTGTGCTGGGCACTCACTGAGCTGTGCTGGGCACTCACTGAGCTGTGCTGGGCACTCACTGAGCTGTGCTGAGCACTCACTGAGCTGGCTGGGCACTCACTGAGCTGTGCTGGGCCCTCACTGAGCTGTGCTGGGCCCTCACTGAGCTGTGCTGGGCACTCCCTGAGCTGTGCTGGGCACTCACTGAGCTGTGCTGGGCACTCACTGAGCTGTGCTGGGCACTCACTGAGCTGGCTGGGCACTCACTGAGCTGGCTGGCACTCACTGAGCTGTGTTGGGCACTCACTGAGCTGTGCTGGGCACTCCCTGACCTGGCTGGGCACTCACTGAGCTGTGCTGGGCACTCACTGAGCTGGCTGGGCACTCACTGAGCTGGCTGGGCACTCACTGAGCTGTGCTGGGCACTCCCTGACCTGGCTGGGCACTCACTGAGCTGGCTGGGCACTCACTGAGCTGTGCTGGGCACTCACTGAGCTGTGCTGGGCCCTCACTGAGCTGTGCTGGGCACTCACTGAGCTGTGCTGGGCACTCACTGAGCTGGCTGGGCACTCACTGAGCTGGCTGGGCACTCACTGAGCTGTGCTGGGCACTCACTGAGCTGTGCTGGGCCCTCACTGAGCTGTGCTGGGCACTCACTGAGCTGTGCTGGGCACTCACTGAGCTGGCTGGGCACTCACTGAGCTGGCTGGGCACTCACTGAGCTGTGCTGGGCACTCACTGAGCTGTGCTGGGCCCTCACTGAGCTGTGCTGGGCACTCACTGAGCTGTGCTGGGCACTCACTGAGCTGTGCTGGGCACTCACTGAGCTGGCTGGGCACTCACTGAGCTGTGCTGGGCACTCACTGAGCTGTGCTGGGCACTCACTGATCTGGCTGGGCACTCACTGAGCTGTGCTGGGCACTCACTGAGCTGTGCTGGGCACTCACTGAGCTGTGCTGGGCACTCACTGAGCTGGCTGGGCACTCACTGAGCTGGCTGGGCACTCACTGAGCTGTGCTGGGCCCTCACTGAGCTGTGCTGGGCACTCACTGAGCTGTGCTGGGCCCTCACTGAGCTGTGCTGGGCCCTCACTGAGCTGGCTGGGCACTCACTGAGCTGTGCTGGGCACTCACTGAGCTGTGCTGGGCACTCACTGAGCTGGCTGGGCACTCACTGAGTTGGCTGGGCACTCACTGAGCTGTGCTGGGCACTCACTGAGCTGTGCTGAGCACTCACTGAGCTGTGCTGGGCACTCACTGAGCTGTGCTGGGCCCTCACTGAGCTGTGCTGGGCCCTCACTGAGCTGTGCTGGGCACTCACTGAGCTGTGCTGGGCACTCACTGAGCTGTGCTGGGCACTCACTGAGCTGGCTGGGCACTCACTGAGCTGGCTGGGCACTCACTGAGCTGTGCTGGGCCCTCACTGAGCTGTGCTGGGCCCTCACTGAGCTGTGCTGGGCCCTCACTGAGCTGGCTGGGCACTCACTGAGCTGTGCTGGGCACTCACTGAGCTGTGCTGGGCCCTCACTGAGCTGTGCTGGGCACTCACTGAGCTGGCTGGGCACTCACTGAGCTGGCTGGGCACTCACTGAGCTGGCTGGGCACTCACTGAGCTGTGCTGGGCACTCACTGAGCTGGCTGGGCACTCACTGAGCTGGCTGGGCACTCACTGAGCTGGCTGGGCACTCACTGAGCTGTGCTGGGCCCTCACTGAGCTGTGCTGGGCACTCACTGAGCTGTGCTGGGCCCTCACTGAGCTGTGCTGGGCACTCACTGAGCTGGCTGGGCACTCACTGAGCTGTGCTGGGCACTCACTGAGCTGGCTGGGCACTCACTGAGCTGGCTGGGCACTCACTGAGCTGGCTGGGCACTCACTGAGCTGTGCTGGGCACTCACTGAGCTGGCTGGGCACTCACTGAGCTGGCTGGGCACTCACTGAGCTGTGCTGTGGACACTCTCTGGTTCCTCAGGAGGAACCTGCCCGCAGATCTCCGTGTGCCCGGCCAGCCGGTGCCTGGGGAGGAGGGTTCAGGCAGCTGCCAGGTGCTGCAGGTGATTGGGGGATCCTCCCAGATCCTGCTGGGGAGGAGACAGGATGCTCCTTGGGAAGGGAGGCCCAGAGGGACAGGAGGATACCAGCACTGTCACTGCAGGAGCTGGGACAGCCTCTGCCCAGGACCAGTGCCCCAGCAAGCAGCTCCAGGTGCCCTGTGCCTCTCCTGGGTCTGTTCCCAGGGGTGCCCTGCTCTGCACCTGCGGGCAGGGCCAGGGCTGACACACCTGGGGAGGCTCCAGAGAGCAGCAGGTGCATCCCAGCCCCTGCACCAGGGCCTCTGACCAAACCGGGGAGAAGGAAGTGGGGAAAGGAAGAGAAAAGCAGGTGGGGAGGGAGGAGGAAGAAGATTTAGCAGAAGAGAGAAGAAAAATTCTAAATAAAGTGTGTAATTTGAGGAAGACATGAGCTGGCCTTTTGTCCTCTGTCTGGGGCTGATTCAGATCCAGGGAAAGCAGCAGGTGGGTACCTCAGGTTCTGCCACCAAAACAAGCCTTCTAAAAGACTTCAAAATTCTGCCCTAAAACAAGGAATCTGTATGAAAGTTATATTTCCTAAACAGTTCTCATTAGGCCTCTTTTTTTAATTTAAATCTCTCTTTATTTGAAATATTGTTACTATGTAATGCAGACTTTGGCAGGGTGGACATTGCAACTCTCTGCCTGGGCAGCTGCCTCCCCTTTCTCTCTGCACTCTGCAAACGGTTCCTGGCCCTGGGTTGGCTGGCTTTATCCTGGAAAATCCTTGGGAAGACCTGCCATCCTCAGAAACAGTTTCTCTGCTAATAGGCATGAGAAAAGAAGATAATATAAAAATATAATACTGATTGATAATGACTTCTGACCAAGCAGATCAAGATTTTTCATTCCAAAACATGATGTGATATTAAATATTATAATGGTTCAGAGGAGCCTCTTGCGCCAGTGCCAGGGGCTGTTTGTTCACACAACCTTTAGATTCAACACCCAGTGCTGCCTCAGTGGCTGTGATTTACCTCCCAGGGTGTTTGGATGGAATCATAACAACCATAACAAACCCATAACAACACCAGGCTCACAGAGGGAGGAGCTTCCCCAGCAGTGTGGATCCTTCTGCTGGAACTGGAAATGGCGAAACTCTCACATCAAGGAAAGATCAGCTTTAGGTTTGAGGTGATGAGCAGTGAATACATTTCAAATATTGTTTGCTGTTAAAATACTGATTAATAGTATTGAAGTGTTGTTGTATAAAGTGTTTAGCCAATTAGATGTAAACGTTGTTAGTTATCATTAACGAGTGTCGTGGGCTACCACTGCCACAATAAAGTTATGGCAAGGATGTGTGAGGTGGAAGGATAATCTCTCAGATGCAGGAACACTGGGTGTAAGGTGATTCATAAGGGAGATCAGATCTGTTCTGCCAGGTTCAGTCACACACATGGTGCTAAGAGCCACAGCAGTGACCCATTGTCATTTGGTCACTTGGTCTGTGGAGCTGTGCTGTCTGCTGGGCACAGCCCAGTGCCAGTGACACAGCCCAGTGACAGTGACAGTGACAGTGACACAGCCCAGTGACAGTGACACAGCCCAGTGACAGTGACAGTGACAGTGACAGTGACACAGCCCAGTGACAGCCCAGTGACAGTGACAGTGACAGTGACAGTGACAGTGACACAGCCCAGTGACAGCGACACAGCCCAGTGACAGTGACGGTGACACAGTCAGGGCCCCAGGGAGTGCCAGCCCAGCCCCTGCCATGCCCCTGCAGGGGGGGATTGCTCCTCTCCCCAAGTTCCTTTCTGCAAACACCCGCCCCAGAGAGCTTGGAGCTGGGCCAGGCAGGCTCAGGCTGGAGATCAGGGAAAGGTTCCTCCCCCAGAGGGTGGGATGAGCACTGGAACAGCTCCCCAGGGAATGGGCACGGCCCTGAGGCTGCCAGAGCTCCAGGAGCCTTTGGGCAGCGCTGCCAGGGATGCCCAGGGGGGATTGTTGGGGGTCTGGGCAGGGCCAGGGGCTGGGATGATCCCTGGGGGTCCCTCCAGCTCAGGACATTCCATGATTTTATGTCAACCCTGCAGGCCCCTGAGCTGCTCTAAGGAAAGCTCATCTCTTTTCCTCCCATTTTCTCCAGGATGTCTTGGACTCTGTCTCCAGCAGGGCTTGTTGGGATGCACCAGTTCAGCAGGAGAGGCTGCTGTACCACAGGGCTGGAGAGGAGGAGCCTCCCTGTGCCCCAGCCAGTGCTGCTGTGCCCAAGCCTCTCCCCTGGGCAGTCCCAAAAGCCTGGTGGTTCCACATCCTGGGAAGAGCATCCACTGTCCCCCACTGCAGTGTCTGTGCTGAGTCAGCCACACGTCTGTGAGCAGGCACCCAGGGTCTCCTCTGCCCCACCTCCCAGCTGTTTTACAGCAGGCACCAGCTGCACTTCCAGGTGAGGGCCGTGCCCATCAGCCCGTTAGGATTGTCACATCTGCAGCATCCAGCACAGCAGCACTCTGTCCATGGAGCACTGCCAGCAGCTCTGACAGCACCAGGAACAGAATCCAGTGACAGCACCAGGAACAGCCTCCCTGGGACAGCACCAGGAACAGAATCCAGTGACAGCACCAGGAACAGAATCCAGTGACAGCACCAGGAACAGAATGCAGTGACAGCACCAGGAACAGCCTCCCTGGGACAGCACCAGGAACAGAATTCAGTGACAGCACGAGGAACAGAATCCAGTGACAGCACCAGGAACAGAATGCAGTGACAGCACCAGGAACAGAATCCAGTGACAGCACCAGGAACAGCCTCCCTGGGACAGCACCAGGAACAGAATGCAGTGACAGCACCAGGAACAGCCTCCCTGGGACAGCACC
>JADMLD010000327.1:0-240000 GCA_017589585.1 Phylloscopus whistleri | reverse complement strand
ACCAATGTTACACGTGTGGTGAAGGAGCTGCAGGCACTTAAGGCTTGGCAGGGAAGGTGTTAAGCCGAGCCTGGGAGCGCAAGGTCACTGAGGGAGCACCAGCCTTCTCCTGGAGGCTGAGAAGCTCTGCTGGCAGATCCCTCCCGGTGCCAGCGCTCAGGGACTGGGCAGTGGCACCAGTGCAGCAGCTGCCCCATCCTGTCTGGGCTGCCCCATCCTGCCCAGGATGTCCCATCCTGTCCCATCCTGCCTGGGATGTCCCATCCTGCCCAGAGCTGTCCCATCCTGTCTGGGCTGCCCCATCCTGCCCAGGATGTCCCATCCTGTCCCATCCTGCCTGGGATGTCCCATCCTGTCTGGGCTGCCCCATCCTGCCCAGGATGTCCCATCCTGTCCCATCCTGCCTGGGATGTCCCATCATGCCCCAGCTGTCCCATCCTGCCCAGAGCTGTCCCATCCTGTCTGGGCTGCCCCATCCTGCCCAGGATGTCCCATCCTGTCCCATCCTGCCCAGGATGTCCCATCATGCCCCAGCTGTCCCATCCTGTCTGAGCTGTCCCAGCCTGTCCCAGCCTGCCCGGGCTGTCCCAAGCCCTCTCCTCCCTCCTCCTGCCCAGCTCTGGGGTCCCAGGCCCCCCCTGGCTCCTGGCAAGATTAGAGATGGTGCCTTGTGTACTTCACTCTGTGCAGCAAATGGTGAACAAGGCCACCAAAGAAGATTTCTCCATTCAAGAGAGAGGGGAGACATAGGAAATGGATTTGTGGAGAATTCCCAAAGCCTGACAGAAGCTCACACTGCCTTGTGCATCTGTGTGCAGACTCTGAGACAGAAAATGCTGACTGAGAAATGCCATGGGACAGCACAGACATTGCTGAGAGAGAAATGGAGCTGGGAACAAGTTCCAAATGCTGGCCCTGCAAACAGAGCAGAGACTTTGGAGGAACAGAACTGGGAAAGGTGCACTGCAGCAGGGCCCACAGGGGGGATTTTAGGGGATTGGCTTTAGGGCATCCACAGCTCTGTGTGGCCAAAGCTGACAGGCCAAGGAACGCTTCCAGTGGATTGGAATTGGGAAAGAGTTTGGGATCTGATTGTGATGGTGTGAATTGTAACATCTGCACTGTCTCAGCCTGCACATGGGACTGAACATGGAATCAAAGTCTTTAAACACCTCTCAGGAGCCCCTGTGGGTCAGGAGAAGGGTTTTTCTGATGCTGTGGAGCCGATCCAGCTCAGAAACCCCCCAGAGCTGTTCCCTGGTTCTTGTCCCTTCCAAGCTGGGGCTCAGCAGGACACAGAGCCCAGAGCTGCTGTGCTGAGCCCATCTCATCACAGGAGCCAGGCTGGGAGTGCCCATCCCTGCAGGGAGCACTGCCCTGCCAGGACAGACAGCTCTCCTCAGGCAGACAATCCCCATCAGGACTTGGGAAGGGCAAAGCTCAGGGGAGGCTCGTGCTGGGTTTGCTCAACCACCCACAGAGGATTTCTGTCTGGTTTTGTCTGGAGAACCTGCTGACTCTCCACTGACAGCCTGGAAACCTCTCCTGAGGAACTCTGCCATGGTTCCTGCAGAGTCACACTCAGGAAGCAAAAACACACGAGTGAAAATTATCACCTTTGGAATTCCTGTGAAGTTTATTGAGAGTCCTGGCTTTGGCAGGGTGGTGGTGGTGTTTAATTTATTTAATGCATCTAACCAGCTCGGTTATTAATTAATCAGTCTTGGGAAAGTCTAATGATAGGTTCATATTAACAGCAAAAGCACTTGATTCTCACAGTGGCATAAAATGAGAATACAAAGGAGAATCAGAAGAGACATTACCCATGGGAAATCAGACCTCTTGGCAGAAAGAAGAGCAAAATCTACACAAATGCTCAGAGGAAGGTGTGAGACAGTTAAATAGTAAATAAATAATTTTCATTAGGAAAGTAAGTGAGACATTTACAGTCATTGGACAGAACAGAAAACATATCTGTTGGCAGTGGGAGGAGGAAGTTTCTGAGGAATTTGAGGCAGAATGTGGCTGCATGAAAACATCTGAGGGTGAATCCACACAGATCCCTGCCACTCTTCCTCTTCCTCCAGCTGGGCCTGTACTGCAGACACAGCTCTGCCCTCCCTGGGGACCCTGCTCAGAGCCCCCAGGAGGGGAGGCTCGTGGGTGAGGCCATCACAGCCTGACACAGCCACAGCAGCTCTGGGACAAACACATCTCCATAGTGCCCACCTGGGTCACCAGGGGCCCCAAACCCAGCAGTTCTCATTTAGAATGAAATTATTACCACAAAAAATAAAGGATGGGGGAGTGAACTGCATCAATGGAAAAATCAAGATTTCTGAAAAACTCTGTACAAAGAGAAAACTTTGTTCACTTGAGCTTTCAAACTGGGGGTTTTTGATGTCTGCTTCAAACCAAACCATCTGGCTTTTCCAAAACGTTTATTATCATGGATAGGATTATTTTCAAGTTCAGTGAGTTTAACTCCCCGAAACCTCCCCTGCTCATTTTCCTGCTCAGCCCCTCATCCTGTCCCTCATGAGCTGGTCCTCAGCCCTGGGAAAAAGGCTCCATCCAAGCAAGCATCAGCAGGTCCTCCAGCACAGAGCCTCTGGCCACCAGCAGTGACTGCTTCTCCCTGGGGCACCATGGCCCTCCTGGTGTGTCACCCAGGGACACTGAGCTCTGCAGGTGCAAACCCAGACACACTGGGGTCTGCAGGTGCAAACCCAGACACACTGAGCTCTGCAGGTGTGCTGCCAAGCCAGGTGAAACCCCTGGGCTGCTGGCAGGGCAGGGGCAGCAGGTGAGCCAGGCAGAGCTGTACCTGCAGTGGATGCTCTGCTGGGAGAGCATCTCCCTGCACTGCTCATGCACACATGGGCTGCAGAAAACAACAGCTGTGGCCAGGGGGGTTGTGTCCTTGTTCCCTGCCATGATTTGCTCCCGACAGTGTGCAGTAATTGCAGCAGTGTGGTGTCTGCCAAACAGAACACTTTGTGCCCCAAGAGGAGAAGGATCATCTCCTCTGAGCTTCATCTTGGCCAAACATCCAGGATCTTGGTCTCCATGCACCAGGTACTTCATGCATGGACTCAGGAAAAGTTGTTTATGTATGCATGTGTAGGTACCTAATTATTTGTTTAATTAATTACCACCACTGTCTTCCTCCTCTGTCTTAGCCACAGCATCTCCCCACTGGTGTCAGCTCGGTCCCAGGGCATGCCTCCCTGCAGACCCACGTGTCCAGGAGCTCAGGTGGCTCTTGTGGGGGTTTTGGGTGCACCCAGAGGCAGGGAAACAGGGTGACAAGCGTGTGTCCCCAGCAGGTGTGTCCCAGAGTCTGCCAGGACTCCAGAATGGTCTTTTCCTTTTAACTAAGAAAACCATTAAGGCTGTTTGCCTTGAGCTCTGGTTAATGGACTGCAGGGATTATTTATTTATTTTTAAATGAACACACTTTATTTCCCCAAAGTGCCGCTGTTGACTTTCTCTAAGTGCTGCCATCTGGCTCCCCCGACTCAAAGGGAGAGAGAGGTAGTGTGGTAATAAATAAGAAACCAAACAAATAAACAAATAAAAATGTCCTGATTCCTCGCAATTGGAGCGTCACCCAAACATTTGTAAGGTTGTGTTAAACTCTATAATTGTCTTGCTGATGATTTTGAGAGAAACAAGTGCTGTTGTGCTGACAGCCTGTAGCACTGATTGAAAATTGCCACATCAATCTCCTCCAGTGAGGGTCTCTCCCCAGCATCCTTTCTGCACTGCTGGAGACTCCTCTCTGAGGGAGAGCCATTAGCAGCCCAGGAATGTTCATCCTGCTTTCCATTTCCCTTTGCACAAGGCTCCAGGCTCAGAACTGCTGTGTCACTTGGCTTTCCTTGTTCTTCCCCCCTTGCCCCCTCCAGGAGACCATTTCCCAGACCCCCACACCAAAGGACACGTCATTTCCAGGGCAAGGGGAGGCCCTTTCCAGCGGCAGCAGGGAAATGCTCAGCAGCCCTGGCAGATCCTTGTCTGGGCTGTGCTGTGGCAGAGCCCTGGGGAGCCCCAGGGAACACTGGGTGCCACCGTGGGTCTGTCCCCAGGCTGTCCCTGTGCCATGGATGGGTCTGTCCCCAGGCTGTCCCTGTGCCATGGATGGGTCTGTCCCAGGCTGTCCCTGTGCCATGGGTGGGTCTGTCCCAGGCTGTCCCAGGGCCATGGATGGATCTGTCCCCAGGCTGTCCCTGTGCCATGGGTGGGTCTGTCCCCAGGCTGTCCCAGGGCCATGGGTGGGTCTGTCCCCAGGCTGTCCCTGTGCCATGGGTGGGTCTGTCCCCAGGCTGTCCCAGGGCCATGGATGGGTCTGTCCCAGGCTGTCCCTGTGCCATGGATGGGTCTGTCCCCAGGCTGTCCCAGGGCCATGGGTGGGTCTGTCCCAGGCTGTCCCTGTGCCATGGGTGGGTCTGTCCCCAGGCTGTCCCAGGGCCATGGGTGGGTCTGTCCCCAGGCTGTCCCTGTGCCATGGGTGGGTCTGTCCCCGGCTGTCCCTGTGCCATGGATGGGTCTGTCCCCAGGCTGTCCCTGTGCCATGGGTGGGTCTGTCCCCAGGCTGTCCCAGGGCCATGGGTGGGTCTGTCCCCAGGCTGTCCCTGTGCCATGGGTGGGTCTGTCCCCGGCTGTCCCTGTGCCATGGATGGGTCTGTCCCCAGGCTGTCCCTGTGCCATGGATGGGTCTGTCCCCAGGCTGTCCCAGGGCCATGGATGGGTCTGTCCCCAGGCTGTCCCTGTGCCATGGGTGGGTCTGTCCCAGGCTGTCCCAGGGCCAAGGTCCTGCTTGTCCACCTCACCAAGCTCCTCGGCCTCTCTGCCCGAGCACCAGCACGGCTGTGGCAGTGTCAGGGTGCTCCCCTTCCCAGCTGAGAGGGCAGAGGCTGGAAATGGCAGCAGGGGCATCTGTCCAACACACACACATCAGTCACCTGTGTCAAGACTGCACTGAGAACTTGTTTCATTTTAGAATGAAAGCTCACTGCCTCTTCCATCCCAGGACAGGAGTCAGGAGTCAGGGAGATGTAGGTTACAGGCAAGGATAATTGTTGTAAATCGCCAGGAAAGGCACAGATCCCTTGGGTAAGTGTGAGGCACAGGGAAGCTGGCAATCCATCACCTCCTTCCAGCTGCAAAAGTTTTGCCCATTTTTACTCCCTGTGCTGGTGACAGGTAATTTTGTGAGAGGCACCTGTGAAACCAATTAGGAGCAGGTGGGGCACGGGGACACAGCCAGTGGCAGCGGTGCTGCTGACGGGCACTTCCTCTGCAGGCAGTCCCTGGCACCCACCCCGGGCACAAGGGCACGGGGACAAAAGCACCCTGGGGTCCCTCTCTGGAAGCTGTGGGGGCTGGGCTGTCCCTGCTGCCGTGCTCAGCGCAGGGATGGAGCCACGGCACACACCCCAGTGCACAGCACTGACACTGCTGCTCCAGCCTCTGCAGCTCCAGAGAGCCCCTGAGCAAACCCACGGGGACTCCATCTCTGCTGCTCCTGGCCTGCAGTAGGGCTGGAGGGCAAACTGCCCCTGGCTGCAGGCAGACCCTGCTGGCTGCTGCAGCTGTGTGCTGGCAGCACTGGGCGAGAGGACAGCCACAGCCAGGGCTGGGACCTGGGGGGAGCTGGGGCTGTGGCTGCTGGGCAAAGAGGGTCCCAGTGCTGGAGCCCTAGAAAGTTAGGGTTTGGGGTTTTTGTGTATAGGAGTGCATGTGAGTCAAGATGGAGGATTTTGGGCGTTGTCCAAGACCTTCTTCTTCACCTTCTTCCTTCTTCTTCACCTTCTTTTTCCTTCTTCTTCACCTTCTTTTTCCTTCTTCTTCCTGGGTTTGGGTGATTTCTGTAATTGGGTGAAAAAGGTCTGCACTGTGGGCCTTGGGTGGTCATTGTTGGGTCAGAAACATAAATAATGAAGGTGTCACCTTGGTATTGGGGGATTATTGCTTAAATAACCTTGGAGAGAGTTAGAAGCTCTCCATCATACCTTGTTATCCTAGCATGCTAGTCAGAGCTCACAGCTGGTGAGTCTGTACATAGGTCAGACACAATGACCATCCAAGTCTGAACTGCACCCTTTGTTTCCCGTGTGTTTTCATCCTGACCTTGGCAGAGAGAACAGAAGCCAAAACCATCACATCCCCACACCTGCACTGCCAGGCCCTCCCCTCCCATCCCTGGGAGCTGGCACAGCCGCTGTGCTCCAGCACTGCCCCCTTCCAGTGTGTGCCAGCCTGGCTGCAGTGCCCGGGGAGCGGGGCTGCCAGGCCCCTGCCCTGCTCCCACCCGTGTCCCTGCTCCCATCCGTGTCCCTGCTCCCAGCCCCATCCCTGCTCCCACCCGTGTCCCTGCTCCCACCCGTGTCCCTGCTCCCACCCCTGTCCCTGCCCTGCTCCCACCCGTGTCCCTGCTCCCCCCCATCCCTGCTCCCACCCCTGTCCCTGCTCCCAGCCCCATCCCTGCTCCCCCCCGTGTCCCTGCTCCCATCCATGTCCCTGCTCCCAGCCCTGTCCCTGCTCCCATCCGTGTCCCTGCTCCCAGCCCTGTCCCTGCTCCCCCCCCGTCCCTGCTCCCACCCATGTCCCTGCTCCCACCCCTGTCCCTGCTCCCAGCCCCATCCCTGCTCCCCCCCCGTCCCTGCTCCCATCCATGTCCCTGCTCCCATCCATGTCCCTGCTCCCACCCGTGTCCCTGCTCCCCCCCCGTGTCCCTGCTCCCATCCATGTCCCTGCTCCCAGCCCTGTCCCTGCTCCCCCCCCGTCCCTGCTCCCACCCATGTCCCTGCTCCCACCCTTGTCCCTGCTCCCAGCCCCATCCCTGCTCCCAGCCCCATCCCTGCTCCCACCCGTGTCCCTGCTCCCACCCGTGTCCCTGCTCCCAGTCCTGTCCCTGCTCCCCCCCCGTCCCTGCTCCCACCCGTGTCCCTGCTCCCACCCGTGTCCCTGCTCCCATCCATGTCCCTGCTCCCATCCGTGTCCCTGCTCCCATCCATGTCCCTGCTCCCAGCCCCATCCCTGCTCCCAGCCCCATCCCTGCTCCCAGCCCCATCCCTGCTCCCACCCGTGTCCCTGCTCCCACCCGTGTCCCTGCTCCCACCCGTGTCCCTGCCCTGCTCCCACCCCGTCCCTGCTGCCACCCGTGTCCCTGCTCCCAGCCCCCCTGCCCTGCTCCCAGCCCTGTCCCTGGTCCCCCCTCCCGGCTTTCCCACATCACCCGGAGCCGGCTGTGCCCTGTGGAGCACCACGTCCCCACAAGTGTCACCCTGAGCTGCTCTCTGACCCACGACAGCTCCTGCTGGGGACACCCTGCTCCCGGGACACCCTGCTCCTGGGGACACCCTGCTCCCGGGGACACCCTGCTCCTGGGGACACCCTGCTCCCGGGACACCCTGCTCCCGGGGACACCCTGCTCCTGGGGACACCCTGCTCCCGGGACACCCTGCTCCTGGGGACACCCTGCTCCCGGGGACACCCTGCTCCTGGGGACACCCTGCTCCCGGGACACCCTGCTCCCGGGACACCCTGCTCCTGGAGACACCCTGCTCCTGGGACACCCTGCTCCTGGGACACCCTGCTCCTGGGGACACCCTGCTCCTGGGACACCCTGCTCCTGGGACACCCTGCTCCTGGGGACACCCTGCTCCCGGGACACCCTGCTCCTGGAGACACCCTGCTCCCGGGACACCCTGCCCCTGGAGACACCCTGCTCCCGGGACACCCTGCTCCCGGGACACCCTGCTCCCGGAGACACCCTGCTCCCGGGACACCCTGCTCCTGGGGACACCCTGCTCCTGGGACACCCTGCTCCCGGGACACCCTGCTCCTGGAGACACCCTGCTCCTGGAGACACCCTGCTCCCGGGACACCCTGCTCCTGGGGACACCCTGCTCCCGGGACACCCTGCTCCTGGGACACCCTGCTCCTGGGGACACCCTGCTCCTGGAGACACCCTGCTCCTGGAGACACCCTGCTCCTGGGGACACCCTGCTCCTGGGGACACCCTGCTCCCGGGACACCCTGCTCCTGGGACACCCTGCTCCTGGAGACACCCTGCTCCTGGGGACACCCTGCTCCCGGGACACCCTGCTCCCGGGACACCCTGCTCCTGGGGACACCCTGCTCCCGGGACACCCTGCTCCCGGGACACCCTGCCCCTGGAGACACCCTGCTCCTGGGACACCCTGCTCCTGGGGACACCCTGCTCCCGGGACACCCTGCTCCCGAGACACCCTGCTCCCGGGACACCCTGCTCCTGGGGACACCCTGCTCCTGGAGACACCCTGCTCCTGGGGACACCCTGCTCCTGGGGACACCCTGCTCCCGGGACACCCTGCTCCCGAGACACCCTGCTCCCGGGACACCCTGCTCCCGGGACACCCTGCTCCTGGGGACACCCTGCTCCTGGAGACACCCTGCTCCTGGAGACACCCTGCTCCCGGGACACCCTGCTCCCGGGACACCCTGCTCCTGGGGACACCCTGCTCCTGGAGACACCCTGCTCCCGGGACACCCTGCTCCCGGGACACCCTGCTCCTGGGGACACCCTGCTCCCGGGGACACCCTGCTCCTGGAGACACCCTGCTCCCGGGACACCCTGCTCCCGGGACACCCTGCTCCCGGGACACCCTGCTCCTGGGGACACCCTGCTCCCGGGGACACCCTGCTCCCGGGACACCCTGCTCCTGGAGACACCCTGCTCCTGGGGACACCCTGCTCCCGGGACACCCTGCTCCTGGGACACCCTGCTCCTGGAGACACCCTGCTCCTGGGGACACCCTGCTCCCGGGACACCCTGCTCCCGGGACACCCTGCTCCTGGGGACACCCTGCTCCTGGGGACACCCTGCTCCCGGGACACCCTGCTCCCGGGGACACCCTGCTCCTGGGGACACCCTGCCCCTGGAGACACCCTGCTCCTGGGACACCCTGCTCCCGGGACACCCTGCTCCTGGGACACCCTGCTCCCGGGACACCCTGCTCCTGGGGACACCCTGCTCCTGGGGACACCCTGCTCCTGGAGACACCCTGCTCCCGGGACACCCTGCTCCCGGGACACCCTGCTCCTGGGGACACCCTGCTCCCGGGACACCCTGCTCCCGGGACACCCTGCTCCCGGGACACCCTGCTCCTGGAGACACCCTGCTCCTGGGACACCCTGCTCCCGGGGACACCCTGCTCCCCGGGACACCCCGCTCCCGGGGCCCCACCCCGGAAAAGCCTTCCAGGTTCATTTGTTGCCCACTGAGAATATTGGTGTCTTTAACCGGACACAAATCTTCCTCTAGGAAAAGCCATTTCACGCTTGAGGACATTTCACAACAAGATCTAAACAAGGAAATCACTTAATTGATGGTACCAGCTGTGCATGTAGCCAAGTATTGCGTCTCAGGAGATAGCAGCACTTTTTGTGTCTGAGGCGGTGACCCAAGAGCTGCTCTTGGCTGCCAGGAGAGCCAGGGAGCCCTGCCTGGGAGCAGAGCCTCTGCCCAGCACCCTGAGCTGCAGCACAGCCTCAGAGCCTGCTGTTCTCATAAACCCAGCCCCTCAACCCTGGCACTGCAAATCAAATAACGACAGCAAAGGGGACGTTAAAATTTCCCCCTCACTTCACTTTTCCATAGGGCAGGTAAACAAAGCTTTACAGCCTGTCAGAAGCATCATGAAGTCCTCTTCAACCCATCTGGGAGTGCCACTTGCTAAATCATCAGCTGGGATTGCTCCAGAGCCTTCACTCCAGCACGTCACTGCCCTGTGTCCTGTGGCCACAGCTGTGTGCTCAGCAGGGCCAGGATCACACAGCCCAGGATTCACAGTCGAGACTTTGGGGCCTCCATGTGCCCATCTGGGGTGTGAGTGCACGGCTTCCTCCTCCAGTGATCGCTCAAATAGGAGGAAGAAATCCTGCTTCTGCTCTGCTCTGCTTGAAATGGGCTTGGTTGGTGATCTTTGGCACTTCCAATGCAACACTCCTGCTGTTTCCTCATGATGAAACACAGCGAGTTCAGCATTGCCTGCCCCAGCAACCCTGACACAGAGGTGCTCCTGCTCCAGCTGCCCGAGCCCCTACATTTGCCTTAAAAGAAGTTCCAAGTGTTCCTGTGAGGGCTTTCTGCTTTTTTCTTCTTTTCCTAGCAGTGGCTGTGAATCCCCCACACCCACTGCTGCTGCACAGCTCCTCAGACGTGCCCACAGGCACCCACAGCTCAGCTCCCACTCTGGGGATGACTGAGCGCAGTTTCCACTCCTGGAGCTGCTTTCCCTCCGTGCTCCCCTCCAGGGTGGGAGGCTGTGGGTGGCAGAGCAGAGCCATGTGCCCCGTGGGACACACGGGGTGGGAGGCTGGGGCCCTGGGGGCAGAGCTGAGCCCAGGGCTGGTGTGCAGCAGAGCTGTTGGCAGGCGGAGGAATGTTGCTGCCTCAGGTTGTCTCCTAACTACCTTCAATGCTTCATCTCCTCCTGGTCTCAGGCAGTATTTGGAGGCTATTGCAGCAAATCAAGGAGTAAAATCACCCTGCTCCTGCTCCCTGCCCTTGGGCATGGACAGAGCAGGGCTGACCAAGCTCCCTGTGCTCCTCACCAGGAACCCATCCCCAGCGTTTTTGGTGGGATCAGTCACCCCCAGCACAGCTGTTTGGAGGTTCCTGCACCATCCCATGGTGCCGTGCACAGGGGGCTCTCCCCGCTGCTCCATGAGCCAAGGCCCTGCACAGGGATCCCCTGGCCATGAGCAAACTCTTGGACCAACACCAACCCTCCCTGGGCAGGGAAATACAAATCTTGTCTTCAGGCTGCCGGGACAAATTACAGAGATATTCTGACTTGCAGTACAGCAGCAGTGGCTTTTTGTCCTCACTTTTTACTGATTGTAAGGATCCCTATTAAATGTAATAGTTGCAATAATTCACCAATAGCCTATTAATCTTACACAGAAAAATCTGCAAATAAAATGTAAATGTGTGATTTTGCTATTATTATTTCCCTGTGAAAGAATCTGTCATATTCTTATCATAGATGACATAGATTATTCCACATTTCCTCTTCCTCTTAACAGCCATGCCATGCAATAAGCCACGCAGGGTTGTTTGCTCACTTACACATTTTGCCATCACTTTTTAAAGCAGTGTTTCTTAGAAATGCTTTTCCATGCTTTATAACCTCAGCCATGCAGCCTCATCGTTAAACAAAGTACAAGCCAGAGGTAAAACATACATGATCCTCACCTTTACAAGGAGATTAAACCCTGTGGCTATTTTTTAACCTTTTAGTTTTGTACTGTGCTCTTTTTCACCACCAACACTTGCTCAGACACTGCAGTAATGGGCCCATCTCTGGAGAGACAGGAGAAGGATTGCCCTGAGCTGCACGTGGCCTTGCAGGAGGAGATGGGATTTTAAGCCCCAAGGACTGAAGGCATTTTTACTCCACGCTGCAGAGGGAGAGATCCAGTGCTCTGCCACGGCCTCTGACATTCAGAGACGTGCCAGGCACAGTTACACACTGAAATGCACTTTATCAGCCAGTGTCCATGCCCAATGTTCTATCAACCCTCACAGAGCCCCACTCCAATTGATTAAAAGTCTCTTCCCCGTCAAAGCAAGAGGAGGAGTAGGAGTAGGGATCAGCAAACAAAGGGCAATGTGACTCATTTCCAGTGAAGTCCCTGGTGTCCCCACAGCACCCGTTCCTGCGAGGAGCTGCAGAGCCATGCAGGACCCAGCCCCCGAGGCAGCCCTGGGGTGCTGGGGAGCAGGAGCACATGGAGGTGGATGGACAGACTGACCCGGACAGAGGGGCACCTCCCCAAGCTGTCAGCACCTGTGAGGGTGCTCATGGGTCACATCGGACCCCAGGACAAGGGAGGGAGGGAGGGAGCCCTGGTGAGCCAGCGCAGGTAACCCAGGTGGGGAGGAGACCCCAGGAACCCCTGGGAATGGCTCCTCTGGCCCTGCAGGACAAACACCTGCAGGCACTGACACAGGGAGGGGGCACAGGGCAGGGATGGTCCCTGGTGACCCCTCAAACTCACCCTGGGGAAGTTCCCACAGCCCAGGACGTGGCTCAGCAGGCACAGCAGCCCTGCCTGCGGGGCCCTCAACTGTTCCCTGCCCCAGAGCAGACACAGGTAACCCCCTGTACCTCCTGTACCTCCTGTCACCTCCTGCATTCCTGCTCGGATGTGCTCTGAGCCCAGGTGTCCCAGCTCCTGAAGCAGCTGCCTGTCAGGAGCACATGCAGTGACACAGCAGTGGCACCATCCTTCGGTGCTGGTGACAGCTCCATTCCTGCATCCCTGTGCTCACAGGGGATCCTGGGCTGCTCGTGGAGGGGCTCAGGACGTTCTGGGCATGCTGATGGCAGATTTTTTTTGCCATAAATCTCTCTGAGCTTTTTCTCAATTTCTCATGTTCAACAAGAAATGATAACATATTTGGCATTGATGCAGGAAGAGGAAGTGGGAAAGGAGGGGCAGAGGTTCTGCTGCACAGGCTGTCCCTGCAGGGCAGGAGTTCTGCTGCACAGGCTGTCCCTGCAGGGCAGAGGTTCTGCTGCACAGGGTGTCCCTGCAGGGCAGGAGTTCTGCTGCACGGGCTGTCCCTGCAGGGCAGAGGTTCTGCTGCACAGGCTGTCCCTGCAGGGCAGGGGTTCTGCTGCACAGGGTGTCCCTGCAGGGCAGGGGTTCTGCTGCATGGGCTGTCCCTGCAGGGCAGAGGTTCTGCTGCACGGGCTGTCCCTGCAGGGCAGAGGTTCTGCTGCACGGGCTGTCCCTGCAGGGCAGAGGTTCTGCTGCACAGGCTGTCCCTGCAGGGCAGGAGTTCTACTGCACAGGGTGTCCCTGCAGGGCAGGGGTTCTGCTGCACAGGCTGTCCCTGCAGGGCAGAGGTTCTGCTGCACAGGCTGTCCCTGCAGGGCAGGGGTTCTGCTGCACAGGCTGTCCCTGCAGCTGGCCCTGCAGAGCTGTGGGTCCCATCTGCCCAGCTCCAGCAGCACATCCAGCATTCATTAATCACTAGCTTCCAAAGACAATCCTGTCTGTGCTGGGGATCTGGCCCTCGGGGCAATGGATTTCTGTTCCAGGGTGCTGCTGCACTGGGGGCCTGGCCAGGGCACACAGAGTCCTGGCTGCACAGGAGATGGATTTTTCCATTCATTCCAAGTCCGTGTGACAATCAGGAGCCCCGAGGGTGCAGCCAGTGTGAGAGGAATGAGCAACCTCCCCAGGCTGAGCAACCTCCCCAGACTGAGCAACCTTCCCAGGCTGAGCAACCTTCCCAGGCCGAGCAACCTCCCCAGGCTGAGCAACCTTCCCAGGCTGAGCAACCTTCCCAGGCTGAGCAACCTCCCCAGACTGAGCAACCTTCCCAGGCTGAGCAACCTTCCCAGGCTGAGCAACCTCCCCAGGCTGAGCAACCTTCCCAGACTGAGCAACCTTCCCAGACTGAGCAACCTCTCCAGACTGAGCAACCTCCCCAGGCTGAGCAACCTTCCCAGGCTGAGCAACCTCCCCAGGCTGAGCAACCTCCCCAGGCTGAGCAACCTCTCCAGACTGAGCAACCTCTCCAGACTGAGCAACCTCTCCAGACTGAGCAACCTCCCCAGGCTGAGCAACCTCCCCAGGCTGAGCAACCTCTCCAGACTGAGCAACCTCTCCAGACTGAGCAACCTCTCCAGACTGAGCAACCTCCCCAGGCTGAGCAACCTTCCCAGGCTGAGCAACCTCCCCAGGCTGAGCAACCTCCCCAGGCTGAGCAACCTCCCCAGGCTGAGCAACCTTCCCAGGCTGAGCAACCTCCCCAGGCTGAGCAACCTCTCCAGGCTGAGCAACCTTCCCAGGCTGAGCAACCTCCCCAGGCTGAGCAACCTCTCCAGACTGAGCAACCTCCCCAGGCTGAGCAACCTCCCCAGACTGAGCAACCCTCCCAGACTGAGCAACCTCTCCAGGCTGAGCAACCTTCCCAGGCTGAGCAACCTCCCCAGGCTGAGCAACCTCCCCAGGCTGAGCAACCTCCCCAGGCTGAGCAACCTCCCCAGGCTGAGCAACCTTCCCAGGCTGAGCAGCCTTCCCAGGCTGAGCAACCTTCCCGTGGCTGTGTCAGCCTGGACAGCCACTGGGCCAGGATCAGCTCTGGAGGTTCCATCCCTGTGCTGGCTGCGTGGAGCTGCCCGGTGTGATCTGCCTGCCCCAGGGGCAGGGACCAGGGAGGGACCTGTTTGATGTCATGGAAATCAGAGAATCCACAAATGGTTTGGGTTGGAAGGGACCTTCAAGACCACCTCAATCCACCCCCCTGCCATGGCAGGGACACCTCCCACTGTCCCAGGCTGCTCCAGCCCCAATGTCCAGCCTGGCCTTGGGCACTGCCAGGGATCCAGGGGCAGCCACAGCTGCTCTGGGAATCCCAGCCCAGCCAGGAATTCCCAATTCCCAATCTCCCATCCATCCCTGCCCTCTGGCAGTGGGAGCCATTCCCTGTGTCCTGTCCTTCCATCCCTTGTCGCCAGCCCCTCTCCAGCTCTCCTGGAGCCCCTTTGGGCCCTGGCAGGGGCTCTCAGGTCTCCCCAGAGATTTTCATTCAAAGTGCTTGGGTCTGCTCAGCTCTGTATCACTGCTTGGTATTCATTTCAGAAACCATCCTAATAATTGTGCAAGCAAATTATAAATACACAGAACATCTCAGTAAAAACATTAATGAGAGGGAATACCCTAATTTATTTTTAATATGTTGCTAAATCATATAACCCTGATCTGAATATGTGCAGAGGAAACCTCAGTAAAAGCAAGAGTGCAAGGGCTTTACCCAGTGTTGACTCTCTTCTGTTTTTACAGTTAGTACTAAACACAAACAGCCCACTAATGCTGAATAAAAATATCACCTGCAACAGAGGAGTTTTGGTTTTCAGTATGAAGGTCTTAAACATCAGTTTATTCCCCTGCCTTCGGGGTACCTTTTCACTGTTGGTTGCCTTTGAAGCACAGAAGGAAAAAAGCACTACAGAGAGCAACTCATCATTGTTACCTTTGCAGCAAGGGCTGTGTACCTGGGGCAGGGAGCTGCTTCTCTGGCACATTGCTCCTCCAAATGGGAGGGTTTCCCCCTGGCAGGAGCCTGGGGGAGGTTTGGTTGTTGCAGGCACCTTGGCAGTGGGGACAGTGGCACTGAGCTCACACCTGCCAGACATTTCGGGGCTGATAGGGGCAGAGAGGCTGGGCAGCCCAGGCAGGGTCAGGGGAACAGGCACGGGCTGAAAGAGGTCAGGGTGAGGTGGGATTTTGGGCAGGGATTGTTCCCTGGGTGGGTGGGCAGGGCTGGCACAGGGTGCCCAGAGCAGCTGTGGCTGCCCCTGGATCCCTGGCAGTGCCCAAGGCCAGGTTGGACACTGGGCTGGAGCACCTGGGACAGTGGGAGGTGTCCCTGCCAGGGCAGGGCTGGGATGGGATGAGCTTTAATCCCTTCCCAGCCCAGGCAGTCTGGGAATCTGTGGGCAGGGCCGGGGGGACAGGCAGGGCAGGGCCCCCCAAGGGGTCTCACAGCGGGCAAGTTGGGCACACCTGAACAATAAATAACATTTTTTGAGCAGTGTGAGGAAGAAGATGGCTGATTTCAGGAGAGTGAAGTGCTGCAGGGGGGTTCAGAGAAACAAATGCATCGTTCCTGCAATGGCGCAGCATTAATGGGTTAATAATTAATTAACAGGCATAAGAGGTCTCTGTTACTGCTCTTGTGGATTTGCATTACTCTGGGATAGCTGGTCACTAGCTGCGGGTTCACGGGGGTCCCGAGGTTGCTTTTAGGGAGGTGGAGAAGGCAGGAAGGACTCACACTGCTCTTTTAAGGCAGCCGCAGCTCCAGGAGCCGCCCGGGCTCTGCAGCAGCTCGGGGTGTGCTGCAGGGCTCGGTGCAATTAAGGCAGAAATTGGCACACATCTCCCGGGCTTTCCCCGCACACCTTCCAGCAGCCTCGTCCCGGCGCTCAGCGCTGCCTCAAACGCCGCCTTTCCCCCGGTGATGGAAGCCACGGCTGCTCTCGGTGACACCCGGGTGAAACTCGCCCTCTCCAGCCCCTGGGCAATGGGCAGGGAAGGGAAAGCCCGGGCAGACAGGGGTGCTGAGTGCTCCGGTGCCGGTACCGCGGGACTTTCTCCTTCCCGAGGAGCCCGAGCTCCGCCCGGCCCCTCAAAGCAGGAGAGAAGTGACCTTTGTAGAGCTAAAATGGGCAATCGAGGTATTTGTGCTCCTTGGCCTCGTGAATCCTTCAGCACAAAGGCTGTTTACAGACACTTCTTCAATTTAAATCTCCTTTTAAAACGGTTTCTCGAACACATGCTGAAGCGCTTCATTTGGGTTTCTCTTTCATCTTTTCTACTCTACAATTTTCTCTGAATCCTCTGGGATTTAATTAGCAGCTGGGAAATTCCGGGAGCCTCCTGCCTCCCTGCACTGCCTCCAGAAGTGACCCGGTGCTGTGCAGCCCCCATCTCTCCTCTGAATAACTCCAGGACTCCAAATGAATATTGCAGCCTGAGTTTCCTAAACTTGTCAGGCTCAGGTGGAAATCCTACACGCCAGAAACTGGCACCTACACCTGCTTAGTCAGATGGGCCTGCAGTGACAGATGTGGAAGCAATATTTACCTGTACAGATATAAACACTGAAATAAATACTCATATTTATAATTTCTATCTTTAGGTAAGAGTGCTTAGAGACATTCTTGTCAAAACATTTTATTTCTTGAAGATATTTCCTGCTAATCCTTAGCAAGATTCACGTAAAGCTAACACAACTGAAGTGTTTTTGCAGTTTGATAAGTTTGCAATTAAATCCTGCACCTCCTCTGTTCCTTCAGTGAACTGCCAGGAGCGTGACTTGGAGCATGAAACCTTCTCTGGTGTGTGTCAGGCACAGAGCTGGGTGCCGGAGCTGTGGGACTGTCACATCCACAGCACAAACACCAGCAGAGCTGTGGGACTGTCACAGTCACAGCACAAACACCAAACACCACCAGAGCTGGGTGCCTGAGCTGTGGGACTGTCACACTCACAGCAGCAAACACCAGCAGAGCTGTGGGACTGCCACATCCACGGCAGCAAACACCAAACACCAAATACCACCAGAGCTGGATGCCTGAGCTGCGGGACTGTCACACTCACAGCAGCAAACACCAGCAGAGCTGCGGGACTGTCACAGTCACAGCAGCAAGCAGCAAACACCAAACACCAACAGGGCTGTGGGACTGTCACATCCACAGCAGCACACAGAGCTGGGTGCCTGAGCTGTGGGACTGCCACATCCACAGCACAAACACCAAACACCAAACACCAGCAGAGCTGGGTGCCTGAGCTGTGGGACTGCCACATCCACGGCAGCAAACACCAAACACCACCAGAGCTGGATACCTGAGCTGTGGGACTGTCACACTCACAGCAGCAAACACCAGCAGAGCTGTGGGACTGTCACAGTCACAGCACAAACACCAAACACCACCAGAGCTGGGTGCCTGAGCTGTGGGACTGTCACACTCACAGCAGCAAACACCAGCAGAGCTGTGGGACTGTCACACTCACAGCACAAACACCAAACACCACCAGAGCTGGATACCTGAGCTGTGGGACTGTCACATCCACAGCACAAACACCAGCAGAGCTGTGGGACTGTCACATCCACAGCACAAACACCAAATACCACCAGAGCTGGATACCTGAGCTGTGGGACTGTCACACTCACAGCAGCAAACACCAGCAGAGCTGTGGGACTGTCACAGTCACAGCAGCAAACACCAAACACCAACAGGGCTGTGGGACTGTCACATCCACAGCAGCACACAGAGCTGGGTGCCTGAGCTGCGGGACTGTCACATCCACAGCACAAACACCAAACACCAGCAGAGCTGTGGGACTGCCACATCCACAGCACAAACACCAACAGGGCTGTGGGACTGTCACATCCACAGCAGCACACAGAGCTGGGTGCCTGAGCTGTGGGACTGTCACAGTCACAGCAGCAAACACCAAACACCAGCAGAGCTGTGGGACTGTCACAGTCACAGCAGCAAGCAGCAAACACCAAACACCAGCAGAGCTGTGGGACTGTCACAGTCACAGCAGCAAACACCAAACACCGACAGAGCTGGGTGCCTGAGCTGCTGGACTGTCACAGTCACAGCAGCAAACACCAAACACCGACAGAGCTGGGTGCCTGAGCTGTGGGACTGCCACATCCACAGCACAAACACCAAACACCAGCAGAGCTGGGTGCCGGAGTTCTGGGACTGCCACGTTCACAGCAGCAAAGGCCGAAGGTGACTGGCACAGCCGGGAGCTGCAGGCAGCTCTGAGGCAGCCCTGCAGAGCGCACAGCTGGGCACAGCTGGGCACAGCTGGGGAAAGAGGCTGTGGGAGCACCAGGTCAGCAAAGACACATCCACACCTCATTAAGCCACGAACACTACAGGTGGGACACACCTCCCTAATCTCCACGGAACGAGCCTAACTAAGTTCCGTTCTCCATTAGATCACAGCGATAGCTACCCCAGCACTGGGAAAAGCAATTAACTCCTCCAGAGCTCAAATCTGGTCAGTCTGATGGGCAGAGGTAGCGATGAACAAAGGCTGAGGCCGTGCAGAGGGTGAAGCAGCCGAGGTCAAACCCATCAGTGTCCCAGCAGCACAGCGCCAGCCTGTGTTTCACAGACATGCTGTAAGTGTCTCATTGTCCCTCGGCCACAGAGATGGCTCGGGGTACAATGGCTCACGGTGCTCCTCCAGTGTCAGGTGTTCTCTCTGGAAACTCGTGCCAGATTTGGCACAAACACAGCCGTGTCTCTCCCAGGAATTATCACCAGCTTCTACAATCGTTTTAGATGGCGTTTGTCTAAAGCCAGGCAGCGCTGCAGGCAGCGTGGAGGAAATCTACAGCTACATAAAATGTGATCTTCAGAGGGGTTTGTTTGCAAGGGCTGACCCCAGAGCTGGCTGTGGATGTGTGGCCCAGGTGGGAGGAGAGGAAGTGCATCAGTGTTGCAGCACAGAGCACACAGGGCAGGGATGGCCCAGAGCATTGCAGACCTGTCAGGCCAACACCACGGGAATGGAGCAGAGCAGCTGCTGGGGAAGTTAATCAAGAGACAGCTACAGCAGTGAGATGCAGCCAGAGCTGCTTTGACAGAATAATTACCTTCTTTTTGGACAAGATTCCAATTCTGAAAGTCTCACAGGGCGCCCAAGGAAACTTCAGCAGCAGCCAGCAGCTGGGCCAGCCCTGGGGAAGCTCTGCAGGAGCAGGGGGGCTGCAAGGGCCATGGAACAGTGCCAAAGGTGGAACTGCTGCTGGGAGAGAGAAGGGGAGATGGGACAGGCACAGACACCTCCCAAGGAAGCCAAAATGTGGGGAAATGGGAATTTTCATCAAACCACAGAATCCCAGGGTGGTTTGGGCTGGAAGGGACCTTAAAGCTCATCCCCTTCCACCCCCTTCCCTTGGCAGGGACACCTTCCACTATTCCAGGTCCCTCCAAGCCCATCCAGCCTGGCCTGGAGCACTCCCAGGGGTGGGGAGGGCACAGCTGCTGGTGTGGAGGGCCCCAGGGAGGGCAGCCTGGCTGCTGCTGGAGGCTGAGGCACTGCTCCCAAAGGCTGGGCAGCTGCTGCTGCACAGGAGTCACTGACAAACCTAACATGGGCCTGGGAACTCTGGACTCAGGATGAGATTGTTTTTGCTGGGTTTGCTGCTGTTCAGCAGTTCTCTAATCAGCCAGGAGTGTGCTGAAGGACCTCATGGGGCCTCTGTTGGGAGGAAAGTATCACCAGTCCCCTCTGGTTCTGTAACATGCAAATCCCTTAATCTGTGGATAAAGCCCAGGCAGTGAATCTGAGCAGTTACAAGCCAAGTAGACACCAAATTATTGTGCTTTAATTGAGAATGGGAAAAGCATGGTTATTAGGAGACTTAATCCTGACTTTGGGAAGAGCAACAGAGAGTGTCAAGATGAGACATTTGCTCTTCCCAACGCAGACCATTTGAGGCATCTGCACACAGGGGATGAGGGACAGGCCACAAAGGGAACCACGGGCACCTTCCTGAACCAAATCCATTCCTGTCTGTGGGAAAGGAGGAGGAGAGACTGGATTAATGAGAATGGTCTCTGATGAAGCAAGGTGATTGCACAGTTGCCTGGACACGAGGGAAGGGAGCAGCACAGGCTGAGCAGCAGCTCACCTGCACTGCTCACTCTGCCTGCACCTGACGGCTCCCGGGAGCTCCTGTTTGCTGAGAACAGCACAGAAACTCCTGCCATTGGAGAGGTCTCCAACAGCCCTCCCTGCCTGGGGAGGGGGCTGGCCAGGGCCAGGGGCTGCCTCATCCCTGCCCGGGGTGGGGGCACCACTGGAGCCGTCCCCGAAGGCACACGAGGGGCTCCTGAGCTTCAGCTGTGAGTGACGAGCCAAAAGCTGCTGCTTTAAACAGAGGAGAGGGGAACAAGTGAGAAATGGGATTAGAGCTTCAAATGGTGTGAGGCTGTAGGAAAAAAGTACCAATGTTTCTAAATTTTACTATTATTACTATGATTATTATTAATAAATAAAGAAACCCAGACTGCAATATGCTCTGTGCCTCTTGTGCCAGTGGCAGATGTGTTCAGCACCAAGAGTGTTTCAGGCCCTTCCTGCCCCATGAGGGGTTTGCCTGGACAAACTGATGGCAGGGAGCCCAGAGGGACGCAGTGCAGCCCATGGATGGATGATCCCAGCTCGGGGGCAGCCGGCAGCCCAAGGAAATGTCCTCCAGCTCACACTCACACCTGCGTTTTCCTCACGCTGCAGAGCCCCCGGCACAGCCCCTGTTCCTCTGCACTCTGCAGCAAAGCTGGCACGAGTCAGCCGAGCTCACTGGGGCCCAGACCCACCCGAGGGTGCCCGGTGCCTCTGCTCCCTGCGGCAGCCAGCTGAGCGTGGCACAGCCCCAGCCCAGCCCTGAGCCTTCCGGAGCCCGGGGCCAGCGGCTGCGCCTGCCCTGTGCAGCAGCTGCTGCCCCGGCGGGGCCCGGACACGGTGCTGCCCAGCGGGCACTGCCCTGCTGATGCCCAGCTGGCACTGACTGGTGCTGCCCAGGGCTCAGCCCCCACAGGGGCTGGGCAGGCCCGGGCTGCCCCAGCTCACACAGCTGCCCCAGCTCACACACTCACAGCTCACACAGCTGCCCCCAGCTCACACAGCTGCCCCCAGCAGGCACGGGCTGCCCCAGCTCACACACTCACAGCTCACACAGCTGCCCCAGCTCACACAGCTGCCCCAGCTCACACACTCACAGCTCACACAGCTGCCCCAGCTCACACAGCTGCCCCAGCTCACACACTCACAGCTCACACAGCTGCCCCAGCTCACACACTCACAGCTCACACACTCACAGCTCACACAGCTGCCCCCAGCTCACACAGCTGCCCCAGCTCACACACTCACAGCTCACACACTCACAGCTCACACAGCTGCCCCAGCTCACACAGCTGCCCCAGCTCACACACTCACAGCTCACACACTCACAGCTCACACAGCTGCCCCCAGCTCACACAGCTGCCCCAGCTCACACACTCACAGCTCACACAGCTGCCCCAGCTCACACAGCTGCCCCAGCTCACACAGCTGCCCCAGCTCACACACTCACAGCTCACACAGCTGCCCCCAGCTCACACAGCTGCCCCAGCTCACACAGCTGCCCCAGCTCACACACTCACAGCTCACACAGCTGCCCCAGCTCACACAGCTGCCCCCAGCTCACACACTCACAGCTCACACAGCTGCCCCAGCTCACACAGCTGCCCCCAGCTCACACACTCACAGCTCACACAGCTGCCCCAGCTCACACAGCTGCCCCAGCTCACACACTCACAGCTCACACAGCTGCCCCAGCTCACACAGCTGCCCCCAGCTCACACAGCTGCCCCAGCTCACACACTCACAGCTCACACAGCTGCCCCAGCTCACACACTCACAGCTCACACAGCTGCCCCAGCTCACACAGCTGCCCCAGCTCACACACTCACAGCTCACACAGCTGCCCCAGCTCACACAGCTGCCCCAGCTCACACAGCTGCCCCAGCTCACACACTCACAGCTCACACAGCTGCCCCCAGCTCACACAGCTGCCCCAGCTCACACACTCACAGCTCACACAGCTGCCCCAGCTCACACAGCTGCCCCAGCTCACACAGCTGCCCCAGCTCACACACTCACAGCTCACACAGCTGCCCCAGCTCACACAGCTGCCCCAGCTCACACACTCACAGCTCACACAGCTGCCCCCAGCTCACACAGCTGCCCCAGCTCACACAGCTGCCCCAGCTCACACACTCACAGCTCACACAGCTGCCCCCAGCTCACACAGCTGCCCCAGCTCACACAGCTGCCCCAGCTCACACAGCTGCCCCAGCTCACACACTCACAGCTCACACAGCTGCCCCCAGCTCACACAGCTGCCCCAGCTCACACACTCACAGCTCACACACTCACAGCTCACACAGCTGCCCCAGCTCACACACTCACAGCTCACACAGCTGCCCTCAGCTCACACAGCTGCCCCAGCTCACACAGCTGCCCCAGCTCACACAGCTGCCCCCAGCTCACACACTCACAGCTCACACAGCTGCCCCAGCTCACACACTCACAGCTCACACAGCTGCCCCAGCTCACACAGCTGCCCCAGCTCACACAGCTGCCCCAGCTCACACAGCTGCCCCCAGCTCACACAGCTGCCCCAGCTCACACACTCACAGCTCACACACTCACAGCTCACACAGCTGCCCCAGCTCACACAGCTGCCCCCAGCTCACACAGCTGCCCCAGCTCACACACTCACAGCTCACACACTCACAGCTCACACAGCTGCCCCAGCTCACACACTCACAGCTCACACAGCTGCCCCAGCTCACACAGCTGCCCCCAGCTCACACAGCTGCCCCAGCTCACACACTCACAGCTCACACAGCTGCCCCCAGCTCACACAGCTGCCCCAGCTCACACACTCACAGCTCACACACTCACAGCTCACACAGCTGCCCCAGCTCACACACTCACAGCTCACACAGCTGCCCTCAGCTCACACAGCTGCCCCAGCTCACACAGCTGCCCCAGCTCACACAGCTGCCCCCAGCTCACACACTCACAGCTCACACAGCTGCCCCAGCTCACACACTCACAGCTCACACAGCTGCCCCAGCTCACACAGCTGCCCCAGCTCACACAGCTGCCCCAGCTCACACAGCTGCCCCCAGCTCACACAGCTGCCCCAGCTCACACACTCACAGCTCACACACTCACAGCTCACACAGCTGCCCCAGCTCACACAGCTGCCCCAGCTCACACAGCTGCCCCCAGCTCACACAGCTGCCCCAGCTCACACACTCACAGCTCACACACTCACAGCTCACACAGCTGCCCCAGCTCACACACTCACAGCTCACACAGCTGCCCTCAGCTCACACACTCACAGCTCACACACTCACAGCTCACACAGCTGCCCCAGCTCACACACTCACAGCTCACACACTCACAGCTCACACACTCACAGCTCACACAGCTGCCCCAGCTCACACAGCTGCCCCAGCTCACACACTCACAGCTCACACAGCTGCCCCAGCTCACACAGCTGCCCCCAGCTCACACAGCTGCCCCCAGCTCACACACTCACAGCTCACACACTCACAGCTCACACAGCTGCCCCCAGCTCACACAGCTGCCCCCAGCAGGCACAGGCTGCCCCAGCTCACACACTCACAGCTGACACAGCATCAGCCTGCTATTCCCAGAGCTTTCCTCCAGGAAAGGCAGAATCCCTTCCTGTCAGAACAGCTGCTGGGGGCAGAGGGTGGATACAGGAGGCCTGTGAGGGAATGTTTTGGGAAGCCAAAATTCCTGGCAACAGAATGTTTTCCAAGAAAAAGTACTTTGTTCTCAGGACATGCTTTTTTATTCCATCCCCAAATACCTATTCCCTGCTCCCAGGTTCCACAGGGCAAGGCCATGGTGAGGGCTCAGCTTGGCTCACAGCCCAGGGTTGGACTGCAGGCTCCCATATCCCAACCAAGCACTGCCCACAGGATGCAGCTTCCCAGGCTGTTCCTGTTGAGTGGGCGTTTTTCAGAGTACAACTGAAAGCTCTGGATTTTGTTTGACAGGAAGGGAAAGCCAACACCTCCCATCCCTGCCCCTGGAAGAAAACAAGCAGCGCTGCACTTTGCTTTCCAGCAGTGCTGAGCAGAAACTCAGTCAGGGGAAATGCAAGTGCAGCTCGGGAAGCCTCGAGAGCAGAGAATCTTTCCTTCCTCCCTCCCTCATGCCCAGAGCAGGAAATCTCATCCCCACAGTGCTCCCTAGGAGGGTGCAGGACCCTCAGTGGCACAGCTTTATGGTTTTCTACAGAACACCATTTCCCCATTCCCAGCGTTAGGGCAATCCTCCTGAATTACAGTGTGAGGTCACAAGTTTTCTCTTTGGATTTTTGCTTTCTTGATGGAAAACCCTTCTGGCAGGGAACGGGCAGGCAGCCTCCTGTCCTGCAGCACGGAAGGATGGATGCTGGGCTCTGCCCCAAGCCCGGTACCAGCGAGGCTCCTGAAGGGTTTGTGCCAGTGTGAACCCCAGCAGAGCTCTGGGCAGGGAACTGGGAAGGCAGCTGGGAGGGACGGGGCCAGTGCTGTGCCCAGTGCCCTCCTCCCTGCCCCTCCCTCCCCTCCCATCCCCCGGACACACAAGCCTCTCTGCACAGCAGGATCTGCTGCTGGCATGCTAATCAGGACACCTGTTAATCACGTCTAACTGCTGTAATTAGGATCTGACCTGACAAACAACAGCTATGGCAGGAGCCCCATTCTCAGGTTTGTTTATTTTGCTTGAGGTGTGGGCGTCTGCCTCGATTTTTGTTCATTTTCATAGGATCACAAAGTCTCAGGATATGCTGAGTTGGGTGGGACCCACAAGGATCATCCAGCCAGCCCAAGGACAGTTTCTGCAGCAGTGTCACCACTCATCCCTTGGTGTCCCGATGGAGCTCAGCATCCTTGACAGGACTGGCCAGCTCGCTGCTGCTGGCAGAAAGTTAATTAATCCTGTTTCACACAGCTGGGCCACTGGAGCCTCAGTGAAGCGGCTGCAGAATTGCTATAACCAGAATTTCTTCTTATTACAGCCCTGGAGTAATGAAAATATAATTACTTCACTTGCAGCAGCCCTGGGTCCCCAGCAGCCTGCCTGGAAAGCCTTTCCTTCCAGGTGTGTTCCTCGGGCAGCAGGGGCAGCACCTCAGCCAGGGCTCCCTGACAACTCCACAGATGTCACAGACGGGCTGAGGTCAGGCTGCTCACCCCAGCTACAGCTGCTTTTAGCACTCACCAAATTTCAAACAACCACTGCTCTGGGCTTAGGCTTCAGCAAGCCTCTGACCCTGCAGCAAGGCTCCAATCCAGAGCACAGCCTGGGGTAGGATCACAGCCTGCCTCCCACCCTTCCTGCCCCAGGAGCTGCCCCAGGAGCTGCACCTCCCTCTCTAGCCATGAGTCATGGAAGGAGCTGCCTGTGCCTCTTGTGAAAGGCAAAGAGCAGCACCAGGCACAGCCAGGCCCTGCAGTGGGGCAGGGCAGGGCACAGCCTGTGCCTCCTGGGAAAGGAGAATGGCACCAGGCACAGCACACCTGGGAGAGTGTGTCTGCACACCTGGGAGAGTGTGTCAGCACACCTGGGAGAGTGTGTCAGCACACCTGTGAGAGCACATCAGCACACCTGTGAGAGCACATCTGCACACCTGGGAGAGCACGTCTGCACACCTGGGAGAGCATGTCTGCACACCTGTGAGAGCACATCTGCACACCTGTGAGAGCACATCAGCACACCTGGGAGAGCACATCTGCACACCTGGGAGAGCACATCTGCACACCTGGGAGAGCATGTCTGCACACCTGTGAGAGCATGTCAGCACACTTGTGAGAGCACATCTGCACACCTGTGAGAGCACATCAGCACACTTGTGAGAGCACATCAGCACACGTGTGAGAGCATGTCTGCACACCTGGGGCTCAGGCAGGTGTCCCACACGGCCTGCCCAGGTGCACAATGGGCAGGGAACTCATTTATTGCCCCTTGCAGACACAGCCCAACTTTGCAGAAAGTATTCAATGATTTATGTGATGATCCAGGTGATCTGTGTGTAAATCCAGGCAACACACAAGATTTAAAATATCGAAAAGCCTCAGGGTAACAGGAAAATAAAACCCCAAAAAAACCCCACCAGCATGAGCAGAAACAAACTGAACACCTAAGGTAAACAAAGAGAAAAGGAACATTAGATTTTCAACCCTGTAAAGCACAAAGCATTAGTAAACAGATGCTTAAGGGTATGAAACAGTAAAAAGGTACAAAAAGCACAGAGGCAATGGGGTTTTTAACAACAAAATAATTAATATTATTATTCTTCTGTTGGCCTCAGTTGAACTTTCAGGGATTCAGGAGAGCTCTCACATGCTACAGACAAGCAGGACTGCACCACTCCCTGCTGCTGCTGCTCCCTTTGTAGGCAATACATCAACTTCCTCGAGTTTTATCCCCACGTAATGAGCCGAGCTGTTATGACAGCAAAACATATGCTTCTTGCATCTAAACACTTTGAATACCACCTGTTTTGGGATCCTTCATCATTAAATGGGCTAGAAGGAAAATCAAACAGAGCTTTCTCCAGACAAACCACCTCAGGAGGTGTCAGGAGTTTGGAAGGGTGGGAAAAGCTGCATTTTGTAATTGTGATGCTCCCGTGAGATAAAAGGAGCAGTGAGGAGCAGAGGGGCCATCGGTGTGGGGAAAGGTCAGCAGGCAGCTGAAGATCACAGGATGACACAATCACAGAGGGGTTTGGCTTGGGAGGAACCTTGGAGTTCATCTGGTTCCACCCCTGCCCTGGCAGGGACACCTCCCACTGTCCCAGACTGCTCCCAGCCCCAGTGTCCAACCTGGCCTTGGGCACTGCCAGGGATCCAGGGGCAGCCACAGCTGCTCTGGGCACCCTGTGCCAGGGCTGCCCACCCTGCCAGGGAACAATTCCTGCCCAGTGTCCCAGCCAGCCCTGCCCTGGGCAGTGGGAGCCGTTAGGATCTCAGCCAGTTCCCAGAAAAGAACAGGGTCCTCCCTCCCGTGTCCTCTCTGGCCCCAGGAGCAGCAGGTCCAGCCCAGCTTGGGGGAGGGCTGCAGGGGTCTGGGCACACCCTGCCCGGGGTCCCTGCTGCAGCCCTGGATTGCTGAGGGCTGAGCTGGGTTAGCCCAGAGCTCTGCAGCAGCTGCGGGCACAGGGGGCACAGCCTGGCACCGTCCCTGTTCCCTGAGCAGGGGTGCTGTCCTGCCATGGGCACAGGGATACAGCCACAAATTCTGCCTTTGCCTTTTCCAGGCTGCCCTGTGCACAGGAGCCCCAGTGCGTGGCTGTTTGCCTTCCCAGGGGAACCCAAGGATCCTCAGGGGAGCAGCAGCTTCACAGCTCTGACAGTGAGGAGCTCCAGGGACAGGAAAGGGCCCGATCGGGGCACCCCAGGTGTGGCTTCTCACTTGCTCAGGTGAGGCTGGGGCATTATGAGAGGAGCTTGGAGCGTCTTTCTCTTCACAGGTGCCCTAACACTGGCTTTATCACACTGATTTCACTGAATTCCAGTCATCTTGCAACTCATGTGAGCTTCCAGATCATTTCCTGAACACTTGTTACTGAGCCAGTCATTCCCCAGTCTTACCCTTCAGGTGATTCTATTCTATTCTATTCTATTCTATTCTATTCTATTCTATTCTATTCTATTCTATTCATTTCATTTCATTTCATTTCATTTCATTTCATTTCATTTCATTTCATTTCATTTCAGTTCCAAAAAATAGGGAGGTTTCCATCTGTCCCAATTTTCCTTACCCTTTTTTCAGTTCACCTCCTTGAAGACTGGCCAGAGTATTTCCTCCAGAGCCTCCTGAGCCAAAGCAGAGCACACGGCTGAGGCAGGACACACTGTTTCTCCAAGGAGTTAGAAAAAAGAGATGATAAGAATTCAGTGCAAGGGAGCTGGAGAGGGCCTTTGGACAAGAGCCTGGAGTGACAAGACAAGGGAGAAGGGCTTCTCACTTCCAGAGGGAAGGGCTGGATGGGATGTGGGAAGAATTTCTTCCCTGTGAGGGAGCTGAGGCCTCCCTGAGTGCCCAGAGTGGTCAGGGTGCAGCTGCTCAAAGAAGAACCTTTCTTTCTGCCAGGGTTACAGAGTGACAGGATTTTTACTCAATTCAGTGCCCAAAGATTAAGATTTCAGTCAGCAGAAAGCAGGGAAAGTGAGGAATTAGCCCAATTTGTGCAGTGATTAGCAGTTCCAGGTGCTGCAGGTGTCGCCTCCTGTACTCACTACGCCCCATTTCCTCTGAGCCTCTCCTGCCATGCAGCATTGATTTCTCCTGGTGCAGAATCTTGAGCAGCTCCAATGGGTCTCTGCTAGAGCTGCTTCCTTCCTCCTGAATTCCACTGCAGCAGAGGTTTCACGCTGCTTTTGCACAGTGTGTCATGCCAGTGAGGAGTTTATTATCCGTTCAGTTTATTTCAGCTGTCCTCAAAAATCATTGTAAGCACTCCACTGCTGATGCAGGGCAGCTCTGACACTCGCCTGGACCAGTTAAGTGAGTCAGTAGAATAGTTATTTCAGTGCTGAATATTTGATGTCACTCCAGGACCTGGTGTCCTGCTGATTTCTGCTGCAAGGACATGAAGATCTCTCCGAGCAGCTGATGGAGACACTCGATCACAGCACAGCCCCAGCACTGGGACACGTGATGCTGGCAGCTCCATGGCACATGCCAGCTCCGTGGGCAAGGCAGGGGCTGCCAAGCATCCTTCAGAGGCCCTGCTGACATCTCCTCAGGCTGGCTCTCATGACTCTCCCCAGCTGACCTTCAGCAGCAGTTGGGGTCATCTGAGGTGTCCTGCTGTGACATTTCCTTGCAGATTTTTGTTGCTCTGTTTTCAGAGCACAGTCCTGGTTGACACTCTCTGCCAAAGTGAGGTGGATACTCTACCACTCTTCTCTTTGTGCTGGTATTGAGGCAAACTCCAGCTCAGAATCATCACCAAAACGATCCAGCAGCTGCCACATCACCCCCATGTGCCACGTTTCCAGAGCGTGACTGTGGCTGCAGTGTCAGTGCCTGAGCAATCTTCTCCCTGTGCCAGCAGGAATGAAGAGTTCTCTGCTTTGGCCACAAAGCTGGAATACATTGAGAGGAGTCACACTGTGTCTGCTGTCTCACCCCTGACACTGTTCAACAATCCCTCTGAAGGGGAGTTGCCATCTCTGACCAGCCCGTACACCCAAGCCCAGAGTGGTTTACAAACCTTTCCAGCAGGGATCAGGAGCCCCAGGGGCCATTTGGCACTCAGCTTCCAGGGCTGGGAGGAACTGGGGCACTGCAGGGTGCAGAGCTCAAGCTGCTGCTCCTGCAGCACAGGGTGAGCAGCTCACAGCACCATGGAATGGCTCATGGAGAGGGGCTCTTTCCTGAGATCATCCAGCCCAGCTGCTCCCAGCACTGAGAAGCACCCAGGAGTGTCAGATCTGGCAAAGGGAAGCTGAGAAGCATTTGCAAAGATACCCCAGTGGGAAAACCCAGGCTGTCCTCAGGCCCAAACCCACCTGCCTCCCCAGAGCAGGTGCCTGCTGGGCTCACTCCTGCTGACCTGTGTGAGGCTGAAAACTCAGCAGCAAGGCCTGCCCTTCCTCTTTGCAAAGGCACCACAGCCACCCAGAGGGCCCAGGAGCACCATGGCTGAGAAGCTGGGCAGTGGAGTTGACAACAGAACAGACACCTGGATGATGCTGCATCTGCTCTGCCCATGGCTGCCAGCATGTGCTGGTGCCACTGGCCCCACCAGGGTGACAGTGACAGACACAGATTATTACCAAGTGCAGCAGAGACTGAGCAGTTTTTATACCAGGCTTCCCTTCCCAAATCTGAACAGAGACTGGTTTGAAAGCGAGCAGTGCAGTCTGAGCATAACCCTGTGCCCTGCTCTGGTACCCAGCCCCCAGAGCTCCTGCAGCCCAAAGGCAGTTCTGAGATGGCAACATCAGGATCAGGGGCAGGAGTCTGGGAGGTGCCTCTTTACTGAAGGCAGGCAGTGCAGTTATTTACATATTCAGAGGTGTTTCTCCAGATCTGTTTCCAAGGTTGCACAGGCAGAAATCCTGTACAAAGACCACAGCAGCTGAAGGCAGGAGCCAGGGTCACCTGCTGAGGTCCCACCTTGCAGACATGTGATGTGTGTGTGGATCCTTAGCTCGCTGCAGGGGAAGCCAACAGCAGAGCCCAGCTGTGCAAGCCAAAGGATCTGCAGGGAATGTCAGCCCTCCCTCCATTCTATCCCCTTCCTTCACCAGAGCTGGGGTTACCTTGGCTCCAGTGCACCTCCTCCTGCCCTGCCACCTTCCCACATGGCACTGGTGCCTGGGGGAGGCCCACAGCAGCAGGGGCCACCCTCCCCAGGCTCTGAGCCTCCAGGCTGCCTGCCCTTGGACCTGCAAGTCAGGCTGGGAGCCGGCTCTGTGCATCCCTGGCAGGAGTGCACTGACAGCCCAGGAGGAGACCCTGAGCCCTGCTCCCTTGGTGAAGGTGGCAGCAGGTGCTCCACAGCCCAAGGACTCTCAGACAGGGAGCACTCGAGGGGGGAGCTCAGTGTTTGGGATGTCTGCAGCTTGTGAGGGTGGGAACTGAGACAAACACCTGATCTGTGCTGGTGCACGTGGCATCGAGTTACCACGGGTGCCATGACTTATGCCATGATTTATTCCACCTGCTCTTGGTTCCTTTAGGTGGGTGGGTGGGTTGGTTGGTTGGCTGGTTGGTTGGCTGGTTGGTTGGTTGGTTGGTTGGTTGGTTGGTTGGTTGGTTGGTTGGATGGTTGGTTGGTTGGTTGGATGGTTGGTTGGTTGGTTGGTTGGTTGGCTGGCTGGTTGGCTGATTGGTTGGTTGGTTGGTTGGTTGGTTGGTTGGTTGGTTGGTTGGTTGGATGGTTGGTTGGTTGGTTGGTTGGTTGGTTGGTTGGATGGTTGGTTGGCTGGTTGGTTGGTTGGTTGGTTGGTTGGTTGGTTGGTTGGTTGGTTGGCTGATTGGTTGGTTGGTTGGTTGGCTGGTTGGATGGTTGGTTGGTTGGTTGGATGGTTGGTTGGTTGGATGGTTGGTTGGTTGGTTGGTTGGATGGTTGGTTGGTTGGCTGGTTGGTTGGTTGGCTGGTTGGTTGGTTGGTTGGTTGGTTGGTTGGTTGGATGGTTGGTTGGTTGGTTGGCTGGTTGGTTGGTTGGTTGGTTGGTTGGTTGGTTGGTTGGTTGGTTGGCTGGTTGGTTGGCTGGTTGGTTGGATGGTTGGTTGGTTGGTTGGTTGGCTGGTTGGATGGTTGGTTGGTTGGTTGGTTGGCTGGTTGGATGGTTGGTTGGTTGGTTGGTTGGATGGTTGGTTGGATGGTTGGTTGGTTGATTGGTTGGCTGGTTGGCTGGTTGGCTGATTGGTTGGTTGGTTGGTTGGCTGGTTGGATGGTTGGTTGGTTGGTTGGTTGGATGGTTGGTTGGTTGGTTGGTTGGATGGTTGGTTGGATGGTTGGTTGGTTGGTTGGTTGGTTGGTTGGTTGGTTGGTTGGATGGTTGGTTGGATGGTTGGTTGGTTGGTTGGATGGTTGGTTGGTTGGTTGGTTGGTTGGTTGGATGGTTGGTTGGTTGGCTGGTTGGTTGGTTGGTTGGTTGGTTGGTTGGTTGGTTTTTCCAGGCATTAACAGGATCATCTGAAGACTGAAAGCAAATCTGAAAATGCATTAAAAAGCCCTTCAGGGCAGTGTGGAACGCTCCAGCAACTCTGCCTCAAGTTTCCAGCACAAGCTGGTGAGCAGGCAAGGCGCAGAGTTGTCACGCACTGATATCTACACATTAAATTACTCATCTTAATTGGCATCTAAAGCTTTGCAATATTTGTTGATTTTATAAGATTATTCTTTTTTTATTCCTTCACGGAAGCAAACAGCATTGAAATATTAGAAAAGGAAATAAGCAAAAAGATATGTTATGCTCCTTGTTGTAAGAATATTCACTGGAGACACACAAAGTTTTAATGTTAATGTCTCTGCATCACTACTCCCTGCATGCTAAAATAGGTTTGGAAATGCTTGAAAGGTTAAAGCTTTCACAAATGATGAAACCAGACCATTTTGGAGCTATAAATCCTGCTCATCTGGGAGAGTTGTTCTTGTGTAAAACCTCATGTTTTCTTGAGAGACTGAGCTGAATATTTATGCTTAGCACATCAAACACAAGGAAGGCACAGAGGTTCACTTGTCTGTGGTGGGTATGTAAGGGTTTACTGTTGATAATTAAATTGAGAAATTATAATTAGTCACTTATCCAAACTGGAGTGCCTGGTTTTTCATCATTTACCTTTCCAGCACAGCCCTGGTGTTGTGGCTATCCTGGAGCCACAGCTTCATAATCCAGCTGTCATCATTTGTGATTGCTGCTGCTGCAGCTCCCATCCCTCCTGACACACCAAGCCAGCTCGAGCCAAAAGTCAGCCCAGCAAACAGGAGATCAAATGTAGTGGGAGGATCTGGTTCTCAGCCTGGGCTGGACACCCGGCAGAGGGAGAAAGGAGTCACACAGAGCCCCTGCTGGCCCTGAGGGTCTGCAGAGGGCAGGAGGACCTGGCAAGGGGTCAGAGCTGCTCCCCACTGCATCTCTGCAGCCCCAGCTGCACCCCTCCCTCTCCCAAGGCCCCGAGCCGTGCCCTGCAGCCCCCAGACACACCATGCTGCCCTTCACCACAGAGCAGAGCAGCAGTGTGCCCAGAGGTGCTCCAGAGCTCTCTGCCATGTCTGCAGTGCCATCCCACCTGCCCTGCAATGCACAAGTCCTGGGCTTTGTTCTCCAGGTTATTCTGACACCTCAATGCTCACAAAAGCACTTCTGTAGCGACCTGCTCTGGCCAAAATACATTTTGTGGGGTTTCCATTCCTTCTTAAATAAACAGCTTCCCCATGCAGTGAAACCAAATCCTGAGAGAAAAAATAAAAAAACCAAATAAACAAAAAAATCCCATCTTCTCCACAAACACTTCCACCAACCACCAACTCTTTGTGGCTCTTTTGACTCTGATAAGCCAGAGCAGGATATATGGATTTATCGATTTGGTTCTTGCACTGGGATTTGTAAACATTTTCTTGGCTCAGAGCAGGTTTTCAACGTGTCCCTGGGACTTGTTGCTTTCCAAAACAGAGGCTGAATAATTGAAGCCTTGGTTTGGGATGTTGAACCTGCCATGTTCCACCATGTCCCTCTGCCACCCCCGGGGTTCTGGCTCACACAGCTTGGGAGGACACGGCAGCACGTGCCCCTGTCTGGCTCTCCATGTCCTGCCTCTCCCTCATCCAAACAGAACCTGAGCAGAACACATCCATGGAAAAGCACCTGTGCACCAGAACTGCCTCACCCTAAACCCAAACACCTCCTGTCAAAGCTGCATTCAACCACCTGCAGGCAAATCCTGCTGCTGCCTCACCCAGAGCCAGCTGTCCCCATCTGAAACACGCAATATTCTGGTACCACTGAGAGGAGTGAGAGCTCCTGCACTGTGAACCTGGGTGGACAGTTTTAAACTCAAGAGAACTCCAGGGTTGTCAGCCCAAGGTGTAGAATGAGGCCTCACTCAACAGCTCTGAGCAAGCTCAGTCCCGTCTCCCTGCAGCAGATGAGTGGAGAAGCATTTTCTCTGGAGGAAGGTGAAGGTTTGGCTGTGTGTGGGAAACCCAAACACCTCATCTGCGATGGGATCCCTGCTCAGCCGGAGCTGTCAGACTCCTTCCACCTCCCCTCCAAGATGAGCATCCCAACATCACTAAAAATAGAGACTAGTGGTTAGGTTTTATGCAAATGACAGCTGGAATAAGACATGGTTTAAAGATAGAACTTTAGATCTCCCAAAGGAGAGGAAATGGATTGAGAGGATCCTGTTTCCCCCAGTCAGGGCACCCCTGCGAAGCTGGGCCTTATCCCAAGTGGTACCTAATTCTCTGGCCTTTATAGCAGGAGTCTTCTGCTCTCAGCCAGCCAGAGCAGAGCCTGTCTCCTTCCAGCACCCCACGTGCTGCATTCTTGCTTTTGTGTGCAGTTGTAGAAGTTAAACAATCCATTGCTTCAATTATTGTGATTTTATACCAAAAGGTTCTGAACGGAGATGCTGCTTTACTGGAACCATTTGAGTGCCACAGCCTGGGAGGAGCAGGCTCTGCCAGCACCCCAGTAACAGCTGCAGGTCCCCCTCTGGGGCAACTGGACATTCCTGCCACGCTGTGATTCCCAGGAATCACCCAGACCTGGGGGCACGAGCACAGCCCTGGCCAGGCCCCAGCTGGGGCTGCTGTGGGGCCAGCTGGAGGCAGAACACCCACAATCTGGCCACCACCCCGTGCTGGACACCAGCAGTGCCCTGCTGCCCCCGTGCCTGCAGCCACCACCCCGTGCTGGACAGCAGCAGTGCCCTGCTGCCCCCGTGCCTGCAGCCACCACCCAGTGCTGGACAGCAGCAGTGCCCTGCTGCCCCCGTGCCTGCAGCCACCACCCAGTGCTGGACACCAGCAGTGCCCTGCTGCCCCCGTGCCTGCAGCCACCACCCAGTGCTGGACAGCAGCAGTGCCCTGCTGCCCCAGCGCCTGCAGCCACCACCCAGTGCTGGACACCAGCAGTGCCCTGCTGCCCCTGTCCCTGCAGCCACCACCCAGTGCTGGACAGCAGCAGTGCCCGGCTGCCCCCGTGCCTGCAGCCACCACCCCATGCTGGACAGCAGCAGTGCCCTGCTGCCCCTGCCCCTGCAGCCACCACCCCGTGCTGGACACCAGCAGTGCCCTGCTGCCCCCGTGCCTGCAGCCACCACCCAGTGCTGGACAGCAGCAGTGCCCTGCTGCCCCAGTGCCTGCAGCCACCAGGGACACTGAGGAGCCCCAGGGCCAGCCCCTGGTGAGCCATCTGTCCTGGTGAGCCATCTGTCCTGGTGAGCCATCTGTCCACCCACAGCAGAGCAGGGGTGCTGGGGACACCCTCCTGCCCCAGGGCTGCCTCTTGCCCTCTGCCCCCACAAACAGCTGTAAAAAATCAACCAAAGGAAAGGAAAAACCTCAGTAACAAATCAGACAAAGCCTGCACGGGAGCACAGGAGAAACCAGCCCAGCTGTGGCCCAAGGTCAGGGTGCTCAATTGCACCCATTAACACTGAGGTGTGGCCTCGGCCTCTCCCCTGCTCTGTGTCAGATATTTTCCTGCCTGTAAAAAGCTCTGCCCACCCTTTTGTGTCTCGTTCCTCAGCTCCATCCCCTGAGCCAGCCTGGAGCCAGCTCAGCCTTTCCTCCAGGCTCACAAAACCTTGCCCAGCCCCATCCATTTTTCTCATTCCTCCTGCAGAGGTTGCTGAGTGGGTACAGACCCATCTGCCTTTGACCTTGCAGGTGTGCAGGAGCATGTGGAGCCCTTCTCCCCAGACTTTGAGTCTTTCTCCCTCTCCAGCCCCAGCAGGGAGGGTTTCACGGGGTTCATGGGCAGAGCCAGGTCCCAGGAGCTGGGGATGAGGATGTGCTGGTGCAGTGCCAGGGGTAGAAATGACAGCTGCAGGGGAGCTGCTTGGATGGGGAGGAAGGCAGCAGCAGAGCTGGTATGAATCACTGCCAATTGCTAGGATATCTAAAATTACACAAAACATCTACGCATAGTCTGGAGAATCACAGGCTGAGTACCAGGCAGTTGCCTCCCTGCTGCCAGCAAGTTGCAGATGAGCTGATTCGGTTTTATCCTTTCCAAGCAAAATATATTATGATTGCTCTGCCTGGGTTGTCACAGCAAAAGGCTCTCCAGGCTGTGCCCAGCGGTCTGGGGGCAGGAGACAGAGGTGTCTGTCTCAGGGCTCTTCCTCTGCAGTCACTCCATTTCTCTGGGCCACCCTCGTCATTCTCCCTGCTGTGATAAAAATGTCATTTCTGAGCATCCAGGTGCCTTTTGGAACATGTCTTTCTGGGGTCTAATGCAGGCAGACTCCATTCCCTGATCTGGTGAACCCAGGACCTGCCCTCACTGGTAAAGGGCACCCTCATACCTGACCAGAAATGCAGATTTTTCATGTTGGCATCCACAGCAGTTCCCTGGGCAGTGCTGAGCCCGTTTGCCAAGGAATTTCAGGTCAGGCTCATAATATTTTTCCCTACCCTCAGAAGCAATTCCACAATAAGGACAAAGAAGAACTTTTCCTGGCCCATGACTTTAGTCACAAGTGTCAATCCCTTCCCAGGAACTCGGATACGGAAGGGAAGTGCCCTCACCCTGTGCTGCTGAGCAGAGGTCACCTCTGCTCCTGGCACAGGGGGGGCACAGGGCCTTTGCTGTGTCCCACGTCCCTGAGAAGGGCTCTAAGGCCCTGGAGGCTGCAGCAGGCAGGAGGGGATGCTGGGTACACAGTCCCAGCCCTTCTCCCCACGGAGAGTGACCAGCAGTACAGCAGCTCCATCCTTGCTCTGCAAAGGCTTCCCAGGCACTCCTGCAGCCAGGAGCTGGAGATGTCACTGGGTGCACACATCTCCCCGGGCAGACAGACGTTCAGCCTCTCACCCCTGCATGGGCACCTGGCTCCCCTTCTCATCCCCAGCTGGCAGTGACTCCCCTCTCAGCAGCTCCTCAGGAGCCAGTGCAGCACCGAGCCCAAGCCCTGCTCTCCCTGCCTTGCTGAGACACGAAGGCAGCAGCTGTCCCTGGCAGGGACCCCACAGTCACAGCCCCAGGGAGCCTGGCACACCAGGGGTGGCTGATGCTGCCCTGCTGAGGGTGGCAGCACAGGGACCAGCACTGCAGGGCCAGGACACACCACCCTCACCTCCAGCAGCTCTCCCTCAGGCCGTGGAGGTGCCAAAGCCAGCCCCTGCCCTTCCGTGGAGCCCCTGCCAGCCCTACTGCCCAGGGCTCCAGCAGCACGGGACACCTGGGGGCTGCAGCCGGGTCCAGAGAGCCCCACCCATCCAAAACTGACCCTGACCCTGACCCTGACCCTGACCCTGACCCTGTCCCTGACCCTGACCCTGACCCCGACCCTGACCCCGACCCTGTCCCTGACCCTGACCCTGCAGCTGTGACTGAGCACACGGGGCTGGCTCTGTGTCCCACCCAGCCCTGACCCTGCAGCTGTGACTGAGCACACGGGGATGGCTCTGTGTCCCCTGCCCAGCCCTGACCCTGCAGCTGTGACTGAGCACACGGGGATGGCTCTGTGTCCCACCAGCAGCAGGGACCGTGCCCAAGGAACCCCCAGGGTGATTAGCAGAGCCGAGGGGGTGATGGAGCATTAACCACTGGAAAGGTGTTCTGGGTGTGCTTTGCATACCAGCCTCAAACCCACCCGAGCATCAGTCCCTGGTAAGACAAACACTGACAGCTGTGCTCTGAAATCTGTCACAGACAGGTCTGTTGTCCTGGAAAAGGTAAAGGAGCAGGAGAAATGCAGGCTGTGACTGCCTCAGTCACACACAGACCTTCCTGTCAGAGCCAGCTGGGTTCCACCACCGTACCTGCACAGGGTTACTACAAAAACCAACACCTTTGATCACAGAACCATTCCGGTTGGAAAAGCCCTTCAAGGCCATCAGCCTGTGCCCAATGCCCACCTTGTCCCCAGCCCAGAGCACTGGGTGCCACCTCCAGCCCTTCCTTGGACACCTCCAGGCACAGGAGCTCCAAACCTCCCTGGGCAGCCCTTTCAAATGCCTGGAAACCCTTTGAATGAAGAAAATTTTCCTTAATTTCCTTCCTGGTGAAAGAAATGAGGAATCTTCATTATTTTAAATGCAGATTATTAGATTTTCTGGCAGTCGCAAATGTTTTCACCGCTCTACTGGAAACATTTGAAGAATGAGTTTACAAAAAGAATTTGTAGAAACCACACAGCAACCTGCAAAACAGCAAATGGAAGCAGAATACCCCAGGAGCTGGAGGCACCCTCATGACATCCCTGCCCACATCCTTGGCAATTTGGGGGGAAAAGATCTCTTCTAGTCCCTGTACTATGGATTCAAAAGCTTAAAAGTCACTGGAAAGATTACATGAAGATAAAAAGAAGCTGCTTAATAAAATTGCACCTCTTTGCTGAAGAGAAGAAACACCATTATTTAACATGCAAAGTCAATTACACCATAGAAATAGAAAAGCTTCTGACTGCAGTGTTGTTAAGAAGTGTTTTCACATACCATGTGAAGTAGCTGCAAAAGCAGATTGTGAGTTTTTAGAAACATGATTCTTAGCAGATGAAATCTCAGCCAGTAGTAGGCAAGAGCCAAGAAGTAGGAGCGTTATCACCATCAACCCTAATTTAGGAAAACATTCTTGAAAATATTGCTCCAGCCAAATGTGTATAACATTTGGCTCTGACTGAAATCTCACCTAAACCAATATGTCACAGGCAAGCAGGGTGGAACTGGAGATCTTTGGTCTTAAAACTACTGAGCTGGAGTTCCTCTCAGGCTGGCAGGCACCCTTGGTGGCTCTAAGGGTGGGAGCTGAGGGACCCATGGGACACTCGGGGCTCAGTTCTCTCTCCAGAGCCCTTGGTCAGGCTGAGGGCTCCAGCCCTGGGGTGTCCCTGCAGCCCAGGAAGGGTTCTGCTCCCCAGAGCTGCTGCACTGCTGAGTCCTGCAGCCCAGCTCTGTGTCCTGCACCCTAAGAAGTGGCTGCCTTAGCTTGGGCTCTCACATGGCTCATTCTGGCTTCCAGCTCCAGCTCCAGCTTTGAGAATTCCCAGCAGCTTTCGTAGCTCCAGGACAAATTTAGATTTTTTTCATGCTTTGCCACATTGCAGAGCAATTAAACATTAAACATCAGCAATATGGCAAAGGCAAATCTACAGCTTCTGTCTTGGGGACAGACAGCATTTCCCCAGCATTCCAAGATGTTTTGCCAAACGTGGCTCCTTCCCAGGAACACAGGTCTGTGCTTCAGGTCACGGTGAGCAGCTCTGTGGGTTCCTCTCTGGGTGATCCCATCAGCACACTCAGGCTGCTGGATATTCCCTCTTCTGAGCACTGGGAGCTGGAAGCAGTGGGCCTGATGGAAAACCCCTGGAGTTTCCATTCCCTGCCACGGCCTGTGTGCCCAGGGGCTGCTCTCTCTGCCCAGAGCAAGGGAAGCACAGGTGGCTGTTCTACAGCCAGTGCCCACCCACGGGCAGGGAGAGGGTCAGGGAGGAGCAGGCTGACAGGGGGCAGGGTTAGATGGGATATTGGAAAGAAATTCTTCCCTGGGAGGGCAGCGAGGCCCTGGCACAGGGTGCCCAGAGCATCTGTGGCTGCCCCTGGATCCCTGGCAGTGCCCAAGGCCAGGCTGGAGACACCTGGTCTAGTGGAAGGTGTCCCTGCCCACTGCACAAACCCCAAAACTGGGATGAGCCCCAGCACTGCACCAGCCCCAGCTCTGCACAAACCCCAGCTCTGCACAAACCCCAGCACTGGATAAACCCCAAAACTGGGATGAGCCCCAGCTCTGCACAAACCCCAGCCCTGCACAAACCCCAGCTCTGCACAAACCCCAGCCCTGCACAAACCCCAGCCCTGCACAAACCCCAGCACTGGATAAACCCCAAAATTGGGATGAGCCCCACCCAGTGCTGGATGAGCCCCAGCCCAGGAGTTGCTGGGAGCAGCAGAGCCGGGGCAGCCCAGCTCTGCAGCAGCACACAGCTCCTGCACAGGTCCTGGAAAAGCCCAGGATGTTCATTCCAAGTGGCCCTGTTGGAAGGGGAGGAGCTGCAGCAGCACCTGCAGTGAGCCCAGGCCTCGGGCACAGGGGTGCATTTCCCAGCCAGGGCATCCCAGCCCTCTCCATGCCTTCCCTCCCACAGTCTCCACACCCCACAGCTGCTGCTGTTCCTCCACCTGGCTTTCAGAAGGCAGTGTTGTCCCAAGGATGGATGTGAGGGTTAACGTGTCCATGTGGTCAAGGCTAAAATTATACCAGGCAATAAAATCACTTTATGGCACAAAACTGTTTATGGCAATTCTTATCAACAATTATGCATGAGAATCACACACATATGGGGATCAGAGAATTTCAGAACTTCACCTCCACCAAAATCATGGGTTGGTTACGTCAGTCCTTCATGTCTGGTTCTGCCTTCCATTTTTGAGAAGAGTTGATTTAAAAATACATCATATCCATGTGCCTCAAAAGAACTTAGGAATCAGGGCAGGAAGCAGGTTCTAAAGTGTTAATACACAGGGAGCTCTTTGTGACATATAATTATCAATTTGTGCAGTGACTGCATAATTAATATGTGGTCTCATCTCATTCTCTTTTAAATGTATTCCCACACTGCCTAGAAGTTGTTGGCTAATGAATTAAACAGTTTGATGTTGATGAATCACAATTTTGCCTATCAATATTAAAATATTGCCAGAGGTATGTTTTCAGTTTGGGTCATGAAAGTTTAAATTGTAATACTGTCAGAAATGCAGCATCCCGTGTTCCCAAGCTTTGCTGCAGAATCAGAAGAGTCCAAGTTTTGTTTTCAGATTTGGGGGTTTTGAACTATCTTTATTTGCTTTCTTCCATTGAAGAAATGACAGGAACATAAGGTATCTCGCAAAACTTCAGACTTATCAATAACAGCATCTAAAACAGAGAAATTCAGTTACTCGGGAAACCTCAACTCAAAACTAGTTTGTTCCTTGGACTGTGATTAATGTGGTAAGTGAGAGCAGATGGTGAACACTTCAAGAAGCCTCTGTGCTCCAAAGAAGTGTTAATTACCTCCAGAGCTGCAGCAGGAGGATAATGGGGAAGAACAGATCCCAGCCCTGCACCGAGGGGACGAGGAGCAGAGGGACCTTGGCAAGGGACACAGAGGGCAGGGCTGGGTGGGACATTGGGCAGGAATTGTCCCCAGGAAGGTGGGCAGGGCTGGCACAGGGTGCCCAGAGCAGCTGTGGCTGCCCCTGGATCCCTGGCAGTGCCCAAGGGCAGGCTGGGCACTGGGGCTGGAGCAGCCTGGGACAGTGGAGGGGGTGGAACAGGAGGGTGTGCAAGGTCACTGTCAAACCAAAGCACGATTCTACAGAAAGCACCCCAGCCTGGGGGAGCAGAGCCCTGCACACCTGCTCGGTCCCAGCTCAGTCCCACCTGCAGGGACAGGACCCACGGCACACACCCATCCCTGAGCTGCCCTGCCGTGTCCGGCCCTGACTGGCACAGCAGCAGCTCCCTCCTGGCTTTATTGCCTGACAAAGACATTTCTTGCACACTCACAAGTCCCCCAGGCTCACACAGAGCTTCTGAGGCTCTGTGGATGGTGACATGCCTAGGTGACACCCACACAAGGCACAGGGCTGGGTCAGAGCCCTTGGGGGGAAGGGACAGCAGGCTCAGCTGGGGAGGAGCAGGGCTGCACTGCAGAGCTCTGGGTTAGCAAATCGAGCATTGCTGCTGGCTGGACTCAGAGCAGGAGCCACATTCAGGGTGGGGGCAAAGGCAGGAAGCCCATGGCAGCAGGGAACCTTGCTCCCTAGAGACCTCAGCAGGGCCCAGGTTGCACGGGAGGATGGAGGAGTGGGAGCAGCTGGGGTGAGGAAAAGGTGATGCAGGTGAGCTGAGATTCCCTCCTGGTTCCGTGGCCACCGAGGGCACAGACCTGGCTGAGAGTCAATGTTCCACAAGATCAGGTCTCCCAAAATTCTTGTGGATCCATGCCTCATTCCGTGGAATAAAGACAAAAAAAAAAAAACAAACCAAAAAAAACAAACCAAAACAAAATAAAACAAAAAAAACCAAAAAAAAAACAAAAAAACAAAAAAAAAAAAAAACACACGAACCCAAAAAAACAAAACAAAACAAAACAAAAAAAAAAAAACGAAAACAAAAACAAACAAACAAACCCAACCACAAAACACGAGCTAAGGACACTGAGAGCATCATCAGTGCCTCTCTGAGCAGTGCTGATGTTGTGTCAGATGGAAACCTCTCAGAGGTATGAGATGAACAGCCCCAAAGCGAGCCCAGGGTAAAGCAGATCTCAATCCCACAACAGTGAGATTTTGCTGTTTCACTCTGGGTTTCCTGTAGGGAAAATAAAACCCAAACAACACAACTGCCCGGTGAGTTCCCAGAAATAACCCAGGGGCAGGGAAGGTGAGCTCAGCGCTGGGCTGCCCCCAGGGGCAGGGACAGCCCGGGGGAGCTGCGGGTCCGGGGCCAGGCTGCCCGCACATGCAGATCCACCACAGCTCACAGCCCCAGGGAACCCGCCAGCTCCTGCAGTGACTTCAGACAGACAGCCAAGAGTTACTCGGGTTATTTTACAGGCAAAAAGAATGAGTCTTAGAAGCAAGTGTGATGAGGGCTGTGCTGCTTTGGTAATTTCACAGCTGAAAAGGTCACATTGCAGAAAAGCCAGTTCTTTTAAAAACTCCTTCAGAGGTGAGTCTGGAGAGAGTGCCCAAGGAAAGTGGTTGTTAATGTACACTTAACCTCTGCACAGCAGAGAAGGTAACACCCGAGAGCAGCTGCACCAGCAGCCCTGGAAATGTGACTTCAGCTCCACAAAATGTCACTTAAAATGGAACAGTCCCCCAGCACCGCTGGGGCTGCAGGATTGGCCCAAAAGCTGTAAAAGGAAAACCTCTCCAAGAACTCTGGAGAGGGATATTTTGCAAGGGCAAAGACAGGACAAGGGGAAATAGCTGAAAGCTGAAGGAGAGGAGATTTAGATGGGATATTGGGGAGAAATCCTTCCCTGGGAGGGTGGGGAGGCCCTGGCACGGGTTCCCCAGAGAAGCTGTGATGACCCCATCCCTTGAAGTGTCCAAGGCCAGGCTGGATGGGATTTGGAGCAACCTGGGACAGTGGGAGGTGTCCGTGCCCAGGGCAGGGGTGGAACAGGATGAGCTGTAAGGTCCCTTACAAGCCAAACCCTTCTGTGATTCTGTGATCTGAAAAGGGTCTGTGTTTCACAAACCTGGTTCTCTCTCCTGCCATAACACTGGAAGGCAGAGAAAGCTCCCTGCCTGCTCCTCACAACACCCAGGGGGGCTGAAGCCCCTCAGCACAAGCACGAGTGGTGTTCTCCACTTGGCTGTGAGCCCAGCCCTGCCCGAGGCTCTGCTGCCTTCCCTTCCACAGGGAATGAGGAGTGGTTGGCTTTCAGAAGGCAGTGAGGGGGTCAGTGATCTCTACAGCTTCTGCACATAATGAAACTCTGATGGCTCCAAGAAAAACCAGAGCCCAAGGGCCACGTCAGCACTGCCTGCTGCCATCAGAGGGGCTCTGCAGCAGGGACACTGCAGGCCCAGCCTGCAGAGCCACCCCGCAGGGCCATCCCACCCAGACAGGAGAAAAGAGCAGCCCAGGGCTGGAGAGGCTGCACAGCCTGGGGCTGACACAGGGACACCAACCCAGCCTGGGGACACCAACCCAGCCTGGGGACACCAACCCAGCCTGGGGACACCAACCCAGCACAGGGACACCAACCCAGCCTGGGGACACCAACCCAGCACAGGGACACCAACCCAGCACGGGGACACCAACCCAGCCTGGGGACACCAACCCAGCACAGGGACACAAACCCAGCACAGGGACACCAACCCAGCCTGGGGACACCAACCCAGCACAGGGACACCAACCCAGCCTGGGGACACCAACCCAGCCTGGGGACACCAACCCAGCACAGGGACACCAACCCAGCACAGGGACACCAACCCAGCCTGTGGACACCAACCCAGCCTGGGGACACCAACCCAGCACAGGGACACCAACCCAGCCTGGGGACACCAACCCAGCACGGGGACACCAACCCAGCCTGGGGACACCAACCCAGCCTGGGGACACCAACCCAGCACAGGGACACAAACCCAGCACAGGGACACCAACCCAGCCTGGGGACACCAACCCAGCCTGGGGACACCAACCCATCACGGGGACACCAACCCAGCCTGTGGACACCAACCCAGCCTGGGGACACCAACCCAGCACAGGGACACAAACCCAGCCTGGGGACACCAACCCAGCCTGGGGACACCAACCCAGCCTGGGGACACCAACCCAGCACAGGGACACCAACCCAGCCTGGGGACACCAACCCAGCACAGGGACACCAACCCAGCACGGGGACAACAACCCAGCACAGGGACACAAACCCAGCACAGGGCTGTGCCACAGGGACACCAGCCCAGAGCAGAGGTACACCAACCCAGCCCTGCTGTGGGTGCTCCCTGGGCAGACCCATTTCACCCTGGGCACCAGCGTGGAGCAGAGGGAGAGCTGCAGCTCCTGGAGAAGCTGCTGTGCAGGGGGAGGAGATGGGGGTGCCTCAATCTCTGTCATGGGCACCCCAGCCACACACCCCCCCAGTTCTGCTCCCCCAGCAGGGCAGGAGCTCTCCCAAAGCCCTGGAGTTCAGATTTCCCACAATTTATCACACAAGGAATTCTATCAGTCACGGATGAGTGATGACTGAACAGTTTGTCCTGATGCACATTTCAGCCATCATTCAAAGATTGTCAATACCAAGGTTATTGGTCACCAGACCCAAGGAAAGAGGGGAATGGTGAAAAGTAAAGTGCAGATTCCTCTCCTGACATTTCATAGGGTCTCAGAATCATTGATTTTGGAAAAAAGCCTCCAAGATCACCAAGTCCAACCACCATGTTCACCACCAAACCACGTCCTCAAATTTGAGTCCCAGTGGCTCTGAACCCCACAGAAATAACATCCCATCCATCCAGTCTTGTGTGTGCTATCCTGCCTGAGTTTGTCAGGTTTCAGCTCTCACTGGCTGGCTTTTCTAGACTTTATTTCTGCTGGATTAAAAGAGCTGTTAGAAGTTGTTTGTATTTCTGGCTGCCAGCTCTGCAAACCTCTCCAAGGTTCTGACAACTGAGCCAAGTCTCTTCCTGGGAATAGGGGAAGCATGAGCTCCAAATAATAGACTTCGTATGCTAAACTTAATCTTCAGTGACACCTGTGCAAACAAAAAGCCTTTGAAGGCATTGCTAACATATAATTGACTGGCCACATGAGCAGAAACCACTGGAGGTGCAGGAGACAGCTCAGCTTGCTGCTCCCTCAGTGTCGGGGCTGCAGGAGGAAAAAGAAGCTCAGGGAGGTTTTGTGTCACTCAGACATGGGGACACTCCTCACAGGAGATAAATATCTCTAAAAAATGTTTGAGCATGCAATTCCCTGATCAAATGGTGATCCACAGCCAGGGATGTGGGACTAGCACCTGAAGATGAGGGCTGCACGAGGATGGTGCAGCAGCATCACCCCTCTCTAGAGGCGAGGGGACAGGATCTCATGGAAGGCCCTGCCAGGGCAGCTCCCCACACTTCACACCCAGTTTGGCCCTGGCAGCTGGCAGACAAACCCCACAAGTGCCAGCGTGCCCCACTGGGGCTCACAAGGCACAAGCAGCATCACTCCAGCACAGGAGGCATCCTTCCCACACTGGTTCCCAGGTTCCTACCAAGGAAAGTGCAGCAGTTATTTTGTGGCTGTGGCTGTGTGAAACACTGTTTAATTGACAAATCGACCAGAAAAACAAGCAAGGAAATTCCCCCCTCCCCACAGCTCCAAGCACCAGCTGGAGCTCTCCTGCAGCAGGGAGAGGAGCCTTTGAACAGGGAGTGAAGTGTCACCCGGACCTGAAGGAACCGTAATTGGATATAAGAAAAGATTTTGTATATTCAGTGTAAAGGAGACTAAGCCCCTTAGCAGAGGATCAAACAAATCCCCTGGAGTGGGCCAGTGCCATTTGATCAGCACTTGGTGCAGAGGTGTCCCCTTCACTGGGGAGGGAGGGGATGCAGGGGCAGCAGCTCTGGAGCCCCTTGTGCCGCTGTGTCAGCAGGAGAGCTCCATCCCCAGGGCAGGAATTCCAGCCTGCCGTGCAAACCATCCCACAAAGGGCTCCTGTGGTTGGGATCCAGAGCTGGGCTGGCTGCTGGTGTCACCCAGCCCTGCACAGGACAAAGGAGAGGAGCAGCTCTGCTCTGCTGGGCAGAAGGGAATGCTCTGCCTGACCCAGAGGCAATGTTTGGTGGACACCATCTGCTCAGGTGGATACCACAGAGCATTCCTGCCTGCCAGCCCATCTGCACGGGCAGAAACAGCTTTGCCCTGCAGAGCTCAGCCTGTTTATTGATTTCCTTTGGTGTCTGCTGAGTTTGCAGCCTGCAGCTCAGCACAGGGTTTGTTTCAGGAGTGCCCTTGATCCCTGCCCGGAGCCAGGCCCTCCCCAGCCTCAGCAGTCACCTTCCCAGATGGGGAGAGAGAGCAGGGCTGCAGGAACTCCCACAGAGCACAGGGCATCCCCGGGAGAGTGCAGGGCCCACTGCTGTCTCCTGATGTGCCTCACACAGGCCCAGCGTCCCTGTGGAAACAACTGCAGAGCCCCGTTCCGTGCCAGCCACCCTCTTCCTCACCATCATCCCTCAAGCAGGGCCAGGGCAGCAAGGGGCTCCCAGAGCAGAGCAGGGCAGTGCTGGTGACATTGCTGTGGGACACAGCCACCCTCCCATGGCCCACAGCACCCTGGTATAGACCCCTATGGGGTCCAGAGGCCCTTTTCCCATGAAAGGCTGCCTGGGCAGGCTCACAGGGGCTCAGCAGAGATTTCCCACCCAACCTGTGCACTCCCTTGTGCCAAGGTCCCAGTAAATCAGATGATTTTCCAGAAATGCTCCAGCTTGTGTGTCTGTGCAGGACAGCTGCTCCCCTGTGCCACTATGGCAACAGATTAATCCAGAGGCTTTTCCAAGAGAAAAAGCTTTTTCCTCATGCAGCAACAGACTGGCACAGGAGGTACCAAAGCAATGCCAGGCATCCAAATCAAGTGGAGCCCAGTTGGTTATTACTCTTCAAAAAAAACCTGCAAAACTCCTTATTAATTGAGATAGAACCTCATTTTCTGCAGAGCAGGTGTCCTGCATGTCAGAGCAAAGGCCCCTTCTTTGATGAACAGGGTGCCCTGGGAGGACAGAGGCCAGGGCTCAGCTCTGTGCCTGAGCACAGGGTAAAGCTGGTGACAACTGTCAGATCTGCAGTCAGAGATGGTTCAAACAAAACAAAACAGGATTTTGCCCACCCTGAGATGTCAATTTGCTCAGGCTGGGCCAGTGCTCTACTCTGTCAGTGAGCCAAGGTGGACAAAGGGACCTGAGGCTCGAGTAAAGTCCCTTTTGGCTCAGAGGTGAGAGCTGCAAGGCACCAGCAGCACCAGAAAAATCCCCACACTGAGGCTTAAGCAGGGTCTTGGCACAGACAGAGAGCTGCACTCTCTGCTCCTTTTGTCTTATTCCATTCCCCCTCCTGATCATTCCTCAGTCACTCCATGCAAACAGCCCCACTGGCATTCCCAGGAACACAGCTTCCCACAGGACATCCCACAAATTCATTTATCCTCCCTGTTCTTGGGCCCAGAGCTCTGCTGTTTGCCTGTGCTGTGCCCTGTGCTCTGACAGACAGGGAGGGCACTGATCCATGGCAGCTCGGTGCAATCTGACTGTGGGTTTTACATCAACAGCAGTGGAAAGTTTAAAGGATTTGCAAAACATTAGTTCAGTGGCTGTGTCTGCTTCTTACATCTTCTCTGCTTTGCATTCACTTTCCAATCAAAAAACCTTCCACAAAAACACCCTCAAACGGCAAATGAATTTTCTAAGCTCTTAGTCTTTACTTAGGTCAATGTAAATCAGATAGTGGATACGATTATTCATACCCTTAAAATGTGCTGTATTTTAAATCCTTTCTTCCCTGAAACGCCAACAAGCAGGAAAAAAAGTGGCATCTCCAAGAGCTGTGCCCCCGGTACAGCTGTCTCAGCCTCTGAAACAAGTTTCAGTTTTTGTTTGTTTATTCCATGAGTATAAACTTACTTTCACATGTTTGCAAAATACTTCCAGTGAACGGTGTGTGGATTACAAACCAAAGCTGCTGGGGCCTGAATTGTCCTTCCAAGGAGTGCTGGGGCCAGGAGAGTCCCTGCCGAGCCCTCCCGGACCCCACAGGGCCGCGGGGATTTGGTTACCAGGGCCAGGAGGGGTTGAAGAGCAGCCCCACTCCAGCAGGTGACAGCAATGGCAGCGCTCAGCTCCAGCAGCAGAAACGGTGGAGGAATGCCCTACAGCAGCCCTGGGTCTGACTAAGGATGTCTGGCAGGTATCTCCACTGAACTGGCACTTGCCCTGCCTAAAAATCCTCATCATTTCAAATAACAGCAGTTTTCTCAGTAATGAACTCGAGGACAATTAGCTGGAACCATCCATGAAGCCCAGGGTACCTCAGAGGAAGTGTTATGGTTTGCCATAAAGATCTCTCCAGCTGATTTGTCCCACCCTGTCCCGGGCAGAGGCAGTGCAGGGCCGGGTTTGCTGTGCTCCCATTGATGTTTCACTGGCCTCACTGAAGGAAGAGCAGCAGTTAGGACTGGTCCAGTTACAGCAGCACTAACATTTACACTCCAAACTAGCTAACCATTATTTAAAAAGTCATTAAAAGCACAGCTGAAGGCTCCCCAGGTGGATTCCCCAGTGTTTCTGGCAGGAGGAGCTCCTGGGGCCCGCGGGACCGCGGCTGCTGCTCCCTCCTGCCCTCCCCATTCCACTGGGATGAACTGGGGGTCACGGAGGGGTCCCACCCCTCCGCACAGCTCCTCATTAGCATGAGAAAGTCTTTCATTAAGCGAACGTAAACTGCAGCCAAAGCAAACGCCGGCAGCGGGGTTTGCTCTGCCCACGCACGGCGGGGCCGGCGCTGCCCCCGGCTCAGAGCTGGCACCGGGGTGAGACCTCCCGGCCGGCACGGAGCCCGCGGAGCTCTCTCAGCAACAGCAAAATCAAAACTAATGAGATATTGGATAGTTCATTTCGCCAGGAAAAATGTCAGACCCAGCTGAGCCACCATGAAACACCGGGGAGGATGCTCAGGGCGCGGAGGCAGCCGGGAGGCAGCGCCAGAGGTGCCGGCGGGTCCAGGGCCGTGCCACCGCCCCATCCTGGCTCTGCTGGAACCAGAACCGGCCGCGCACGGCACGGCACCGTGCAGAGCCCGCTGCTGTCGGGGCAGATCCCGCAGCTCCCCGCGGATCTGCTCCTGGGCAGGGACTGCAGGGAGGGACCGGGCACGGGAGGGGCCGAGCACGGGAGAGACCGAGCACGGGAGGGACCGGGCACGGGAGGGACCGGGCACGGGAGAGACCGAGCACGGGAGGGACCGAGCACGGGAGGGACCGGGCACGGGAGGGACCGGGCACGGGAGAGACCGGGCACGGGAGGGGCCCGGCACGGGAGGGACCGGGCACGGGAGGGACCGGGCACGGGAGAGACCGGGCACGGGAGGGACCGGGCACGGGAGAGACCGGGCACGGGAGAGACCGGGCACAGGAGAGACCGGGCACGGGAGGGACCGGGCACGGGAGGGACCGGGCACGGGAGGGACCGGGCACGGGAGAGACCGGGCACGGGAGGGGCCCGGCACGGGAGGGACCGGGCACGGGAGGGACCGGGCACGGGAGGGACCGGGCACGGGAGAGACCGGGCACAGGAGAGACCGGGCACGGGAGGGACCGGGCACGGGAGGGACCCGGCACGGGAGAGACCGAGCACGGGAGGGACCGGGCACGGGAGGGACCGAGCACGGGAGGGACCGGGCACGGGAGGGACCGGGCACGGGAGGGACCCGGCACGGGAGGGACCGAGCACGGGAGGGACCGAGCACGGGAGAGACCGGGCACGGGAGGGACCGGGCACAGGAGGGACCGAGCACGGGAGGGACCGGGCACGGGAGGGACCCGGCATGGGAGAGACCGGGCACGGGAGGGACCCGGCATGGGAGGGACCCGGCACGGGAGGGACCGGGCACGGGAGAGACCGGGCACGGGAGGGACCGGGCACGGGAGGGACCGGGCACGGCTGTGCCCGCGCTGCGCTGCTCCCCGCGCATCCCAACAGGCGGGGCCGGGCTGGGACAGCACAGCCCGGCAGGGATGTCCCGGGGCTGGGATAGCACAGCCCGGCAGGGATGTCCCGGGGCTGGGACAGCACAGCCCGGCAGGGATGTCCCGGGGCTGGGACGGCACAGCCCGGCAGGGGTGTCCCGGGACTGGGACAGCACAGCCCGGCAGGGATGTCCCTGGGCTGGGACAGCACAGCCCCACAGGGATGTCCCGGGGCCGGCAGCAGGGCCCTGGCTGGGACAGGACAGCCCCACAGGGATGTCCCGGGGCTGGGACGGCACAGCCCGGCAGGGATGTCCCGGGGCCGGCAGCAGGGCCCTGGCTGGGACAGGACAGCCCCACAGGGATGTCCCTGGGGTGGGACAGCACAGCCCGGCAGGGATGTCCCGGGGCTGGGACGGCACAGCCCGGCAGGGATGTCCCTGGGCTGGGACAGCACAGCCCCACAGGGATGTCCCTGGGCCGGCAGCAGGGCGCTGCTCTCCGGCATTTGTCCGCCCTCGGTGGTGGAGAACAACGAAACAAACAATGGAACAAGCAGCCGAGCCCGTGGGATGAGCCGCAGGAGCTCGCACCGCTGCTCCCAGGCACTCGGTGCTGCAGGGTTGTGTCTCACACCTGAGCTTATCCTTGGAATAATTCAGAGTCCCCTCTGGTACAGAACCTTCAAAATGCAACGCATTCGCGGTTTTGGCCCAGCTGTCTCGGCAGCAGCTTTTCAAAGGACACGCTGAGCAAAACAACTTGTCACATCCCCAGCAAAGCCTTCAGAGCGCCCAGAGGAACCTGCTCCAGTCCCAGCTCCGGCTGCCAGCGTGGCTCTGGGCTACCCACAAACACGGGGCTAAATTCAAATTTGGTCTTTTAAGAAATTCATACTGTCTTGTCCCATTGATATCAAAGCAACTGGATGCAAATTCGATGCTCAGTACATATTTTCTTATAGAAAACAACTCCAAAGGGATGACTAAATTACTTCTCATTGCGGCTTGGATTTATGACTTTCTCAAATATCACATGGACGCATTTGCCTGCCGCTTTTTTCACCCTTCCAAGGTCAGGAAACTTCTTTAGCCGAAGTTTATGGGCAAACAACCAAGAACGCAGGATTTTCAGTGTTTTACACCAAAACACCCGTAACAAACAGCAGGACTGCCCAGAGTGTCTGAGCAGAACTCCAATACGGAAGCAATTCATCAGAGCCTGTTTGCAGCCCCGAACCTTTGATCCAAGCCCCGGGGAGGCTGCAGAGCCGCCGATAACCCAGACACAGCCAGGCGCTGCTCTTCCCTCGGCATCGCACCCAAGGGTGCACCAGGTGCTCCCTCTGCGCTCACCTGCCCCGACACTGGGAGCAGGTGGAAACCTGAGATTTATTTCTGGGACTCAAGTGCAGCAGGGAAGGCTGAAGCTGTGCAGGAAAACAGGCCCAGCAGTCAGGGCCTGGCTCGGTCCCCGTGTTAGAACACTTAAATCCCCGGTGACATCCTCAGAAGGGAAGAACAGCAGCTGCTGCCTCGTCAGCTCGGGTGGGGTTCCCTGCCCAGGGATGCTCAGCCCCAGCACCCCAGTTCCCGTGCCAGGGACCCACAGAGCCGTGGGTGACACTGACGGGCCAGGGGACAATGCAGCACCCAGAGGGTTTGCTATCTCCCATCCATCACTTTTTTTGTTTTTTTTTTTTGCCAGGTTTGAGCCTCCTCTCAGCAGGAAAGGTGCTGGGGAACACCTCACACCACTTAACGGAGCTGCCAAAGGAAAACCACACACAAAAAAAGCATTTCAGAGCTGATTTGTTTTCTTAACACATTTAGATGGGACAAATATATTTGAAATGACTTTGGTATTGGCAAGAACAACAGTGGGAAATGTATGAGACATTCAAGAAGTTCCAGCCAGAAAAGGGACGGGAGAAAAAGCGAGTTCTTAAAAAAAACCAAAACAAAACCAAAAATAAACAAAAAGCCCACACAACAAAACCATCAAAAACCCAAAGCAAAGTAAAATCAAAACAACCCCCAAAGAAACCAAACCAAAACCAAAGCAACCAAAACACAGCGGCGCTCTAAGCCGTGCTGAGGGACACATTCTTTCGCATGCAAATCTTCCCTTTTCACCCCTTCATTGATTCTGAGTAGGGGCAAAGGACACTAAGGTTACATTTAAAGCAAAGATAGAGACAGTAGATGGCGAAAAGTAAACAAACTTTTTTTTTTTTTTTTTTTTTAAGGGAGGAGAAACCAACAACGAATAGATGGGGTGAAAAGGAGCTGTTCATGGCGATTTCTTTGCTCACGACAAATAGTTACACTCAGGAACGCTCTGCAAAGGGTAATTTGGGAAAGCAGCACCTCCCTCTCACTGAATGAACTCTCAGGTGCTTTTATTGCTCCCCAGACTCAGCCGGGGAGAAGGGAGAGGGGTTCGGTGTGCGGGCTGCAGCTCCTGGGGAGCAGAGCCCGGGGAGAGGCGGCTCCTGCCCCGGGGCGGCACGGTCGGGCAGGGCCGGGCAGAACTGGGCAGAACCGAACCGAGCCGGGCCCAGCCGGGCAGAACTGGGCACGGCCGGGGAGAACCGGGCCCAGCCGGGCAGAACCGGGCAGAGCTGGACAGGGCCGGGCACAGCCGGGCACAGCCGGGCAGAGCCGGACAGAGCCGGGCAGAACCGGGCACAGCCGGGCAGAACCGGGCAGAACCGGGCACGGCCGGGGAGAACCGGGCCCAGCCGGGCAGAACCGGGCAGAGCTGGACAGGGCCGGGCACAGCCGGGCACAGCCGGGCAGAACCGGGCAGAGCCGGGCAGAGCCGGGCAGAACCGGGCAGAGCCGGGCAGAACCGGGCAGAGCCGGGCAGAGCCGGCACGGCCGGGCACAGCCGGGCAGAACCGGGCAGAGCCGGGCAGAACCGGGCAGAACCGGGCCCAGCCGGGCAGAGCCGGGCACAGCCGGGCAGAGCCGGGCAGAACCCGGCACAGCCGGGCAGAACCGGGCACAGCCGGGCAGAACCGGGCACAGCCGGGCACAGCCGGGCAGAGCCGGGCACAGCCGGGCACAGCCGGGCAGAGCCGGGCAGAGCCGGGCAGAACCGGGCAGAGCCGGGCACAGCCGGGCAGAGCCGGGCACAGCCGGGCAGAACCGGGCAGAGCTGGGCACAGCCGGGCAGGGCCGGGCAGAGCCGGGCACAGCCGGGCACAGCCGGGCAGAACCCGGCACAGCCGGGCACAGCCGGGCAGAACCCGGCACAGCCGGGCAGAACCGGGCAGAGCTGGGCAGAACCGGGCAGAGCTGGGCACAGCCGGGCACGGCCGGGCAGAACCGGGCCCAGCCGGGCAGCCGCAGCTCGGTGCCCAGGGAGCGGGGTGGGTGCTGTCCCCACCGCCACCCCGCTCCCTGGGCAAAGGGAAGCCCCGGGACCCCAGGGATGCTCCGGGGCAGCGATCCAGCGTGGCGGGGCCCGGCCCCCGCCCGGACACCCCCCGGGACACCCTGCGCGGGTTGGGCTGCCCGGCAGGGCACCGGGGGCGACCGAGACCCCCGCACCCCTCCCCGCCTCCCCCCGGCACTGCTGGCCCATCCCGTGTTCCTCGGGGCTTTGCCGTGCTCCAGAGCACCCAGCTGTGCACAGCTGGCAAGCGAAGCGCTGCCACACACACCCAGCGGGATGGAGAGAATGAAGATTTGATGTAAAACCGTGATAAATGTATCGCGGATTCCCTTCCCCTCCCCTTTTCTTCTTCCTTCAAAGCATCAGTACATGCGTAGGAACTGGAAAGGTTTACCTGGATCAGAGCAGGGCTGGGGTTTATTATTTCACCACGCAAAGAGGAAATCCAACAGAGAAAAAAAAATACTTACTGCATCCCTAGTTCCTCTAAATAAAATAATTTACCAACATAGAAACCTCTGCTCAGCTCTATTCCACTCCTTTCTTAAATGACATGGTGGGGTTTGATTTTGTTTAGGGAGTTGTGGGGTTTGGGTTTTCCAAAGGCCCGGTCCTGCAGCCAGCTGAGGAGAGGAGGGGCAGGAGAAGGCACCTGGGGCTGGGGGCACCCTCAGGAGAAGACACCTGGCGCTGGGGGCACCCTCAGGAGAAGGCACCTGGGGCTGGGGGCACCCTCAGGAGAAGACACCTGGGGCTGGGGGCACCCTCAGGAGAAGGCACCTGGGGCTGGGGGCACCCTCAGGAGAAGGCACCTGGGGCTGGGGGCACCCTCAGGAGAAGGCACCTGGGGCTGGGGGCACCCTCAGGAGAAGGCACCTGGGGCTGGGGGCACCCTCAGGAGAAGGCACCTGGCGCTGGGGGCACCCTCAGGAGAAGGCACCTGGGGCTGGGGGCACCCTCAGGAGAAGGCACCTGGGGCTGGGGGCACCCTCAGGAGAAGGCACCTGGCGCTGGGGGCACCCTCAGGAGAAGGCACCTGGCGCTGGGGGCACCCTCAGGAGAAGGCACCTGGCGCTGGGGGCACCCTCAGGAGAAGGCACCTGGGGCTGGGGGCACCCTCAGGAGAAGGCACCTGGGGCTGGGGGCACCCTGCCGGCACAAGGTCCTGACAGAGCCGGACTGCACTTCCCGCAGGCTGGAGATGCCACAAGCCCGAGATCCTTCCTAAGGCACTGGCCGAGGGGAGAGAAGGAGGGAGCTTGTTGAAGGAGAGATCCTGGGCAGCTCCAGTGGAAGCAAACCAAGGTGCTGGAGCAGCCACTCAGCACCCACCCTGCGGGGCACCCACCCACCACGGCCGGGGCTGCGGGGAACGGCACCAGGGATTGTATCCTGACCCTGACCCTGGCTCCAGCTACAGGAACACTCCAGGTGCACCAGGGATTGTATCCTGACCCTGGCCCCGGCTCCAGCTACAGGAACACTCCAGGTGCGGCAGGGGAGGTGCCTGAAGAACAGCAAACCCTTTGAGCAGATTCTCAGCAGAGCCTGTCAAGGACAGTTCGTTGGCTCTGCAGGTGGTGCTGACACCAGAACCAAGCCAAGGAGTGACTGAGGCCGAGGGTCCCTCCCCGTGGGGTGGGCACACCCCCGCCTGGGACCCGCAGAGGGGCACAGCACAGCCAGCAGAGGTGGCTCCCTGGGCACGGTCTGTGTGGAGCCACCAGGCCAGCACAGTCCAGGGCAGGTCAGCCAGTCCGGAAAAAGCCATCTCCATCCAGAGGGACAAACCCCAGGGCCAGGAGCCATCAGCCTAGAGAAATCCAGCAGCTGGGAGCCAGCAGGGTGGGGACAGCAAGTCCAACAGCAGAATGTCACAGGCTCTCCTCTCACACGATGGTAACTGAGGTTTAATTGCTATAAAAGGGGTTCCAGAACCCACATCCAGCCCTTGAAGGGTTTCCTGGGATGATTTCCTTATGCTTGTAGTCACTGTCAGCATCTTCTAAACCAGCCCAAGGTGGCAGATTGCAGCTGAAAAATGAAACGTGAAGGAAAGAGGGTGGAGTGTGCCTGGTACACAGAATCCTGGAATGGTTTGGGTTGGAAGCCTCTGAGAGTACCTGGGCAAGAGGGCCCGTAAGTGTCTGTCTGTGCACATCCATCCTACACAGAGAAAACTCCCATTCCTCGAGCAGCCCAACTTCCCTCTTCCACACAATTCCACAAAAGGCTTGCTAGTGTGATTTAGGGCTCTTTTCCCCTGGATCCCCCTCGAGGAAGCTTTGCAGGTGGAACAGCACCCGCGGGCTCCGCGGCTGCCCGGGCCGGGACAAACCCGAGCCGGGTGCGCTCTGCCAGCCGTGCCGGCGGCTCTCCAGGAGCCCGGGCGTTCCTGCGGCACAGAAATAACTCCCCGTGCGGGGCCCGAGCCGCACATCGCTCCTCCCGGGCTGCGCGGACACAGCGCCGGCTGCTCCCGCTGCCCCTGCCCGGGCGGCTCCGTCTGACCGGGGAAGGCACGGCAGGGGCCGAGGGGTGAGCCAGCGCTGCCAGCAGGGAACGCCGGGGCTCCTGCAGCCACCCTGCACCCTCTCTGAACCCACCCTGCACCCACTCTGCACGCTCCCTGCACCCTGCCCGGAGCTCCTGCACCCATCCTGAACCCTCCCTGCACCCACCCTGCCCGGAGCTCCTGCACCCACCTTGTACCCACCCTGCACTCACCCTGCACCCACCCTGCACCCACCCTGCCCACGGCTCCTGCACACTCCCTGCATGCTCCGTGAACCCACCCTGCCCCCACCCTGCACCCTCCCTGCCCGGCGCTGCTGCTTCCAGCGCAGCGACCCGGCACCGGCACCCCCTGACTGCAGGAGCAGGGCCTCCTCCCTCCACCGGCATCGTGTTCTGGATCTTATTTGAGCATCTTAATTCTCTGCTTAGTAAAGGCTGCAAAGAAGCGTATGATCTACCATTAACTGCAGGAATTAGAGAGAAGTTTTCTCCAGTGAAGGTGGAGATGGCCTGGCACAGGGTGCCCAGAGAAGCTGTGGGTTCCCCATCCCTGGCAGTGCCCCAGGTCAGGTTGGACACTGGGGTTTGGAGCAGCCTGGGGCAGTGGGAGGTGTCCCTGCCCATGGCAGGGGTGGGATGGGATGAGCTTTACGGTCCCTTCCAACCCAAAGCCTCCTGTGATTCTACGAACACAACCCTTGCCATCAGCTGCAATCAGTGATGAACCAGGAGGTCCCCTCCAAACCCCAGCACCCTCCTGCCTGCACTATCCAGGACAGCCTTTGCCTTGGGGAGAGGGGAACGAGTCCCAAGGCTGCTGGGAGTTTGGATCCAGGGCAGGTACTTCCACCACCACAAACCAGGCACACTGTGTGCCTCTGGCAATGTCAGAGAACGATTAATAACCTTCCTCTGTGTCCAAATGAGAAACAGAAGCCCAGCTCTCCTACACTGCAGGAATTTTTTTAAGCTCAGTTTATTGCAGCCTGTCAAGACGCTCTTTGCAATTTGTACCCTGCTGCATCACTCCAGAGCACAACCAGCAGCCTCTCAGCCAAGCTCCACCAGTTATTTGTTCAGTTAATGTCAGGGAGTAATGGGGACAGAAAGGACACTTGTGCACCACATTTATCTGCCACATCAGCAAAAACACACCAACAGACCTCAGCCCTGTTTAAGAAGCAGTACTGAGACTCCACCGAGCTGCAGACACATTTATCCAGCACAGGTATCCATGCAGCATGTTTTCAAGCAGCAGTGTTCCCCACCATGCCTCCACAGCACCATTTTTCACCAGAGACATCTCCTCTCCTAGTGTCAGACACAGTCCCTGAGTAAGGAGTTGAATCCCCCAGCACAGGGCTGGCCGAGCACTGTGGAGCATCCAGCTGGCACTGCCACCACCCCAGGAGCCACAGCCAGCTGCCCCCTGCTCCTCCTCTGCTCCTGGGACATTGTCTGGTACCCACTGAGCCTTCAGGTCAGCCCCAGCCCAGCTTTGCACAGCTTACAGCAACAAGCCTTCTGGGAAAGCTACAAGTGACTCATTTTTCTTTCAAGAATGGCTTTTATTGTAACTACAGAATAAATGTTCTCTAAGGGTTTGCCTTCCTCCTTCTCACCTCCTGTAAGGGGTTTCAACTCTACAAAAACTCTAGGCAAATATCCTTGACTTTAATTTGTCTCTGGGTTCAGTGACCAGCACACACACAGGAAGCTGTTCCCCTGGAGGCTGTTCACAGCACACATCCCCCCCGCCCTGTGCAGCCCCCTGCACATGGCACAGCCACCCTCCAACAGCAGCTGCCATCCCTCCCTGGCACAGAACTGCTGCAGGGCCCTCCACACCACCCCAAAGGAGAGGCCATCCTAGCCAGGCAGCTTTCCCTTCTTACAGCCTGCCCTTTCATCCCAGCAAAGCAAACCCCTGTCACCGGTGTGGGTTCACCCTGCTGCCGCTCCTGGGCCAGCTTCACCCAGAAAACCAGGTGCAGCCCCTCCTCCCTTCCTGCTGCCCCGTTCCCTGCCCAGCCCCAGCTGGGGCAGCTCCACACCAGTGGCAGCTGGGCTGTTCTGTGCTCTCCTGCTGCAGTGGCACTGCTCCCTGGCTGGCTCCAGGCTCCATCCTGGACACGGCACAGGCAGCCTGAAACACTTGGAGAGAACAGAGAGGCCTGTTGGGTGTCTGGCAGATAATTCCAGTGCCCCTTGAGGTGCCCTGGCAGGGGTCAGCTCCCAAAGGCAGTGCCATCCCCTCCTCTGCAGGGGTTTGGGTGAACCCCCATTCCCTTGCTCCATGCTGAATGCCAGAAACATGGAACTGCCTGGGAGTCTCTGCCCTGGTCCCTGCTCAGAGCAGGGCCAGCCCTGGGCTCAGGCCAGGTTACTCAGGGCTCTGCCCCCTTGGCCCTCACAAACCTCCCTGGACAAGGGTGCCACACACTGTCCTCCCCACTCCACTGCCTGGGGGAGGCTTCTCCCAACACCCAGCCCGAGCCACTGAGCCAGCAGCTGGACAGGCAGCAGGAGCAGAGTCCTGCTTCTCCCCTGCTTCTTCAGCAACCCTGGCACAAAATGCTGAGGCACAAAAACCTTCATCTCCCTGATGTTCAGGCAACATTCCAGCCCAACAGCCCCACATGGTCCTCCGAGACAGGACATCAGCCCAGCACAGATTAGATTCCATCTATTTCAAGTTTCAGCAGGGTTTTAGGGCTTTAAGGGTCAGAACATTTTTTAGGGATGAACATTCCTAAATGATGAAGATGAATATTAGGCCACTTTAATGAATATTTACAAGCAGTGTAATTACTGCCCCTCAGCAGCACCAGCACACACGTGGTGGTGAATATTGCAACCTGAAATAATTCTGGAGGACTGTGCTATTTCCAGTGTAGCTGGGAGAAGGGATTGCCATGTCCTTAGGCAGTGTGGTGACATCCTCCTCATCTCACCCATCTTTTCCTGCCTGGTAGCCAGGGAAAGTCTCTTCTAGGAGACTGACAGCATCATCCCATGGCGTGTGCCAAGGCCAAACCAGCCCTGCTCCCATCCTGAGTACACAAGAGGATTTATGGAAAAAAACTGCAGGAAACTGTGATCCCTTAAGGTTGACCCACCACCAGATATTTTTTTCCCACTGGCCTCAGAACTCCTCCTGTGTCTGTGCCAGGGGACACCTGGGCGTTGCTCACTTGCCTCTGTCTGTGCCTGTCCTTGGCAGCCCCGGGGACTCTGACAGTGAGACTGCTCCAAGGAAGGCTCTTTCAGGGCTCTCCAGCTCCCTTGTGCCATTAGGAAGGTCAGGGCCACTTCTCCCAGAGTGTGCTGTTGCCCACTGGGCAGGATGTGCCCACCTGAGCATCTTTCCCAACCCCTGAGTCCCCCTTTAGTGCCCTGCAAGGTGCTTGCCCTTGGCTGCCACCTCTGTTTGTCAGGTTTCTTTGAAAATGCCTCTGGAAGTCCTGGATTGCAGCAGACACAGCTCCCACAGGACCACACCCTCTCCCAGCTGGCAGCACAGCCAAGGAGCTGCTTCTGTGCTGCCCCCAGACCCAGACATCCTGAACAACTGGATGTGCTGCCTGGAAGTGCTTCCGTGGCTTTGTAAGATTTCCATGAGATTAAAAGCAAACAAAAAAAACCCCAACCAACCAAAAACCCAAATGAAAAAGACCAAGGAAGTTGTCAGCAGTATCTGCTAATTTTGAGTGTTGCTTGCACCAGGTAAGTAAAAGGAGATTTACACCCCACTGCAGATCCAGCCCCAACTGGAGTTCCTGCTTCCCAGAGTGATGCTCCTCAGTCTGCTCTGGGGTGCCGTTTGTCTCCAAACAGAAAGTTTCTTTTCAATTCATTTTCTCCTACTTAAAAAAGAAGTAAACAGAACCAACAAAACCAGAACTTGACCATGATAAATCTGTGTACTTCTGTGAAAACAAGGTTTTCTCTGAAAATTGCCATTAGCTCTCTGCAGGACTGCAAAAGCCAAGCACAGGGTGCAGTCAGAATGCTGCTGGGCTGCAGTGTCCAGGCTTTTCTGACTGACGATGCCCTGAACAGCACAAGACAGAAGTGATCACACCAACATCATCTGGTCACCCCACAGACCCTGAGAGCAGAGTGGCAGGCTGGCTGAGCTCCCAGGAGGCTGCTGGGACAGGGTGTTCTGCATCCCACCAGCCTGCCCTGGAGCCTGCCCACCACCCTCAGTGCCCAGAGACACCTCTCCTGGCCTTTGGCCGCCTCCTAGGAGAAGCAATTCCCATCATAATCCACTCAGACCCTGTGATGAGCACAGTGGTGAGGCAGTGACTGCTGAGCAGGGTCAGGCCCATGGGGCACTCATGAGGAAGCCCCTGGAGCATCTCAGTGCCCACCTGGCAAGGAGCCCACCCTGGCCACTGCTGGCATGGGACACTGCTGGCATGGGACCTGCCAGGAGACAAGGAAGTGCTGGTTCTGGGCCAGAGTTCCCTTCAGCTTTAGCAACTGAGATGATTTGCATGATTCCTCAGTAAGTTTCCAAGTTCTGGATCTCCTCATAGGTCACTTCTGCTTGCTGATGTTCCTCTAAACTCTTCACGGGTGAAATGCCATCCTGGGCAGAGCAGCCCCTACTTCCTGCCCAACAAGAGGATCACTCACAGCACCATACAAGCAAACACACTCTACTCCACAGACTTCCAAGGGTTTTTTTTTTTTCCCAAATCTGACTCACAGCTGCAGTGAATTTTGGCCCATGAAAGCCGTGTTTCCAGTTAACATCAAATGGACATGTGGAACTTATCTTGACAATTAATTAAAAGGATGCAGAAAGCAATCAGCAAAGGGAAAGTAGCTGTGCTCTGTGCATGGAAGCCTGAAATTGGAGCCACTGAATGAGGGGAATAACGTGATGGTGATGTGGAATGAAATTCTGACATGGATGTGGTGTGTGCAGTTGGAACTCGGAGCACGCTGGTGCAACAAAGGCTCTGGCAGCTGCACAGCTGGATGCAGGACGCTGGAAGGAAGCAGCAGCCTCTGCTCTTCCTGTGCCTCACACACCTGGGTCATGTGTTTGCTCTGCCCAGGTGCTCTGCAGACTCCAGTGTCACCTGCTTGCTCCAAGGAAGGTCAGTTGTCCTGAACTTCACCGGGGGAGTCACTCCAGTCCGCAGAGAGGGGGTGGGTCTGTGGGCTCAGCATCCACAGAACATTTTATTGAAGAGTTGTTTATCTGGGGCTCAGTCTCTTCCAGAACTTAAACCCCATTTGCACTGCACAGCAGGGAAAGGGAGGAGCAATACCTGCTCTTACCATAATGCACGTGAAATCCAGGCTGTGTGCAGCACCAGGAGCAGCACTGCTCAGGCTGCGTGAGGAAAGAGCCATGATCCAACTGCTGATCAAAGCCTTGGCTTTTCCCCTTGCAGTCCCAGTCAGCATGGCATTCCATGCACTGGGTGAATCGTGGAGCATCTGCCCAGGGTCTGTGGGGCCAGACCAGCAGGGAATTTTTCACACAGGCACAAGCCTTGGGTGCCAAGCTTGGGTTCTCCTTGCCAATGGCACGGGGTGAATCCTGTCTCTGCAGCATCAGAAGAGGAAGCAGGAGGGGACTTGATGGGTGAGGCTCCTGGCTCAGCTCATCCTCCCCTCCATGGACTGTGGTGTCCTGGGGAGGTGTTGATGTCTCTGCTGGTACAGACAGGCCACGGGCAAGTCACTTAGCCAGCTGCCCCAGCTGAGGTCCATCAGCAGCACAGCAGGACAGAGGCCAGCAGTGGGCCCAGGAGAGCCCCACCTGGGCAGCCCCAGTCCTGGGGACAAGACACACCAGAGCTGTCATCTGTACTCCTGAAGTTATGTTAAGGCTGGCTGATTCACTGTGGTTCTGAGGAAGCTCTAATTATATCTGTGAGCCAGATGGAATGCTGACAAGGGAGAAAAGAAAAGAAAAAAAAAATCCAAAAAAGCACTTTGGTCTTGTTAGAGGAGCAAGGCGAGGTCGTGTGGACCGAGGGACTGGGGCAGCACGAGAGTCCCAGGCCAGCCCCCAACTGTCCCCCCGCCCTAGGCTGTCCTGTTAGGGCTGACACTGCCCCAGAGCTCCTGGCACACTGTGCTCAGCGCTTTGCCCACCCCATGGCACTCCTGGCACACGGTGCTGGAGCAGCCTGCAGTGCTGTCACCCTCCACAGCCCAGGCTGCCCTCCTGGCACAGGGACCAGGGGCAGAAATTACCCAGCATCACTCGCTGCGGTGCCCAGCCTGACCTCAGACAGCTTGGCTGAGCACAGGGACCCGGGCAGCACAGGGGCCTTTCCATGGGCACAGACCCCAGGCAGCACAGGGATCTCTCTGTGAGCACAGACCCCAGACAGCACAGGGATCTCTCTGTGAGCACAGACCCCAGGCAGCACAGGGATCTCTCTGTGAGCACAGACCCCGGGCAGCACAGGGGCCTTCCCATGGGCACAGACCCCAGACAGCACAGGGATCTCTCTGCGAGCACAGACCCCAGGCAGCACAGGGATCTCTCTGTGGGCACAGACCCCAGGCAGCACAGGGATCTCTCCATGGGCACAGACCCCAGGCAGCACAGGGATCTCTCTGTGAGCACAGACCCCAGGCAGCACAGGGATCTCTCCATGGGCACAGACCCCAGGCAGCACAGGGATCTCTCTGTGAGCACAGACCCCAGGCAGCACAGGGATCTCTCCATCACAGGCCAGACCCCAGACAGCACAGGGATCTCTCTGTGAGCACAGACCCCAGGCAGCACAGGGATCTCTCTGTGAGCACAGACCCCAGGCAGCACAGGGGCCTTTCCATGGGCACAGACCCCAGGCAGCACAGGGATCTCTCTGTGAGCACAGACCCCAGGCAGCACAGGGATCTCTCTGTGGGCACAGACCCCAGACAGCACAGGGATCTCTCTGCGAGCACAGACCCCAGACAGCACAGGGATCTCTCTGTGAGCACAGACCCCAGACAGCACAGGGATCTCTCTGTGAGCACAGACCCCAGGCAGCACAGGGATCTCTCTGTGAGCACAGACCCCAGGCAGCACAGGGATCTCTCTGTGAGCACAGACCCCAGGCAGCACAGGGATCTCTCTGTGAGCACAGACCCCAGGCAGCACAGGGATCTCTCTGTGGGCACAGACCCCAGACAGCACAGGGATCTCTCTGCGAGCACAGACCCCAGGCAGCACAGGGATCTCTCTGTGAGCACAGACCCCAGACAGCACAGGGATCTCTCTGTGGGCACAGACCCCAGGCAGCACAGGGATCTCTCCATGGGCACAGACCCCAGACAGTACAGGGATCTCTCTGTGAGCACAGACCCCAGGCAGCACAGGGATCTCTCCATGGGCACAGACCCCAGACAGCACAGGGATCTCTCTGTGAGCACAGACCCCAGACAGCACAGGGATCTCTCTGTGGGCACAGACCCCAGGCAGCACAGGGATCTCTCTGTGGGCACAGACCCCAGCAGCACAGGGATCTCTCTGTGAGCACAGACCCCAGACAGCACAGGGATCTCTCCATGGCACAGACCCCAGGCAGCACAGGGATCTCTCCATGGGCACAGACCCCAGACAGCACAGGGATCTCTCTGTGAGCACAGACCCCAGACAGCACAGGGATCTCTCTGTGAGCACAGACCCCAGACAGCACAGGGATCTCTCCATGGCACAGACCCCAGGCAGCACAGGGATCTCTCCATGGCACAGACCCCAGGCAGCACAGGGATCTCTCCATGGGCACAGACCCCAGGCAGCACAGGGATCTCTCCATGGGCACAGACCCCAGACAGCACAGGGATCTCTCCATGGGCACAGACCCCAGACAGCACAGGGATCTCTCTGTGAGCACAGACCCCAGGCAGCACAGGGATCTCTCTGTGAGCACAGACCCCAGGCAGCACAGGGATCTCTCCATGGGCACAGACCCCAGACAGCACAGGGATCTCTCTGTGAGCACAGACCCCAGACAGCACAGGGATCTCTCTGTGAGCACAGACCCCAGACAGCACAGGGATCTCTCCATGGGCACAGACCCCAGGCAGCACAGGGATCTCTCTGTGAGCACAGACCCCAGGCAGCACAGGGATCTCTCTGTGAGCACAGACCCCAGGCAGCACAGGGATCTCTCCATGGGCACAGACCCCAGGCAGCACAGGGATCTCTCCATGGGCACAGACCCCGGGCAGCACAGGGATCTCTCCATGGGCACAGACCCCGGGCAGCACAGGGATCTCTCTGTGAGCACAGACCCCAGGCAGCACAGGGATCTCTCCATGGCACAGACCCCAGGCAGCACAGGGATCTCTCCATGGGCACAGACCCCAGGCAGCACAGGGATCTCTCCATGGCACAGACCCCAGGCAGCACAGGGATCTCTCCATGGGCACAGACCCCAGGCAGCAAAGGGCCTTTCTGGATTAACCAACCTGCTAGGCACAATCCCCTGGATCAACCAACATGCCCATGCCATTGTAGTAAAACATTTATTTGTTCAGGTGATTGAAGCTACCATGTTTACAGCTCGTGACCTCACCACTGGCGACATGGAACATGACCTGGGACTGCAGCTGTTGCCACCAGATTTTTCATCATAATTCTTCATTATAAAAACCTTGGACACCAGAAAAAACAGGTATTTTAGAGTGTCAGTGGCAGATGGGAGACGGGAGAGCTGTGAGGGGGAAGACAGTTTGTCGGGCAGCCGACCTTGAGGGCCCCGCGGCCTCAGCTGCAGCTTCAAGTAAAGGTTCCGGTGGGTGAGGCGGGCGTGCGTCACTCCTCGCAGAGTTGGAACCGTATTGTTTTCTGCCGGGCAACCACATCGGTGGCAACGCTTTCGGGGGGTGCAGAAGGGCTGGTGTCCTGCAGAGAGGCCCCGGCTTCTGCACAGAGAGACAGAACAGAGACAGTGAGGGGACCAGGAGCAGCAGCCGCCTTTCCCCATGGGAGGGACCACAGCAAGAGCCCCAGGAGCTGCCACGGGGCCACTGATGGTCCCAGAACCTCTGCACAGCCAGCTGGGCACTGCACCACGGGTCCCAGAAGCTGCCACAGAGCCAGCCTGGGCAGGAAGCAGCAGCAGCCCTGCCCTCGGCCCCGGCACCCGCTGTCCTGGTGCCATGGGCACTGCAGGGCTGGGGCAGCTGACAGGGGACTGGGCTGAGAGGAGACTGGGCTGAGAGGAGACTGGGCTGAGAGGAGACTGGGCTGACAGGAGACTGGGCTGAGAGGAGACTGGGCTGACAGGAGACTGGGCTGAGAGGAGACTGGGCTGACAGGAGACTGGGCTGACAGGGGACTGGGCTGACAGGGGACTGGGCTGAGAGGAGACTGGGCTGACAGGAGACTGGGCTGACAGGAGACTGGGCTAACAGGGGACTGGGCTGAGAGGAGACTGGGCTGACAGGAGACTGGGCTGAGAGGAGACTGGGCTGACAGGAGACTGGGCTGACAGGGGACTGGGCTGAGAGGAGACTGGGCTGACAGGAGACTGGGCTGAGAGGAGACTGGGCTGACAGGGGACTGGGCTGAGAGGAGACTGGGCTGAGAGGAGACTGGGCTGACAGGGGACTGGGCTGACAGGGGACTGGGCTGAGAGGAGACTGGGCTGACAGGGGACTGGGCTGACAGGGGACTGGGCTGAGAGGAGACTGGGCTGAGAGGGGACTGGGCTGACAGGGGACTGGGCTGAGAGGAGACTGGGCTGACAGGGGACTGGGCTGACAGGGGACTGGGCTGAGAGGAGACTGGGCTGAGAGGAGACTGGGCTGACAGGAGACTGGGCTGACAGGAGACTGGGCTGACAGGAGACTGGGCTGAGAGGGGACTGGGCTGACAGGAGACTGGGCTGACAGGAGACTGGGCTGACAGGGGACTGGGCTGACAGGGGACTGGGCTGAGAGGAGACTGGGCTGAGAGGGGCCTGGGCTGACAGGGGACTGGGCTGAGAGGAGACTGGGCTGACAGGAGACTGGGCTGAGAGGAGACTGGGCTGACAGGAGACTGGGCTGACAGGAGACTGGGCTGAGAGGGGACTGGGCTGACAGGGGACTGGGCTGACAGGGGACTGGGCTGACAGGAGACTGGGCTGAGAGGAGACTGGGCTGACAGGGGACTGGGCTGACAGGGGACTGGGCTGACAGGAGACTGGGCTGACAGGGGACTGGGCTGAGAGGAGACTGGGCTGAGAGGAGACTGGGCTGACAGGGGACTGGGCTGAGAGGAGACTGGGCTGAGAGGAGACTGGGCTGACAGGGGACTGGGCTGAGAGGAGACTGGGCTGACAGGAGACTGGGCTGACAGGGGACTGGGCTGACAGGAGACTGGGCTGAGAGGGGACTGGGCTGACAGGGGACTGGGCTGACAGGAGACTGGGCTGACAGGAGACTGGGCTGACAGGGGACTGGGCTGACAGGAGACTGGGCTGAGAGGGGACTGGGCTGACAGGGGACTGGGCTGACAGGAGACTGGGCTGACAGGAGACTGGGCTGAGAGGAGACTGGGCTGACAGGAGACTGGGCTGAGAGGGGACTGGGCTGAGAGGGGACTGGGCTAATGGGAGATTGGGCTAATGGGAGACTGGGCTAATGGGAGACTGGGCTAATGGGAGACTGGACTAATGGGAGATTGGGCTAACAGGAGACTGGGTTAACAGGAGACTGGGCTGACAGGAGACTGGGCTAATGGGAGACTGGGCTGGCAGCAGACTGGGCTAACAGCACCCAATGTCCCCACCCACACTCTGCCACAAGCTTGTCACCATCAGGAGTGCAGGCACAGCACTTCTGCTGCTGATGCTTCAGGCAAAATCCAACTAACAAGACAACCCCCCAAACCCCCAACAGAACTAGAAAAGGTCATTGTTCCAGAGCCAGAGACTTCTCCATTTTCTAGATTTGTTCCTGCCCTTGCATAAGCCCAACCTTTGCCCACGGCAGGACTCCAACTCTGCACGCTGCCGGGGGTTGATGCAGAGCTGGGGACACCAGAGCAGAGCAGCAGGTGGGCACAGACACAGCCCTCACCTCCCTGAGGGCTGCATGCACAAGGAAAGGTCACTGAAAGGAGAATGTGCCATGTCACTGTCCTGCCCCACACCAACCCCAGGGCACAGGGACGGCCCATGGGGCAGCTGTGCCACACCTCGCCTGGTCCCACTGCACCGGCCCCACCTGCCAGCCAGCACAGCCCTGCTCACCTAGGGGAGTGCAGATGTGCCCTGCCAGATGCAAACACCAATCAGGCAGCACCCTGAATTCATCCATCTTGGGCTTGCTGTGGGTTACAGCCCCCAGACCAGACTGGCCACGGGGAGCCCAGGCTTAGGCCAGGTGAGGGTCCCTGTGTGCCCACCGAGGGCGCTGGGCTCCAACCCTGACTGGTTTTCCTCATTTCCCCTCCCAGTGGGCATTTCCCCTGCAGAGATGGCACAGCTTGCACTCAGCACTGCGGGTGCCTCCAGAGCAGCAACCTGGCAGTGCAGGAGGAAAACCAGCTCACACCAGCCAGGCACACCAGCCTGGGCTCACCTTTCAGGTTCCTGACCCAGATGCTTCTAAAGTGCAGTTCTTGAAACGACCTGAGGTGACACAGCACCACAGAACCTGGAGCTTATTCTGCTCCTTTCAATACAAACACAGTCCCTGATGTGGGGTCTGCAGGCAGCCATGAGCCACATCTGCTCTTTCCCTTTCAAGTTTCCTTCCTTCCACGCCAAGCTTCCCTTTCTCTCCAGCAGCAACCTTCACATTGGCTCTTGTGAATGAATCTATTGTGTTGGAAGTCCACAGTCAGCAAACCCAGTAGGATTCAGGTGTTGCTGGGCTGGTGTTACTGCTGCGGGGTGTGGGTGCTGTACCAAGCATGGGTGCTGCTCCACACCTGTTCACAGGCCACTCTGCAGGCCTGGGCACTCAGGGACAGGGCACAGGCGTTGCCATTCACAGAGCTGCTCTGCCCACCATGGCTCAGGCCACGCTTCCTGCCCTGTGCCTGCCTGCAGCCAGCAGGGAAGGGGGGACAAGCTGCTGCTGAGCAGCTGGGCTGGCACCAGCCAGACCCCTCTGCCATGCCTGATGTCCCCAGGGACAATTCCACAGTCACAGGGGGTGCAGCACCACAGAACAGTGGCTGAGGACTTGGTGCTTGGCCTGCAGGGAGCCCCAGCTGGGCTGAGGGGCCGTGGTGGGCGATGACCCCAGCACGGCGTGATCTGGCAGCACATCTGCTCCAGGCCAGCACCCCAACACACAGCCAGGCACACAGGGACACATCTGCACAGGGGAAATGGGAGAACCACGTTATTTGTGAGCAGGACCCTATGGACTGGCCACAGTTTGCTGCTTTTAAACCAGAACTCTGCCTAACATTAAAATTACTGCCAGGAGAAGGCACCGTGCAACTGGGTGGCTGCTGTTAGAGCAGCTTTTGGGCAGCAATGGTGCACCCTGGGCAGGCAGCAGCAGCATGGGACAGGGAGGGGAATGTTCCTGAGCAATCACAGTGCTGACAGTGTGACAACTCTGCCAGTGGGACTCCAGCACCACCAAAGCTCCCGTGTCACTGCAGCTCTGCCTCCCCTTGCTTGATGGGAAGAGAAGTGATCCTGGTGGCAGCTGTACCATTACTCCTGGTTTGGAGCCACTCCCAAGGAAGCAGCGTGCCCTCCCTCTGTGCTGGGTGCCCACCATGGCTCCAGGCACCATCTTGCCAGGGCACAAAGGGCCCTCTGCACATTCTAGAGGCACACAAAGCTGCACAGCTCCGTGTCACTCACGGGTCTGGGATGCTTCCAGAGCAGTGCCCAGCAGGGCTGCCATGGCCCCCGGGAGGCAGCAGCATCCCTGTGCTGCTGGCACCGAGCCTCCAGCAGGCAGGAGAGCAGCTGGTGCCAGTGCCTGGGAGCAGCTTGGGCAGGCAGCGTGCCCTGGCAGTGCCGTGCCCTTCCCAGGCAGAGCAGCATCCCTGTGTCCCCTCTCCCATGCACAGGACACCTGGCCCTGCTCTGCAGCTCCCTCTCCATGGCTGCAGAGCCACGTGGGCACAAGGGGAGAGCTGGCAAACATGTGGGACAGGCTGCAGAAATACAGCCACGTTGGCAGCAGTGAGGCAGCACCAGGTACCCACAGTGAGGACGTGCCTGGGCACAGCACAGACACAGGGACACCACACAGCACCCAGCTCCTCCAGCCAGGCACAGCACCCAGCCCCTCACAGAGCCCATCTCCAGAGAAGGCCTGGGCACTCCCCTGTGCTCCAGCCACTGCAGTAAGAGCCAAGAACTTTCTGAAGTAGTGTCTCCTCCACCAGCACCTGTGAATTAAGACCCTCTCAGGGCTAAAATCTCAGCTGATCTGTAGCTGAGCAGGAGCACACAGAGCCCAGCTGCAGGCAGGCAATGCCTGAGGGGCAGGGGGGCACCTTGGGCTCACGTCCCTGCAGACCCCTCTACAGCTGGGGGTGATGCTGAGGCCACAGCCCATCACACTCCCCATTCCAGCACCTCCTGGTGAGGAGTTATTCCAGTCTGGGGGAAATAATCTGATGTTATTCTGATCCAGGAGCATCTTAGCACTTTTTCTCTCACACAGTTGGCAGCCTATGGCTTTTGCAGAACAGAAAGGACAGAGAATTTCCTCCTCCATGAGGAAATTCCCACATTTTGAATCAAGCCTGAATAAAACCAAATGTCCCACTGCACAGTTATTCCAGTGGGAACAGATGATTCCATGCCCAGGGCATTCCCAAGGGATGATCCTCTCAGGCAGGGAGAGCAATCCCTGGCTGCCCAGACCCCCTTTCCTGCACTCTCAGCAGAGAATCAAACCAAACTCAGGGCCATATGGTCCCTGTAGCTGCTTGACACAGAGGCACCATGGACAGAACATCAGCTGCAGTGCTTAGAAAATTATTCCTTTGAGTGAAAAATTACAAATATAAAAATAAACCTCCTTAAACCACAAGACTCCATTAGTATTTTAGCACTTTCACAAAACATCACACAGGTTTAGGTCCAGTTTTAGACAACATATAAAAGCATTTTCATTTGATGTTTTTAAAATGCATGATTAAACCCGACCACTCCACAGCAAACCTCTGACACTCTCCCTGTACCCCAGCGTGGGGGAGAAGGTGCCTCTGCCAGCACAGTCCCTCACTGGGGCTCAGACCTTCACGTTTGACCCACACTGAACAAAGCCCTTGTCATCACCCTGCCAGACCCTGGACAGACCAGCCCTGTCCTCGACAGCACATTATTTAACAGCTCCCTTCTGTTCATGCAGTGCTCATGGGCTGCCAGAGCAATCTGAGGAGGGATTTATTGTTTTTAATTTTTTTAAACTTTTCCAGCAGGAACAGGTTTTCTCATTTTGAGGCTTTGTTTCCTATTTGGTCTCTGCATTTCCTGAGGGAAGCAAAAAGGGTTTCTAAAAAAGAAGCAGCCTCTTCCTTTCAGGTCCTTTACACCACCCTCATTGACTTTGTTCTTCCATGACAGGCAATAAAATCACCCAGAGCAACCCACAGTGGCCAAGAGTTTCAGCCCCACGCTGCAGAGTCCTGGGGACAGGGCCAGGGTGCCAGGGGCCGTGCCCCACTGTGAGATGTTCCCCCACAGCTGCCCTGGGCTGCTGCCCTGGCCAGGGCCAGGCTGGCCTCAGGCACCTGCCTTAGTTACAGTGCCCACAAGAACAAGCACACAGGGTATAAAATTTAACTATTCTCTCACTTTTATGGCCACAAAGTCCATCCTGAGCCTATTATTTGGCATCTGAGAATGCACAGTGCTCAAATACTCAGAGTTAAGCTCCCTCTAATTTGAATATGATGACCATATGAGTTTAATTAATATTAACTGCAGGCTTCCCTTTACAGTGAGCAGAGCAGCTGCCATCCACACAACAAAATTTGCACCTGCTGTCCCCTACTGCTGTGGGGTTCTGTGCCTACAGAGTGGCCCAAAATCACTCCATCCCACAGGCACCACAATTCAGAGCAGCTTAAAGGTCAGACCATCATCTTCCAGGCCCTTCAGTGCACTCAGGGACTGAAAAGCACTGGATCAAACCACCAAGGTCAGAGGACATATGCCCCAGAAGGCAAGGACAGCAGGAGATGACCATCACCACTGGCCCAGCCGCCTCCAAGGTGCCGAATGGCCACGTCCCTGTGGCTGCAGCCCTGCTGGCCCTGCCCAGCCCTGCCCTGCACCCCGAGGTGCTGAATGGCTGTGCCCCAGTGGCTGCAGCCCTGCTGGCCCTGCTGGCCCTGCCCTGCACCCCGAGGTGCTGAATGGCTGTGCCCCAGTGGCTGCAGCCCTGCTGGCCCTGCTCAGCCCTGCCCTGCACCCCGAGGTGCTGAATGGCTGTGCCCCAGTGGCTGCAGCCCTGCTGGCCCTGCTGGCCCTGCCCTGCACCCCGAGGTGCTGAATGGCTGTGCCCCAGTGGCTGCAGCCCTGCTGGCCCTGCCCAGCCCTGCCCTGCACCCCGAGGTGCTGAATGACCGTGCCCCAGTGGCTGCAGCCCTGCTGGCCCTGCTGGCCCTGTCCTGCACCCCGAGGTGCTGAATGGCTGTGCCCCAGTGGCTGCAGCCCTGCTGGCCCTGCTCAGCCCTGCCCTGCACCCCGAGGTGCCCCAGCCCCGCTCCCTCCCCAGAGGCTGCAGGACAGGCGCCTGCCCCATGGGATGGGTGGGTGCTCTGGGGCCCTGGGCCAGGCACCTCTCAGGGAGAACCGGTGTGGGATCCCCCTGCCTCAGCATGCCCAGCCCCGGGCACGGCCAAGGGGACGGACCCGCAGCCTGCTGCCTCCTGGCCTCCTCCCAGCCCCACGGTGGGAGCTGTGGAGCACCGAGGCCCCTGGCCTCCTCCCAGCCCCACGGTGGGAGCTGTGGAGCACCGAGGCCCCGGCCCCGGCAGGGCAGTCACCGCGAGGCTGGCTGGAGTACCGAGTGAATATTTTATTTTACACAACATAACAACACAGCGTTGTTGCTCCTGTACAGCATTTGCCTAAAAACAAAGGCAACACCATTGTCACGGAAAAGAAATATACAGTCTGACCGGTTTAAAAAATATCATTTTACTGATTGATCCAGAAGTGGTTATTTGTTAGCTTGGAGGAAATTGCATTTCCTTTATAAAAGGCTTTTTCTGTGAAAACTCTCTCTTTTGTTTTCTGCTACCGCAGAACCAGGAAGCCAGTCCTAGAGCAGGGAAGGCACTGGTGCTGTTTCGTGCTTTTTTTCACCCCTTAATCTTTTTTTCCTTTTTTTTTTTTTTTTTAATCTCTGAATGTTGCCTTCGGTTTTGATATTAAGTAAAACCAAACGAAAACTAAATAACCCCCCGTGTGCACTGGGTGGCTTATACAGAACCCCGCATGAACAAGCCATTAATCAGCGAGACAGCAGTGGACATCCAAATCCAATTCCCTGGGAAAGGGAGTTTCACACAACGTTTGGTGTTTTGTTTTAAGTCAAAATAAAAATTAAAAAAAAAAAAAAAGAAAAAAGAAAAAAAAAAGCAGGTCACACAGTGCTTTCCAATATCCACTCAGAACTGGAGAAAGTTGCTTTTCCGCTATCGGCCTGGACCAGCATCCCGTTCATGGACAGGCTCCGTTTGGAGCGCAGGCCGCCGGCGCCGGCGCCGCGGGGCTCCAGCAGCTCGCCGCCCAGCGACCGCCGGCGCTTGGCTCGGGACGCGTCGGCCGGCAGGGTGAGGAACTTACTTGGCTTCGATTGTGCTCTTTTGTACGTGTGGGCCGCGGGGGCCGCCTCGGCGGGGCGGCTGGCCGGCTGCAGGGCCGTGGAGTTATTTCTGTTCGAGTTCTGGGGCTCGGCGCTGCCGCCGGCCTCGCCCTGCGGCTCGCTGCCGGGCTTCGGGCCCGACTTCCGCTTCTGCTTCTGCGAGAGGGAAGCGCTGGAAGTCCAGGTGGGAGGCAAAGCCGAGGTAGTGGTGGCGGAGTCCTGGCTGGAGCCGGCGTCCGGTGACTGCGTCACGCCGTCGCTGGCGGCCTTGCAGCACTGGATGCCCTCCTCGTGCCCGAGAGCCTGCTTGGACATGGACTGCGACAGCACCCCGCTGCAGCCCTGCATCTGAGCCCCGTTCGTCTGCGAGTACACGTTGCTGACCTTGGTGGCCTTTTGCTGCCCGTTGTTGTTGCACACCTTGTAGCGGATCATGAGGATGATGATGAACACGAGCACGGACGCCACGATGATCCCACCAATGATGATAATCATGGTCCCACCCAGGAACTGGGACTGCATGAAGTGGCAGCGCACGTAATCCTGCTCGGTGGTGAACTGCGTGCAGCCCACCACCCTGGTGGCCGTCAGCGAGGTGATCCCGTCATCGTAGATGGCCAGGACGCACAGGTCGTACATCGTCCCCGCAGCCAGGTTGTTGACCAGAAAGGTTTTGCTCGTGGGAGGTATCATTCTGGGGGGAAGGAAACCACTGTGAATGAACCTGGCGGACACACCGCAGCTTCCCACCCTGTGGGACAGCCCAGGACGTGCTGGGCACCACCACGCCCTGTCTGTCCGGCTTCTGCCACAGCCCCCGTGGGGCTGATCTCCATGCCCCCAGCAGCTCCTGCCTGGCCTTTGATGTAGCAGCAGTCACTGCCAAGTCCCTTGGCATGGCTCAGCATGGGAGAGCCCCCCATTAGAACAACCACATCAAAAATAAGGAATCACAGGATCACAGAATGGCTTGGGATGGAAACAACATTTAGAGACCGTCTAGTCCACCCTCCTGCTAAGGGCAGGAACACCTTCCACTAGACAAGGTTGCTCCAAGCCCCGTCCAGCCTGGCCTTGGACACTTCACTGGATGAGGCACGCACAACTTCTCTGAAGAACTTGTGCCAAGGTCTCACTGTCCTCACAGGGAAGAATTTTTTTCAGTTATCTGATCTACATCTACCCTCTTTCAGTTTAAAGCCAGCACCCCTTGTGCCAGTAATGGACAAAGAAATTCACAGAAGAAATGACCAAGCAAAGCCAGTGCTGAAGGGTGCAACAGCTACAGCAGGCAGCACAGAGCCCCCCTGCACTTCCCCACACGGGTACCACCAGAAAGCACTGTGAGGAACATGGTCACAGACACTCTCCTCCCTGTGTTTCCATAAAACCCAGCACATTAGGATCCATTTAATCCATCTACCTTCACAACCTTTTCTCAGATCAGTTCAGAGGATTAAAGGTCCATTTGGATTATCTAAAAATAATACTGTTCTAAGTAATTTTCCCATTTGTGAGTAGAAATGGCACGAGTCCTTCCTGAGGCTCCCACCAGGAGCTGCCGGGGCTGGGCTCCATTCAGCCGGCACGGCACAGGAGCTGCAGCAGAGGGGCTGCCCCGGCCAGGGGCCACACCCAGCACCCAGCACGGGCAGGCTGGGGCTGCCTTACCTGTAAACAAGGGAGTCATCGTAAGTACCATTGTACTGGATTTGAAACATACGTATCCCAGGTATATTCCTCTGAAAATTGAATTTCAGCAGAGCCGTGGAGGAGGTTGCTTCCGCAACAACCACCTTCTTATCCTGGCTGACTTTAGTATCCCCGTTGCTACTGCTCGCGTTGGAGCCCGACTTGGTGGATGTGGAGATATCCGAGGAGCCTGGGTCAGGCTCATGGATGTGGTTTGTGCTGTTCAGCAAGTGGGGGAGTTTGATGATGTGCAGGTCCACCGTCTGCGTGGCCTCCCCTGCTGGGTTGGAAGCAATGCAGGTGAAGGAGCCCGTGTCCTTCACCGTGGTGATAAGGATGTCGAGCGTCCCGTTGTCGTACACCGTGGACCTGGTTGCATTGGAAATCAGTTTGCCCTCGGGTGAAATCCAATGGATGGCCGGCTCGGGGTCACCCCGGGCCTTGCAGCGCAGGGCTGCCCGCTGCCCCTCCAGCACCCGCAGCTCGTGGGTGTGCCGGGTGATGAGCGGGGGCTCGCACAGGAACTCCTCCTCAGGGATCGACCAGAAGTACCGGCCGGACAGGAGTGTGGGAGAGGCACAGGTCTCCAGGTCGTCCTCCCTGGAAAGGCGCCTCAGCCACAAGAGCTCACAGTTGCAATGCAAGGGGTTCCCACCAAAGCTCAGCGCAAATGTCGAGGGGCTGATAATTCCTGAGGTTGCCAGCACCTGAGCGCGCTGGAAGAGCGGGTCAGGCGGGAGCTTCTGCAGTTTGTTGGATGTGACGTCCAGCCTGGTCATCTTGTGGAGGTGGGAGAAGGTCCCCTTAGGAATATGGTCAATCATGTTGTGGTCAAGACTGAGAGTGTGCAAACTGACCATTTTCTCCACGGCATCCCAAGGGATGGTTTCCAGATTGTTGTAAGACAAATCCAATTCCTCGAGAGCTAAAACATCATCAAAAGCTGTGGAAGAAATTAAAGTCAGCTGGTTATTGTTCAGTATCAAGTGGTGGAGATTGGAGAGCCCACTGAACATGTCATTGGTGATCTTAGTCAATCGGTTGCTGTTCAAATGCAGAGCCCGCAAATTGCGCAGGTCGGCAAACGCGTGAGGTGTGATAAAACTGATTGTATTCCGGGACAGCGTCAGGTCCACCAGGCTGGTCATGTTGGCAAAGTCTTTCCTTTTAATGTTTGTAACAAAGTTGTCTGCCAGCCGCAGCTCCACGGTCCTCCTGTCAATGTTGGGAGGAACAAACAAGAGCCCTTTCTTGGCACAGAGGGTGGCGAGGTTCGGAGACAAGATCTGACAGACGCAGCGCTTGGGGCAGATCTGGGCTCGCACCGCTACGCCAATGAACAGCAGAAACAAAAGCAGTTTTTCCATTGTAGAGCAGATTTAAGAGCCTGCAAGGGAGAGCAAACCGCAGTTAGTCTCTGTGAGATAAGAGGGACAAAATAAAAAGCCAAGACAGATAGCCTGTGGTTAAACCATGGAACTGAAGTTCAGGTAGCAGCGAGTCACCCTCACTGTGCTACCTGGTTCTTCTTCATTCCCCCTTCCCGACACAAGAGTGCCTGTACAGGAGCACAGCTGAGAATCAGGATGTTTGCAGATGCAGGTATCCACACTCCACACTCACATACAAATGACAAAGCCATTGGGAAGCCACTTGCCGCCCCTCGGGCCCCTCCTGCTAGAGCCCATCCTGCTGCCCAGTGCACCTCCACTGCCCAGAGCCCCTTCCACTGTTGGCCACAGTGACAAATGTCCATGTAAAGAAAATGAAGAGTGGTTCATGTGTGCTTCACTTGCTAAGCTGAAACTCTCAGCGGCCTTGCAATCACGGCAACTCAATGGGTTTACAACCATCTCCACTGAACATTTAAGCTCTTAATGCTGTTTTCAGAATATACTCAGAAGGAGCTAATTTTATGTCATTCAAACCCAAAAAATGCAAACAAAACAAAACACACCAAAAAAAAAAAAAACAACACCAAAAAACAAAAACACAAAAAAGCCCCCACAACAGAGATCTAAATAAAACTGGATCTTGGGCTAATTTTAGCTGATGACAGTTTTCCGGCTCGCCCTGGGAAGCCCAGCAGTTCAATCAGCTTTATCACTCACACTGCCAGGCCCAGCTCCTGGTGGCAAGTGGGAGCAGGGCCGGTAGCAGCCGTGCCCACGCAGCTCAGTGAGATCATCCATCCGTGACTACGCCCAAGGCTCCACGGCACGGGCAGGTGGGAGGGCTGGGGATGCTCCCCCGTGGAACAGGTGGGACCTTGGTCCCACGGAGAAGCACCCACGTGTCTGGGAGGGAACTGTGCCACTGTGAGCGAGGTGCTCAGGGGCTCTGCGCTGCGGCTGGAGCACTCAGCTCCCTTTGGCACCGGCACAATTACACCTGCTCGGATCAGATCACTCAGACCCATTACCAGCCCAGAGATGCATTAATGATGCTCAGCTAAAATACAGTTTCACAGCTAGCCAGAACCAGAAGTCTTGAATTGTCATTGATATTTCAAGACATTTCATGTTAGAACAATTATTGCTCCTGTTGTCCGGTGTGTCCATAACCCAAACCAAATCTGTGGTGCCGTGCAAGCAGAGCCAACAAAAAGATTAGAGAAAATACCAGCCCTAAACCCTGCTTTTCAGCACAATCAATGTAGTTTTTACTGATACTTCTGGGGACTGCAAGTATTCAGCACTACTCCAACTTTTGAGTTCCTGCTGGAAAAATAAAAGACTCTACTGCAGTCCAAAGCAGAGTCTGCTGCTGTGGGCAGTGCTGGGAGCTGCTCCCACAACCAGGATAACCAGCACTACACTTGCTGCTGTGACTTGTGGCAGAAAGCAAAGTGCCATGGCAGTGCTCAGGTATGTTCTATGGGCTGACTTTCATGACAGCACTGCAAATCAGGGTGGCCCTGCAGGTGACAAGGACCTGGAGGAGAACAGCAATGCCAAGCAGTGGAGGGAACTGCCTGCTGCAGCCTCCAAACCCCACTGGTGTCACCCACCAGCCACCTCCCAACCCAGCAGCTGCACTCCATGGCCAGGGACTGTCACCTGTCCTTTCCAGGTGGGACTTTGCTCCTTTAATGGACATCTGGAAAGTACTAGATTGGAATGGGCTCAGCAGCTCCAGGCACCTGCAGCACAGCCACTGGGGTTCCTGCACAGCCTTGGCTGGGGACACCACACTCATTTAAATTTGCTAACTTAATGCTGCCAATTTAGATTCACGGCTATGATTAAAGTCATGTGCCTGGGTTCAGCCAAGTCCATTGCTAGAGCTACCCAAGGCTGACACAAGCTTGAACCCAAATCAGCAATTCACAAGTTTGGAAATACCATTACAGGATGTTACAACTTCAGCAACAGCTGGGATGACAAGGTTACCACAAAGTTACCTACCAGCCGAGGTGGGTTTTTTGGATGTTAAGAGAGTTTTGGGTATTGTCTCTGCCAATATCCTCTGGTCAAATGCCCAGCATATGGCCAGAGCTGGATGCAATGCCACCAGTGAACATCAGGCTGAAAGGGCTGCAGTAAACAGGGCAAGACCAGGCAGTGGCCAGGCACCAGCACGGTCCCCCATGACCTGGGTTTAGGGACAGTCCTCTCCCGTGTCCGTCTCAGTGACCTGGCAGGGAAATGAGTGCACCCCACGTGCCAGTGACACTGAATTAGGAGGAGGGACTGAGCCCTCAGGAGCACGGGTGCTTACAGAGAGGTTCCAGTGGACCAGAGTGCTGAGCACCCACCAGCCCTGAGTGCAACAAAGAGCAGTGAGGATTTGGCATCTGGATACCTCAGCTGATGGAAACAGCAAAGCCACACCTGGATCTACATGAGGATGTTGGTGCCCCAGGCTGTGCAGGGATGGGGATAGCCCATCCTCCCTGGCCTGGGCATCATCCCATGCTGCAGGGGTAGACAAACATTTCGCCTCCTTGCTGAAAAGAGCAGAGCAGTTCCTCCCAGAGCAGTTCCTCCCAGAGTGCTCAGTGCAGCAGCCGTTGTGGCAGTGCCCCACCACTGAGACATTCTAGACAACAATACAAACTGCAGGACCTGGTGGCTCAGGAGGACAGCCATCAAAAAACACATCTGCTGAAAGTCAGCCTGGACAGTGTCCCCTCCTCTCCCAGCATACCTCATCCCCCACACAGATAATCTGCAGAGAGCAGTGCTGACATGGCTTAGAGCTCTTTGCAGAAAACACTTTTTTGACTAAGGAAAGCAATATGTGATTCTCATTACTTGCTTAAAAGATAAAAAAGCAGAAAGCAAACTGCATTCATACATAAAACAAATGACAGCTTCCTGGGAAGGTGAGCACTGCTCATTTACTGCTGGGTACCTGCAATAGGACAAGGGTAGTCAAGCTCTTCATGTGACATTTGTGATTCACAAAAAAAGCCTCTCACATATAGTGCTCTTTACATCCATTCTGTTGCTACATTTGATCATTTTGAGTTACTCATCTGTCTATAAAACCTAAGTTCAAGTTGCTGTGGGCTGCACGGCTTATGGTCACACAGGGTGGGAAGCATGTCTCCAAAGAGCAGAGAAGCTGTGAGCCCCAGCACAGTGCTGGGGGCTGGGAGCCCCTCCACGGCTCCCCCATGGCTGCAGGGGACGGGCTGGAGTCCCCAGACTGCTGCTCCTGTCTCTGAGCAGAGGAAGTCTTTTCCTACCCCTGTTTCTCAGGTATGGAGCAGGTCTGACAGTGCTTGGGCAGGCTGGGGCTCATGGGAGGCAGGGGCCCCTCCAGCACCGCCACCCCCTGCCCACCTTCCCTGGCCACTCTCAAGAGGGATGTCCCCACACAGTGGGTGACACTCCCACGGTTCTTCCCCTCCAGGTGTTTCCCACAGGTCTTCTGTCCTTCAGGCCACCTCCAGCCCAGCCATGGAGCACAGAGCTCCATCCCCCAGTGTGGATGCCAGGCTCCTGCCAGCCCCAGCCCTGGATGCTGCAGAGCAGCCAGCCCTGCATGGAGGAGGAACCCTGAGCCCACGCAGGCAGGGCGTAGGGATAGACGGGCACTCTCCAGCTCCAGCACCACACATGGCTCTGTGAGACCCACTGGAGGATTTCCACTGCTTCCAGAGGAGCCAGCTGCTCCTGTCGGGGGTGACAGCCCCAACAGCCCCTCTGGCCAGCACCTCCTAAGGGCAGGCTCCCACCAAAAAGCTCTGCAGGGTCTGACAGTGCTGGGAACGGCCAGAGTAACCCCAGCCCCTGTGGGGCACAGCCATCCTGAGCCCCCAGCAGCAGTGCCGGGGGAGCAGCAGGCACAGCCTGGCACCCAGGCAGCAGGCAGTGGGAATAACCACCCACCTGTTCTAGCCACAGACAGAGGTCAGCTGAAGTGCTAATGAGTTTGAAATTCCTGCCTGGAATGGGTCCAAGGAACCCAGGACTGAAATGCTACATGCTGTGATGGCTCCTTGTGCCCAGCATTCTGCACGCTGGGGGTTTGCCTCCTCCTTTTTGGGGTATGAAGTGCAGCATCTGCCAGTGTGCACAGTGCTCCGAAGGGTCATTTACCTACTGTGGCTCACACAACACAGGGGAGCAGCAGAATCCCTAAGACAGCCATGGATTAGCAAACAACTCCCACTACATCCAGCCCCTGTTTGGATGGTCAGTGTCACACATGGTCAGCATGCCGGGGATGCCCAGTGTGCACACTGGAGCCAGCAGCCAGCTCAGGGCCTGGCTCAGACATCATCTGTCATTACTGCAGTCATAGCAGAGCTACTGTCTGCCCTTCCCACCCATCCCAAAGTCAGGATTCTCAGGGTCTTTGCAAATTCAGTTTCATGATGGGGGAAAAAATAGTCTGGCAGCTGATGATGTTCATCTGCTGGGGATGGAGGAAGGGAAATCACAGCATCAGGCACCACAGGAACCCCATATCCACACCAGAATGTGGTAGGGAAAAGGAGACTCTGGGATCTGTGGCATTCCAGCTGCTGGGACCAGTAACGTGGAGAACAAGGAGCTTCAGCTTCACAAATGTCAGTGGTTTGTAAACGGGTTGGATGGTTTTGCTGAATTGGAAACAAAGTACCTGAGGAAAAAAACCATTTGAAACAAAGAAACTCATTCAGAGGTTTGCTTTGGGGGCTGTGCTAGCCACCCAGGGCTGAGCTGGCCAGGGTCACCACCCAGGAGCAGCAGCCAGGACCACAAGGCCACCACGTTTGACACTTGCTATAGGACAGGACAGGTGAATCCCCATGGGGAGACATAAAACTGGGAAATCCTTTATCCTGGTCCTAGCCAAAGGGCTTCAAACAGCCAGGAACCCCTCAGGCCTCTGTGAATCTCAGAAGCAGGAGCAAGGGGAGGCCCATGCCTAAAGTGAAGGCCAGGGGCAGTGCTCCCAGCTCATGCAGGGACGGTACCTCTCCTGACAATAATGTAGGTGCCTTCCTCAAAAGCTCCATCTCTGGAATTTTGCTGGGTTTCCCCTGTCTTCTACACAACAAACAGCTTCAGCACTTGCCCTTGCAATCCACAGCTTAAAAACATGCCCATAGAGTTCAGAAATCAGGGAGAAAAATAGAATATCCTTTTTGTAAAGCACTTTATTTTAGAATTGCTTCACACTGTCTGGAACAGACAACACTCAACAATGCCAAGTGCTCGGAAAGGTTAAAAACCCCATGGGGTTACTGCAGCAGTGCACATGTCACAGCCAGAGTGTTTCCAGCAGAAGCTGCACACTTCCTGCACACTTCCTGCACACTTCCTGCACACTTCCTGCACACTTCCTGAACACTTCCTGCACACTTCCTGAACACTTAATGAACACTTCCAGGACACTTCCTGAACACTTCCTGCACACTTCCAGCACTGTTCCTGCACACTTTCCAGCACTGTTCCTGCACACTTCCTGCACACCTGCTGCTGGCACAGCCCCAGGCCCACAGCCACACGTGTGAGGCAGGCACACTGCTCCCACGCCAGCTGGCCTGACCGCCCCTGCCCGACCTGACCGCCCCTGCCCGGCCTGACCGCCCCTGCCCGGCCTGACCGCCTCTGCCCGGCCTGACCGCCCCTGCCCGGCCTGACCGCCCCTGCCCGGCCTGCCCGCCCCTGCCCAGCCTGACCGCCTCTGCCCGGCCTGACCGCCCCTGCCCGGCCTGACCGCCCCTGCCCGGCCTGACCGCCCCTGCCCGGCCTGACTGCCCCTGCCCGGCCTGACCGCACCTGCCCGGCCTGACCGCCCCTGCCCAGCCTGACAGCCCCTGCCCAGCCTGACCGCCTCTGCCCAGCCTGACCGCCCCTGCCCAGCCTGACCGCCCCTGCCCGGCCTGACCGCCCCTGCCCGGCCTGACCACCCCTGCCCGGCCTGACCGCCCCTGCCCGGCCTGACCGCCCCTGCCCAGCCTGACCGCCCCTGCCAGGCCTGACCGCCCCTGCCCGGCCTGCCCGCCCCTGCCTGGCCTGACCGCCCCTGCCCGGCCTGCCCGACCTGACCGCCCCTGCCCGGCCTGACCGCCCCTGCCCGGCCTGCCCAGCCTGACCGCCCCTGCCCGGCCTGACCGCCCCTGCCCAGCCTGACCGCCCCTGCCCAGCCTGACCACACCTGCCCAGCCTGACCACACCTGCCCGGCCTGACTGCCCCTGCCTGGCCTGGATTAACAGCTGAGCACAATGGGGGCCCCCACACGACGCGGGGCTCGGTGCAGGCAGCTCATCAAGGCTTGGGTATCACAGACAGGAGCTCGGAGTGATCCAGGGGATGAGTCAATGCAGCAGTGCCGAGCACGACTGCAGCTCGGTTGGGTATTAATAGCTGTGCCGTGAGGAAACGCCGGATGGTGCCGCGGCCCCCGGGCCGGGGGCACCGCCTGCTGCTCCCCCCTGCACGGGGGAGAGGGGCACCGAACCAAGCACAAAGCAGAGCGGTGCCTGAGAAACATCCTGCGACAAAAACACACCTGGGAGATCGTCTCCCGCTCCTGAGGGACAGCTCTGCCCTCCCATCGCGCCCCCTGTCAAACCCAGCGTGCTGCTTAAGCTGTGTAACCACCTGGGGCTCTGCAGGCACAGCCAAGAGCCTGTCTGGGCTCTTTCCACGGCATCCTCCCGCTCCTTGGGGCAAAGGTCTCAGCAGTACATCTCTCAGTCCAGCAGCAGTGAGCCCCAAGGCACCTCTAACCCCTGTGCAAGCAGCACCTAACGCTGGCACTGTCCATCCCCGCTCATCACTGTCCTTGTGCCCTGGTGGCCACCAGCACCCAGGGCTGCTGGTCCATGTGCCAGCCAGCCAGGCTCTGTGGACACCACAGGTACAGCCAGGTGGACAGGCTGCTCCACTTCCCTGGCCCCCTCTATAAAACGTGCATTAGGAATTCCATCCTTTTCCTTTCCTCCAGCCCTCAGCAGTCATCCCTGCAGTGGTATGCAACACAGGGAAAGCAGCACAGCCCCACTGCCTGCACTCAAGAGCTCCCAGCCCGGCTGCAGTCCCCTCCCACAGCCCAGCCCAGGGCTGCCAGTGCTGTCCGAGACAGCTTCCAACCTCATCCCCCTGAACCCATCAACCCTGCACGCCACAGCCCCTGTGCAGTGCAGGAGTCAGGGCCAGAGCTCTGCACAGGGCAGTGTCACCAGAAAGCATCTCAGGTACAGTGGCACACACACATTGTGTGTTAAGTCAGAACACCAAGATATTTAAGATCCCTCCAACCCAAACCATCCTGTGATTCTATACAAAGCTTTCCAGCTCCTGAGGGATTCCTGTACCAAATATTACACACATATGCCAAACACTGACATCAGCATCAGCATCGCATCAGCCATGCAGCTTCCAAACATGAGCAGGCCTGTGAATAATTGTTTAAACAAGGCAGCTTTTAACTTACTCAAACATCTTTATTGAACTGGGGTGTTGTGGCATTTTAAAAACTCTTTCTGCAACATCAAAGCACAACATAAGGGAAGGGATGTGAAGGAATTTTCTCTGCCACTCCCCTGTCCCTCTGTTCCACAGCCATACATCCTCAGGTGGTACAGCAAGGTCAGGTAGCCATGGTGGCCCTGCACGACCCGCCCCACACCCTCCAACCATAGGTCTGGCTCTGAGGGACATGTGACGAGCCCTGGTGTGGGGAAGAGGCTCCCTAGGGTCACCACCACCCTGGTGCAGGCCCTGGCATGCAGCCTGCCCAGGCAGGGGCACCCAGGGCATGGGGGTGGCAGGGCACCAGCCATGGGCATGAGCACAAGCAGAGGGAGCACCCAAGTTCAGGGTGCACACCCAAACTGCTGCCCAACTGCTGCAGGACACCTGCTGTGCCAGCTGTGTCAGCTGTGCTGGTCACGGCAGCCACTCACCCACTCCTGTCCTGGCACAGGCACGCTCTCCCTGCACGCTCTCCCAGCAGTTCCTCTTGCTACTCCAACAGCAGTGCTCCACGTGCTGGCAAGCCACACAAACAGCAAACCTAGGATTTCCATCTTAGTGTCAAATGCCCACTGGTGCCCAGCCAGTGCCAGCTGCCAGGGCTGCCCATGTCAGGCACCACTGGGGTGGTGGGAAGGGCAGCAGCTGCTCCAGAGTGCAGCAGAGCCAAACCATTCCCTGGCCACAGCCTGGCTGTGACCTGACGTAGCAGTGACCAGTGCTGAGCTTCACCCACTCCCACCTCCCCAGGCTGTTCAAGCCCCTCGGGATGCCATCCCGTCCCTCCAGGTGCTGAGCACACCACACAGCTGTGCTGAGGGGAGCAGGGAGGGCACAGGAGAGTGACCCCAGAAATGGTCAGCAGACAGGCCCCAGGACACACAGGTGGATACACAACCTCCCACACACCCCAAACTCCCTGGAACTCTGCATTCCTGACACCACCCCACAGCAGAATGGGATACCCAGTACTGGCCATTTCTAACTTATTGCTGGGATATGTAATAATGGAAAAATGAGGTAATTGATGCCTCATCCCCAGAAATGTTCAAGGTGAGATTGGGCAGGACTTGGAGCAACCTGGTCTAATGGAAAGTGTCCTTGCCCATGCCAGGGGCATGGAACAAGATGAACTTTAAGGGCCCCCTCCCAACCAAACCATTCTGGGATTCGCTGAGTCTATGAATAAAATTATTCTTAGGGTTTCCTTTGCCAACAAATGCCACCGTGTTTAATGCACCAACACTCTCATTCCCCAACAGGCACTGGGAGAGGGATGAGGGTGTAGGGGGACCCAGGCACTGGCCAGGGCACTGTGGCCAAACCCAACGTGCCCACCAAACACACACAGTTTAACTGGGGGGAATCAGAAGCAGAGGAAACAGCACTGTGAAGGGTGACATTGTCAGCACGACACACCAGAGCAAAACGGGGGATTAACCACAAGCAGTTTTCCAAACAGTTTGCAGGTTTTATCGAGCTCTGTAAAAATAACTTATTTCTTCCGTGGCCTTGCTTCTGCACAGCCCGCCAAATTAAATGAAAAGTAAACGAACAATGATTTACTGCAGATGGACATTTATTATCTGCATAATAATAACTCGCAATCGTCGCAGCATTAATGGAGGCCACTTCTTTTCTTAGTCATTGTACTCTGACATAAACATATAGTAAATTAAACAATCTAAAGCCAGGCATTTATTAGGCTTGTCTCTACACTTGCCTGAACATCACTTGAGGATGTGAGTCATAAAACAAGTTGGATTTTGAGTTCTAAAGTTTAATTTAATGTCAAGGAGTACTAGGTACAAACCGTAGATCGCTCTCGTGGAAGAACACCTCTTTAGTATTTAGGTCTGGATTGTTAACTGGTAAATCAAACAGATGTGGCCAAATTAGCTACTGAGATGATCTAAGATGTGCCATGTCTACAGCAGCCCTGACACTTCAAAGGCAAACCCAGGAAATCTCAAGGAGATAAAACATTTCCATCACAATAACGGGTGACACGCGCCGGCAGGATACATGTAATAAAGGAAGGACAACAAGAGATGAAATGGAAATTTGTTTTGCAGAAGCCAAGAATAGAACATGATTTATATGCACTTATTTTAATTTATTTCAGGCTGAATGCAATTTATCTAAAGTCATCAAAAATTAATAGGCCATACAGAAAGTAGTAGTAATAAATCCAAACTTGGGAGCAAGCACATCTCTTTTCAATTGCTATTAGCACTTACTATCTAATTAATCCACCGTGTTATCTCGTCTGGAAAGCCAGGCAATCCTGCCTGGCAGGACAGGCACTGACTGTGGCCCCTGGCACAGCCCCTGGCAGGCTGTGAAACATTAAGAAGACTGAGGTCAAAGCTGAGACCACCCCAGGGAGGGAGCCCCAGCAGAACCCACTGCCCTGGGACCGGGCACCCCAAAGCTGCTGCTGCTGCTGCTCCAGCCCCCAGTGCCCCACAGCCAGAGCATCGTGTGCCCCCAGGAGGGAGCTCCCCAAGGTGTGAGGTGAGGTGGCACTGCCCCAGCAGCTGAGCCCTGGCAGAGGCTCTCACCCAACCCGGAGTGAATTCCGAGCACTTCCATCACCACAGGCAGTTTGTGTCAGCACCAACAGCACCGAGACGAGGGGAAGTGCCGGGCCAGGGCAGTGCCAGGCCAGCCCCTGGCCCCAGCCTGGTTCCCATGTGCTGGCCAAGGCAGGAGGAGCAGCACGTGCCCTACCCCAGCACCCTGCCCAGTGGCACTCTGGGGACACAGGGGGAGGCAGGAGCCACAGCTGCCTCCTCTCAGCCCAAGGTTGTGAAAGAAGTGGGGGTGACACCGTCCCCAGCAGAGCGGGCACGGGGCAGAGCCCCCTCCCTCTCTCCCTGCACGTTCTCTCTATCCTGCTCTACAGGCAGCCAGTGCCCGGGGCTGGCCAGAGACAGGCTCCAGGCACTGCCTCCAGCTCACAGAACTCAGGGCAGAGTCTGACCACAGAGCCAGCCTGCCATGGCTGCTCAACACGTACACGGAGCTCACCGACCACACAGCTGCAGCAGGAACCCGACAGACCTCAGCCCATACTTAGATCCAAAGGAAATCAATGGGCATACCAAAAGGAATATTTTCCTTTACCAAGAATGACAGTTTAAGTGAAATACTGGGACTCATATTTTTTAAAACTTCAGATACATCTGTCAGGGTTGGACAATTTCGCCTAAAAGGGAAACTTTCAATGTGCCATAAGGGAGAAACTATTTTTGCAATCTTCCCTTTGGCTCAAAATCTGCTGCTGGGATTTTTCAGGAGGCAGCACTCCACACGCTCGAAAAAACTGACGGCTCTAAAATACATATTTATGGTTTCCTGATATAGGGAATAAGAACAGAAGAAAGTACTGATAAGCTGCAGGAAATGTTACAGAGCTCTGGCAGCAGGACAGACAGCAAACCGGGATCAGCGGCGGAGTCGGGGGAGGACAGGGGTGAGAGAAGGTGGCAGTGAACCTCGGGCAGTGCCCCAGGGATTCGGCCAAGGACAGGACAGGCTCAGACACAGGGATGTGCTCAGACACAGGGATGCTCCAGCACAGGGGTGCCTGGATGCAGGGCTGTTTGGGCACAGAGATGCTCAGTTGCAGGGGTGTTTGGGCACAAGGATGCTCAGCTGCAGGGGTGTTTGGGCACAGAGATGCCCAGCTGCAGGGGTGTTTGGGCACAGAGATGCTCAGTTGCAGGGGTGTTTGGGCACAAGGATGCTCAGCTGCAGGAATGTTTGGGCACAAGGATGCTCAGCTGCAGGAATGTTTGGGCACAAGGATGCTCAGTTGCAGGGATGTTTGGGCACAAGGATGCTCAGCTGCAGGGATGTTTGGGCACAAGGATGCTCAGCTGCAGGAATGTTTGGGCACAGAGATGCTCAGTTGCCAGGGTGTTTGGGCACAGAGATGCCCAGCTGCAGGGGTGTTTGGGCACAAGGATGCTCAGCTGCAGGGATGTTTGGGCACAAGGATGCTCAGCTGCAGGAATGTTTGGGCACAGAGATGCTCAGTTGCCAGGGTGTTTGGGCACAGAGATGCCCAGCTGCAGGGATGTTTGGGCACAGATATGCTCAGTTGCAGGGATGTTTGGGCACAAGGATGCTCAGCTGCAGGGGTGTTTGGGCACAAGGATGCCCAGCTGCAGGAATGTTTGGGCACAGAGATGCTCAGTTGCAGGGGTGTTTGGGCACAGAGATGCTCAGCTGCAGGGATGTTTGGGCACAGAGATGCTCAGCTGCAGGGATGTTTGGGCACAGAGATGCTCAGTTGCAGGGATGTTTGGGCACAAGGATGCTCAGCTGCAGGGATGTTTGGGCACAAGGATGCTCAGTTGCAGGGGTGTTTGGGCACAAGGATGCCCAGCTGCAGGGATGTTTGGGCACAGAGATGCTCAGCTGCAGGGGTGTTTGGGCACAAGGATGCCCAGCTGCAGGGATGTTTGGGCACAAGGATGCTCAGCTGCAGGGGTGTTTGGGCACAAGGATGCTCAGTTGCAGGGACGTTTGGGCACAAGGATGCTCAGCTGCAGGGGTGTTTGGGCACAAGGATGCTCAGTTGCAGGGATGTTTGGGCACAAGGATGCAGCTGCAGGGATGTTTGGGCACAGAGATGCTCAGCTGCAGGGGTGTTTGGGCACAAGGATGCCCAGCTGCAGGGATGTTTGGGCGCAGAGATGCCCAGCTGCAGGGATGTTTGGGCACAGAGATGCCCAGCTGCAGGGATGTTTGGGCACAAGGATGCTCAGCTGCAGGGATGTTTGGGCACAGAGATGCCCAGCTGCAGGGATGTTTGGGCACAAGGATGCTCAGCTGCAGGGATGTTTGGGCACAAGGATGCTCAGCTGCAGGGGTGTTTGGGCACAAGGATGCAGCTGCAGGGGTGTTTGGGCACAAGGATGCTCAGTTGCAGGGGTGTTTGGGCACAAGGATGCTCAGCTGCAGGGGTGTTTGGGCACAGAGATGCCCAGCTGCAGGGGTGTTTGGGCACAGAGATGCTCAGCTGCAGGGGTGTTTGGGCACAAGGATGCCCAGCTGCAGGGGTGTTTGGGCACAAGGATACTCAGCTGCAGGGATGTTTGGGCACAAGGATGCTCAGCTGCAGGGGTGTTTGGGCACAAGGATGCAGCTGCAGGGGTGTTTGGGCTGTGGGGATCCTCAGCACAGCAGTGTGCAGCAGCTTTGGCTCACAGGCTGCCATGACCCACAGCCCCTGCCAGCAGCCGCTCCCTTGGGACACAGAGAACAACAGAACTCACTGCACCTCTGCTGGGTCCCACACTCAGGGAGCTAACCCTCCCAGAAAGAGGGAAAAGCACATTTGCAGAGCACAAGGTAACACACAGCCTGCACTGTCGGCTCACCTCGGCTCTGGAAAGTGCTGCCTGACTGCTGAGAGGCAACAGAGTAATCCTGCCAAAGGGCCCAGAGATCTGCTTTGGAGATGATATGAGGCCTCTGTGTGCAAGGAAACGTGTAAGGAAAGCTGTGTTGGGTGGGATGGAGACAGGAGAACCTCAGAAGCCTGTGAAATGCACAGCCTGGCTCTGGAACGAGGGTCGGTGAGTCAAGGTCAGCAACACTGAGCTGGCCTCTGGTGCTCAGAGACTGGGACTGGTCATTTGCTGGGTCAGCACCCCTCACCACACCATCACATGTCACATCCCACTGCTGTCCAGCTGGCACCTCTCAGGCTGGGGACACCAGAGGTTGGTGCAGGTGGCAAAGGCCATGGGTTGTGGGACTGCACAGAACAGTGTCCAGGATCAGCATCTGTCACACAGCCTCTGATGGCATCAGCCAAACCACTGCCCAGCCACCAAATGTGCCAGGACAGGGGGGGAGAGAGGCTGAGCATGGCCCTGCTGTCCCAGAAACACACCCAACAGCAGCAGGAAGGACAGGAGATCTCACTGCTTTCTCTGTCCAGGTCTGCAGGAAGAGCCTGTGGTGGAAACAATGAGGGATGAAAGTGGGAGGAGAGCAGAGCCAGTGGGAGAGGGATCCAGCCTGGGAGGAGCAGATGGCACAATTCCCCCTAGACCAAATCATATTTAATTTTTCTATCAATTTTCATTAGCCTTTTCCCATGCCTCTGGTTCATCTTCAGCATTTCAGGATTTGTTAAAAATAAACCATTACTGTCTTAGGGAGCTCCTTGGCCAATTATTTTAATACTCCTGGGTACCAGTTATCCAGCTCTGCCACTTTTTAACTGCCTTACTTAAACTGTCCCTTTTTAACCTTTTTCTTAGCTCCTGTAGCAGTAGAAAACAGCTGTCATGAGTTTGCATTCTGCTACTCCTTTGCAAATGGCAAACAGAAATAATCACAGAAAACTTCTGTATCACCTCAGTGTATTTCCTGCTTTGCCTGGTGAGGTCCAGCCCTGTAACAGGCTTATGTTTGTATCTCAAATGTAGTCCTCCTCCTGCAACTGGGACCTGACCCAAGGATATTGAACGTTTTAACGAGAAAACTTCCACCAATCTCAGAAATCAGGTATTTAGGCACAAAAAAGACCCCCAGTGTGCAGACAGATGTTTGGACAGTGGAGCAAAGAATTAAACCCCTTGGACACAGGAATAATTTCTTCATGGGAAGGGTTGTCAGTCACTGAAGTGGGTGGCCCAGGGAGGTTTGGAGTCCCCATGCCTGGAGGTGTCCAAGGAATGACTGGGTGGGGCACTCAGTGCTCTGGGCTGGGGACAAGGTGGGCATTGGGCACAGCTGGGACCTGAGGCTCTTGGAAAGCTCTTCCAGCCCCAATGGTTCTGTAAGTCAGTGCTCTGGCAGAAATGTGGGTCATGAGAGGGTGGTGAGATGGGCAACTGCAGCAGAAACTCCACCCCTCCAGCGCCCCTCCAGCACCCCAGCCCAGCACTGCTGGCTCCCCAGCAGCTGCTTTGGACCCACAGCTTTAAACAAGTTGCCACCAAGCAAGTGCCTCGCTATTTCATCTGTTAATTAGCCACTTCTCCATCCTCTGTCACTTCACATTAGCAGGCCCTGCTGTCAGGCCCCCAGGGCAGTGCCAGCACTGGTGTTTGCTGGTGGTCAGGATAGAAGCTTTGGCTGGAAAGCACAGCTCAGAGCTGAGTGGAGCTGTTCCATTAATGAACCACAGCTCCTGAACCTGCAGACCATGGATTAGTGCAGGACAGCATCACTGACACCAGGCAAAGCTGCACCACCACTGTTTGTGACCTCACCTACACCAGAATGGCAAGGCTGAAAAGTTTCTGAACATGATGACCAGAGGTGGTGTGAACTGCTCAGGCAAGGGCTGACAGAGTGGCACTGTGTCCTTTCCTCTGCTTCCGAAAGACGGATCAAACATCTTGTAGGACAGAAAAAGTAATATAAGCAAATAAAACGGGTTTCCCTTCAGCTGGACAAGATCAAAACTACTTTACACAGATTTCTGGAAAAAGAAAAGACAGCCACTTCCAAAACTTCTAGCCCAGAGAAATTATTCTGAAAGGTCATTTTCCTCCTCTGCATCTCAGTGCATGAAGCAGATACCATCAGATCTGCCACATGCGATCCCATCAGTTTGAAGGATTTATCTCCTTCGTCTGTGCCAGAAGATTTAATGGGTCTCTTGCTCCTAATGTTCTTCACTCAGCAAAGTGTCTGAGCGTTTCAGATAAGAGACATACTTAAGGCTTTGGCAAAGAAATTTAGATTTTAATTGCTGCTTCAAAATTTGATCAACCGTGCTGCTATGGCAAGATTTCCACAGAACTCAAGGAACGGATGCCAAGAGACAGCCACCCACAGCCCAAACCCAGCTGTGCAGCTGAGGCTGATCCTGCCCCGAGGCCGCAGCAACGCCTGGCAAGGGCTGCACACCTGCAGCCACTCTGCTCACAGCAGTCCAGCTGTGGGCCAGATGTGCAGGAGCTGCACAGCAGCTGCTGAGGAGCACGCCAGGCTCTGCCCATCATGCTGCATGCCTACGACCGTGTGTAGGAGTCTTCACCTTGCACTCCACCCATGGCCTGGAGAAGGCAGAGACCTTGGGGGATCCTGACGGCCTTTTCCCACATCGACACACCCAAAACATCTCACCAAGGCTTGCAGGAGCAGCACTGTGCTCTGAACCAATTCAGGAGGCAGCTCCTGAATTGCTTACACCCATCAGGTGTGAGCAGCACTGGCTGGGACTGCACAGCAACCTGCACTGGGTCCACTCGGAACAACCGAATCCTTCACTCTTCAGCAAATTCAGCACCTGGAGCTCATCCTTGGGCACTGCCAGCTCCAACACACAGCCTCCTCGAGCCCTGCCAGGTCTGCAATGGAGCTGCAGAGCCAGCACCTTCACCCCTGCCTTGTGCTTCCCTGCCTGGCACCACCACGGCCAGGCAGCAGGAGCCTGGCTCTGGAGCTCTGGGGAGCTGAGTGGCAGCTCTGGGACATCACTCTGGGACACAGCTCTGGGACACAGCTCTGGGACATCACTCTGGGACACAGCTCTGGGACACAGCTCTGGGACACAGCTCTGGGACACAGCTCTGGGACATCACTCTGGGACAGAGCTCTGGGACACAGCTCTGGGACATCACTCTGGGACACAGCTCTGGGACATCACTCTGGGACATCACTCTGGGACAGAGCTCTGGGACACAGCTCTGGGACATCACTCTGGGACACAGCTCTGGGACATCACTCTGGGACAGAGCTCTGGGACATCACTCTGGGACACAGCTCTGGGACACAGCTCTGGGACATCACTCTGGGACATCACTCTGGGACACAGCTCTGGGACACAGCTCTGGGACATCACTCTGGGACACAGCTCTGGGACATCACTCTGGGACATCACTCTGGGACACAGCTCTGGGACACAGCTCTGGGACACAGCTCTGGGACACAGCTCTGGGACATCACTCTGGGACACAGCTCTGGGACACAGCTCTGGGACACAGCTCTGGGACATCACTCTGGGACACAGCTCTGGGACACAGCACACAGCTCTGGGACACAGCTCTGGGACACAGCTCCGGCACACAGCACACAGCACCAGCACACAGCACACAGCACACAGCTCCGGCACACAGCACACAGCACACAGCACACAGCACACAGCACACAGCACACAGCACACAGCACACAGCACACAGCACACAGCTCCGGCACACAGCACACAGCACACAGCACACAGCACACAGCACACAGCACACAGCACACAGCACACAGCACACAGCTCCGGCACACAGCACACAGCACACAGCACACAGCACACAGCACACAGCACACAGCACACAGCACACAGCTCCAGCACACAGCACCAGCACACAGCACCAGCACACAGCACACAGCACACAGCACACAGCACACAGCACACAGCTCCGGCACACAGCACACAGCACACAGCACACAGCACACAGCACACAGCACACAGCACACAGCACACAGCTCCAGCACACAGCACCAGCACACAGCACCAGCACACAGCACACAGCACCGGCACACAGCACACAGCACACAGCACACAGCACACAGCACACAGCACACAGCTCCAGCACACAGCACCAGCACACAGCACCAGCACACAGCACACAGCACACAGCACACAGCACACAGCACACAGCTCCGGCACACAGCACCAGCACACAGCACCTCCTCGCACCCAGAGCTCCCAGCCACGAGGAGATGGAGCCCACGTGGTGCCACACTTGGACAGGCACAGGGCTCTGCCAGCTGTGGCCAGGTGCACCTGCCCTGGGAGAGCCGGGCTCTGGCACAGGGACACCCTGGGAGCAGGGGCAGAGAGGGGCCATGCACGGCTCCCCAGCTGTGCAGCCCCTGGGCCAGCACGGCTGGACTCTGGGAGCTCCAGCACAGACACACTGCAGCTCATGGTGGCCACAGCACAGCCACTCTCCTGCATCCCCTCCCTGTGTGAGCCTTCCCTGCTCACCACGATTTTCAAAGGCAGATGAAGTCCAGGTGGATCCCAAGTGCCACCACAACCAGATGCCCCCACTCAGCCTCCACAGCTGCTCCCCACAGAGGCCCCTGCTTGGGGTGCCAGAGCTGTGGCAGCAGCCAGGGACTGTGACCTGGAGTTTGGGCATGTGTTAAACTTATTTATTTCCCATTTAATACATTTTGGTATAATTCTCTCTTATCTTAATTAGTATCAGGAAAATTACACCGTTTCCCTCTCACAAGAGGAGGCAGAGCAGCATTGTGCAGGGAAATGCTTGTAGAAACAAAACAGGGAACCCCAAACTCTCCCCTCAAGTAAATCAGCATGATTTTACTGCAGCTAATTGAGTTATCTTCAAATTATGCCCAGAAACCGAAGCAGAGAGAAACTTTGCCCTCCACACAAAGTCCTCTTTATAAAAGCATCACTGCTGCTCATCTCAGCTCCAGGGCACAGCAGCGTCTGTGTGACGTGTCCCCGTCACAGCCCACCCGCTGACCCCAGCAGGTCTGGCAGGAAGGGACCAGCTGGAGGCAGAGGGGACAGAGGGGACAGAGGGGGCAGAGGGGAGAGCTCCAAGCTTCAAAAGGCAGAACAGGGTCCCAGGTGCCACGAGCACAGGGAGCAAGACCCAAACACCACTCCCAGTCATTGCCACAGCCACTCCTGCTGCTCAGACTCTCCTTGGATTTACACAAGGAGATGAGATAAAGTGAGAGGCAAACACAGAGATAATGGCAGGGGATGTCACTGGGACTTTTTAAACTTTTGTTTCACTCTGAACGGATGAAGAATCCATCTTTTTCTTCAAAATTATTTCTGAAGAGCCCAAACACCCCAAGCTGAGGGGGGTCAGCAGCACCAGCAGTGTCTCAGTGCTGGTGGCACAAGGGAACCATCTGCCATCCCTGCAGCTCAGCATGCCTGGCTCAGCACCAGGGACCCACCAAGGCCCCCACCCCGGGCAGGCCATGCCAAAACTTGGCCTAAATATAAGGGAAAGTCACCAAATGGGAAACACTTCGAGAAGAGCACTTTGTATTCCAAAAAAAGGCATTTTTTAGCAGGGAATCTTACCTTGACAATTTTCTGCTAGTTTCCTGACACAGAAGCAGCTGCTCCTTGGCTACAGCTCAGGAAGCACCCAGAGGCTTGAGCCCAGCTAAAACAAGGATCCAGTGACTGCAGGGATGGGGGACAGGGGACAGGTTCCAGTGCAGCAGAGGGGGCAGGGGGCAGGTCCTGGTACAGTGTGAGGGCACATGGCAGCAGATCACAGTGCCAGACAAGGACCACAGCCATTTGCCAACATTTCAACAGTTGTGTTGTTGCTGACTGGTTTTTTAAAGTTTTTCACCTGCTTTTTTAATTCAAGTTTTCTTATATTAATGAAAGCAACTGAAAAGCAAAGGCATCATGCCCTTCCTGCTGTACTGGAGATTCTTGAGATACACAAATTCTTTTTCATGCACTTAATTTCTGCTGCAAAGATCCGACGCCAATTGAATCTTTTTTAATAAGAAAGCCTTCCACTGGAAAAAAGAATCTTACTTCAAGGAATCCATAACCTTTTTTTCATTCTCAGCTTTGCTATCCAAGCTCTCCCTTGCTTATCCCTTCTGCTGTCTGGTCCTCTTGTTCACTTTTGTAATTAAGAATGAAGTGGGGGAGCAGGAGAAAACTAAATTACTTCAGTGTCTCAGCAAGGGGACAGAGCAGAGCAGAATGATGCCCAGGGCAGCACCTCCAATCCTGCTCACAGGACTGAGTCCTTTTCAAGTCCTTTCATCAGTCAGCAGCTCCAGCACCACTGCTTCTGTGGGCAGTGACCTTACAGCTCCAGTGAAGGGGACTTGTGGAACTTTTAACAGACCACAGAATCCCAGAATGGTTTGAGTTGGGAAAACCTTGAAGACCATCCAGTTCCATCCCCTGACATGGGCACAGACACCTTCCACCAAACCACGCTGCTTGGGGCAAGAGTAAATTTGCCAAAGTAGAACATCCTGGCATGACACTGCCACTCTCAGAATGACTGCGACCAGAGGAAGCACCTGGAAGCATCACCATCAGGTCCATGGTTGCCAAAACCCCACCAAGACCACCCAGGAGCTGCTGGGAGGAACACAGCCACCAACAGGTTGTGTCAGAGACAGCACAGGAGAGCTGCAAGGCTCCAGAAAACGCAGATTCTGTCTCAGGAGAGAGGCCCCCTAAGACACGAGATCGCCCTGGAATGAGGGAGAGGAAGGGAGCCAACACCTTCACCTGCCTGCTCCAGGGGACTGGGACAGTACCAGGCACAAGAACAGCTCCTCTGCTGCCTCTGGCACTGAGGGATGGCATGGGCAGAGTGGGCTCCTATCCAGCAGTTCTGTACACAGTGCCCACAGCACAGCTCACAGCACTGCAAAGGGATGTGCTATTCTGCTACGTGCTGTCAGTTACACAAAGAAAACAAACAAATCCCCAGATCTGCCAGAGCAGGGTCTCTTAGAGAAGATCTCCTGCAGCAGGATCTCCTCACTCCCAGGCAGCCTTTCCTTCACATCATCCCAATGAGATCCAGCTGTCCTCACGGCATCCTCCCAATGTAAGAGCCACTTTTAGGTGCAATTTCCTTACCACACATGGGTGCCCCTCACATGCACCCACCAGGGCACAGCTGCAATTATACTGAAACAGACTTTTTGCAAAGCAAAGTGATCCTGTCTGGAAGCCTTCATAACCAAGGCTGAGGAGCAGCAACCCACAGCAGAGGGCTGCAGCCATCAGCTCTGTGCCCTGTGATAACACTTGGGGACACACTGATAAAATGTGACAAATGGGCCCTGTGAGTGACAGAGGCATTGGCACCTCTGCAGCAGCAGTGAGGCACCATGGGCCTGACGCCTTCCCCTGGTTTTAAAAAACTGAGAGCCAGACAGGGTTAAAGGATAAGGGGTTTTGTCTCAGTATTTTAACAAGGATCCTTCTGGTGCACCTCTCTGCCAAGGTGGAACGTGCCACAATGCACACCCACGAGAGATTGCATACACAATTTAGAGACCTTATAAATTAGCACATCTGACCAGGATGCTCCAGTGGGAGGCCTGGATGAATGGTGTGATATTCCCCCATCCACGGAGTTCCCCCTGGATGGGCTAAAGCTCTAGTTTACAGGATATGCTCTAGAGAGGACCTTGGTTTCCCAAGGCAGTGCAGGGTTTTCCAGCCTCCTGCTATGAGACCTTTAGGATGTTTGGTCTCCTGGCCTAACAGAATACTAAGACTGTGCTAAGTTATCAGATTTAAGGAATTACAAGTATGCATGCTAAGAATACTGAGGATACATAAAAGTTATAGAAAAGGTAGATAAAAGAAAAGGCAAAAATTCGTCCTGGCATCAGTCTGACAAAGGGGAGTTTCCTGCAGGATTCATTCCATGCCTGGCACGGGCAGGACAGGGGCACAGGAGCACACTGTCTGACAGCACTGAGCCCACCCGGGCTCTCCCAGCACACCCCTCCTTCTCTCCTGCCCACAGCCTCACCTGCTCTGCAGGCAGCCCAGCACCACTGCACCTGTGCTGCAGGCCATGAGTGCCTCTTCCTCCCCATCTGCTGGGAGCCTGCACCATCCATCAGATCATCCTGACCCTGCCACAGCTACAGGAACACAGGGATCTGCCCTCCAGGAGCACAGGTCACCACAAACTGTGCAGAGGGGAAGCCAACATTCGCAAGGATTTGCATCAGCACTAAGTCACCAGAGATGTGGGCAGGTTGCTGTTTCCATTTCTGTCTCCATGTGCTGGGAGTGGACATCCCCCCTTGTCCCTTTCCCTTCACTGATCTGTAATCAGCACCCTCCCAGCCCCTCCAGCTGCCAGGAACTCCTTCACACTCTGCAATCTTCATCTCAGGAGCAGGGAGCAGGCAGTGACGGCTGTTTCTGCGTGCCCAGCAGTGCCACACCTGCAATTAAACTCCTGGGGGAACAGCATTTGTGCTCCAACACCAACTGACGTTCCCAGGGACCGAATCTGCATCCCACAGCCTGTGACTCAGGTGTGCCAGGGCACAAAGCCCCCAAGGGCTGGAGTGCATCCCCTGGGAGCAGCAGCAGGGCACAGGTGAACAGGCAGGCACTGCACCCCCAGGACAGGAACAGGAAACACGTCAGGAGAGCAGGTCACTGCCAGCATGAGCAGGGCAGGAGAGCTGCCAGCTGTGACTGAGCAGGGAGACCCTGAGCTCCCACTTTTGTCCGCCAGGAAAAGCAATTCAATCTCGTCATTTTGGAAGGCTTCAAACAGCTGCTCAGGGTTCACTGACAGAAGCAGCACCTGAGAGGTTTCCCAGGATCAGAGGCAGTGGCAGCAGCACAGGGCTGGGCAGCAGCTTTGGGGAGCCCATGCTGCCTGTGCCACACTGCCCATGAGGGCAGGAATGCTCTGCTGAGGGCTGGGGCTCCCATTGCCCTGCACTGGAGAGGCAGAGGGGCCAGGATCACTGCCCCTGCAGCACCCTCAGCCTCTCTGCCCGCTGCCAAGATCACCCTCCTGGCCCCTCTGCCAGGGAAGGAGTTCCCTGCCAGGGCTGCACCCTCTGCCCAGCTCAGAGCTCGCTAGCTGCCAGCCCCCAGCAGTCCAGCTTTTCCACCTGACAAACAGGAATTGCCAGACAAGCAAAACCCTGTGAAGTGCAGCTGAGCAAGTAAATGCTACAAAATAAGAGCAATTTATTCCACAGTTTACAAGTCAGTCTGTGGTCCTCAGAGATAATTCTGCTGTCAGGTGCTTATGTTCCTCCAGCAGTGCCAGGAGCTGCTTTTGTGCCTCTATTAGCCCATACATGTGCAGATCCTCCTTTTCCACATTATATTTGCACTCAACACATAGTTTTGCTTGATCTGTGCTGCAAACTAAGTGCAATTCTGTCATGAGATTGCATGGAAAACCAGAGTGGGCTTCTGACCAGCATTTATTATTCAGGACACTGAAACACACCGGTCTTTCTGGAAAGGTCTGGCAGTCTGGAAACACCCTTTGCACTCACTTCTTCCCAGCCACAGTGGTAGTGTGCTGTCCGAGCTGCACTGTCTCTCACCAAGGAGCAAACCACCCCTTACTGAGATTTGAACTTTAATTTATTCTCCAAATCCGCTGAATCAGTCCTGTTCTACTCCAGAGTCACTCCTGCACAGCCTTACTGATGTACAGGGTATTTACACTTCTGCTTCTCCCCATCCTTCCCAGCAGACAGGTGCCCAGCCAGTGCTTTGCTCTCGGGCACCACGAGTCCCCCACAAGCCCCTGAACTCCCCTTTCCAGAGGGAAAAATGCCTGCAGCCCTCTGTGACAGCCCAGAGAAGAGGGATTTCCTGGTGGACAGGACTGTCAGCACTGAGGAGCTCACCAAAGGGAGCAGATGCTTCCCCCCTGCACACCAGGGCACTCCTGCAGCGGGGCCCACAGCCAGGTCATGGTGTCACAGGAACAGGAGCAGCACAAACAGAGCCTGAGCTGGCACAGGAAGGGACTGCAGCTACCCACAGTCACCCCCACGGGGGCACAGGGGGCACAGGCTGTGCTTTGGACACCCATTGGTGACACGGGGCTCTCTGAGCCACAGCAAACAGCAAACAGCCCAGCCTGAGACCATCCCATAGTAATAAACCATCTCATTTCTATGGAGGAACCTCTTCCCTCAGAGGGTGGGCAGGGTGGCTGCCCCTGGATCCCTGGCAGTGCCCAAGGCCAGGCTGGGCACTGGGGCTGGGGGCAGCCTGGGGCAGTGGGAGGTGTCCCTGCCATGGCAGGGGTGGGATGAGCCATGAGGTCCTTTCCAACCCAAATTCTGGGATTCTGTGACTCTGTAAAGGAACCACATCAATAAAAGCCATAAAAAACTCTCAGGGCTCCATGTTGGGCACAGGGAGCTGTAGGAGGGGCAGCTGCTCCCCTCAGCTCCTGCTGCTCCCAGCTGGGGGCAGAGCTTGAGAGCAACCTGACTGGCATCCACACTTGACATCAGCAGGTCAGCCTGTCACTAATTGAATTATACCTGCATTACTTAATAAACAAAGAATACTCTCCACATTACAAGGATGTAATCCTTTAATTGGTTTATGAGCACAGAGTCCCATGGGAAGTGTCACAAATCCATCAGGATGCCCTGAGCACTGTGTTTCTGAGCTGGAGAGATAACGAGTGTCATATGCCAGCACTCAGCTCTGGGCTGAGCTGGAAAGGAGCTGAGCCACACTCTGCTCTGCTCCACACCACCAGCACATCCAGCACCAGCACTCCCAGCACTGCTCCTGAGGGCTGTGGAGCTGCCACCACCAGCAGGAGCTGGCAGTCAGAGCCCATCCTCCCAGTCCCCCCAGCCCTGCGGCCCCCTCCCTCCCCCGCTGCTGCCCACCCCGGTGTGCAGGGTGTGGGGTGACCCCACGCTGCCCCAGAGACACCCAGGGCCCCTTCAGGCACAAGGCTGTGGGCAGGTGAGCACTGCAGCCCCCACCAGTGCCTCCAGCCCCCCATCCACACCTGATCCACCAGGCCTTGCCAACAGTCCCACCTGACTCACAGACACACATGGAGAGGACGCAGGTCCTCCTCATCCATCGTCTCACCCTAGAGATCCCCTTCTGCTGCCTCACACAACTTGCTGCTGCAGATGTAAACCAAAACCACCCTGATGAAACTCAGCACACTTCAAAGCCTTGGCAGAGCCAGGCCAAGCTCTGCATGGGCAGGTGCCCTGCTCCACGAGGCCTCATGCACACACACACAGGGTCAGCTCAGGACCAACCTCTGCTGCACAAAATCCACCTCAGATCTGAACCCCAGCACTGCTGCTGCAGCTGGCACTGCTGCCCATGCTGAGGGCAAGGACAGAACAGGGCACGGACACACCCTGGCCACACTGGGGGGAATGGACACACACCCTGGCCACACTGGGGGGCACAGACACACACTGGCCACACTGGGGGGCACAGACACACACCCTGGCCACACTGGGGGGAATGGACACACACTGGCCACACTGGGGGGAATGGACACACCCTGGCCACACTGGGGGGCACAGACACACACTGGCCACACTGGGGGGAATGGACACACACCCTGGCCACACTGGGGGGAATGGACACACCCTGGCCACACTGGGGGGAATGGACACACACACTGGCCACACTGGGGGGAATGGACACACACTGGCCACACTGGGGGGAATGGACACACACACTGGCCACACTGGGGGGAATGGACACACACGCTGGCCACACTGGGGGGAATGGACACACACGCTGGCCACACTGGGGGGAATGGACACACACACTGGCCACACTGGGGGGCACGGACACACACTGGCCACACTGGGGGGCACAGACACACACTGGCCACACTGGGGGGAATGGACACACACGCTGGCCACACTGGGGGGAATGGACACACACGCTGGCCACACTGGGGGGCACAGACACACACCCTGGCCACACTGGGGGGCACAGACACACACCCTGGCCACACTGGGGGGCACAGACACACACCCTGGCCACACTGGGGGGCACAGACACACACCCTGGCCACACTGGGGGGAATGGACACACACACTGGCCACACTGGGGGGCACGGACACACACTGGCCACACTGGGGGGCACAGACACACACACTGGCCACACTGGGGGGCACAGACACACACACTGGCCACACTGGGGGGCACGGACACACGCTGGCCACACTGGGGGGCACAGACACACACTGGCCACACTGGGGGGAATGGACACACACTCTGGCCACACTGGGGGGAATGGACACACACACTGGCCACACTGGGGGGAATGGACACACACGCTGGCCACACTGGGGGGAATGGACACACACACTGGCCACACTGGGGGGCACAGACACACACCCTGGCCACACTGGGGGGCACAGACACACACACTGGCCACACTGGGGGGCACAGACACACACCCTGGCCACACTGGGGGGAATGGACACACACACTGGCCACACTGGGGGGAATGGACACACACTCTGGCCACACTGGGGGGAATGGACACACACACTGGCCACACTGGAGGGAATGGACACACACACTGGCCACACTGGGGGGCACAGACACACCCTGGCCACACTGGGGGGCACAGACACACACTGGCCACACTGGGGGGCACAGACACACACCCTGGCCACACTGGGGGGCACAGACACACACACTGGCCACACTGGGGGGCACGGACACACGCTGGCCACACTGGAGGGCACGGACACACACTGGCCACACTGGGGGGCACGGACACACGCTGGCCACACTGGGGGCCACAGAGCACTGCTGGCCACACTGGGGGCCACAGAGCACTGCTGGTCATACTGGAGAGCACGGACACACGCTGGCCACACTGGGGGGCACAGAGCAGTGCTGGCCACACTGGAGGGCACAGAGCAGTGCTGGCCACACGGGAGGGCACAGAGCACTGCTGGCCACACCAGCAGCATGGAGGGAACAGAGCATGGGGCATGGAGCGTGGCTGGGACCCACGTGCTCTACGCTGTCCCTGCCACACAGGGACAAAGGGACACAGGGACACAGGATAGCCAGAGACGTGTGTGCTGCTCCCCAGATGCTTGGGTTAGGTTTTCTGTGCCTGGCATCACAGGAACACCATGCTGTGCCCCTGGAGTACAAGTGATTCCTCTGATCTGTGTGTGGTAGCTGTAATACTGCTGTCCTTCACTCTCCTCCTTTAGCCTTCACCTCTCCTCACATCCCCAGTACAAACCAGGGAAGCACTAGTGACCATTGGGGAACCATTTGGATATCTGATTAACACCTACACCCAAATTCCAGACGGCAAGGAGCGAGTCCAGCCTCTCCCCAGCATTCCAAGTCTCCCATTCTACTGGCCACACAATTTCACTCCTCATTATTGTTCTTTATGTACTGTTATTATAACTTTCCAGATGGAATTTAAGTGCAGTCACACACTCTGTACGTTGATTGGCTTCCTTAATGCTTCTTGGAAGAAATGAAGCTTATTCAGCTCAGCCCTTTGTGCCTGTTGGCAACACCACAGGAGGGAGGCCCTGGCAGAGCCAGGAGGGGCGGCAGTGCTGGGCAGAGCTGCACGGGACACTCACCTGAGCAGGTCAGCTGGGACCTGTCTGGACACACAACGTAATGCTCATTTAAAACTACTGTCCTCATCTGTTCCCTTGGAAATCAACACTATCCTCATCTGGCACTAACAGCAGCTGCAACCATCCTGACCCACCACGTCTTTTTCCATGGTGTTTATTTTGTTCTCCTTGTAGATCAGGGAAGGACAGGGGATTGCTTCAATCCACAGAAGTTGTATGTTTGCAGAATGCTTCTCAAATAACACAGGGTAGGTGTGTCCAGCTCCGGGCAGGAATGGGCAACAGTGAACGAACACAAGAGGAATGCCAGCCCTTGGGGAGGAGACCTCTCATGTCACCCCCATTAGAACACTGGAGCCCGATGGAGGGATCCTCGCTGCTCCCCAAAGTGGGAATGCAGAGAGGGGAGGTGTGTGTGGGACACCTGCAGGATCCAGCAGCAGACGAGCAGGGGGCTCTGTGCAGAGGCTTTCTGCACCAAGTGCCAGAAAGGAGGCTGCACCCTCCAGCCACTAAATGCAATCCTTGCCATGTACCTGGGGACAAGGACACAACTCTTTGAAGTGGCCAATACGCCAGGCCAGCAAGTGACAACTAGCCCACAGGAGTCCCCATGCAGGTGCTCTGCTGGCTGAGCCTCTGAAGCCACATGTCACCAGGGTGGCTGATTGTCTCCATGTTCATCCCCATCCCTGGTCCTCAGCACAGCATGCGGGGCCTCAGTGTTACCAGACCCACGTCATGAGGACAGGTCGTCACCTGGAGGCACTTGCAGCACATCTCCAACCCACAACAGGCCATGCCAAGGACACTTGCCCAGTGCCTGCTGGGACATCCCACCACTGGGCACTGGCAGACACCACTGGAGCCTCGACTGGGGCTTGTGCTGCTCCCCTGGCTCTTTACACAGTACCTGACAGATGCTCAGTTGTCTGTGCCAGCCTGCCCAGGCTCAGCTGTGGCATTCAGGGCCTTGGCGCTCTCCTGACCAGGGCAGCATCGGTGTGCAGAGCCCTCCCTGCACCCCTGTGACACAGCAGACCGTCCCCAAAGGCAGCCAGGGCCAAAGCTGAGGCTCAGAAGCAGGAGAGCAGCAGTCACTTCTCGGGAACCGCGGTTTGGAGCCTGGTCCCCCCGAGCAGCGTCACTGCAGCCGGGCGCCGGCGGAGATGAGACACAAGGCTGACGTGTCAGCAGGAGCCACGAGCACAGCAAACCTGCCCACGGCACAGCGACACCCAGGCTGCCCACGGCAGCACCCGAGCTGCCCACGGCACGCACGGCGCAGCAGCACCGGCTCCGCACGCAGCGGCAGCCGGCGGCAGAAGGCTCCTGTGAAACGCCACGTCCCCGGCAGCAGCACTGACTCACGGCTGACAGGGCGACAAATCCCGCTCGCCTTACTCAGAGCCGCTCCCACGGGCCCGAGCAGGGAGCTTTACATCACGGCTTTCAGCTGTGCCTTGGAGAAAACAAGAACAACGCAGCTCCCAGAGCCCCAGCGGTGCTGCCGATGGCACCTGCATCCCTGTGCCTCCCTGTGCCCGTGGCACCTGCATCCCTGTGCCTCCCTGTGCCAGTGGCACCTGCACCCCTGTGCCAGTGGCACCTGCATTGCTGTGCCAGTGACACCTGCACCTCTGTGCCAGTGACACCTGCACCCCTGTGCCAGTGGCACCTGCATTGCTGTGCCAGTGGCACCTGCACCCCTGTGCCAGTGGCACCTGCATTGCTGTGCCAGTGACACCTGCACCTCTGTGCCAGTGACACCTGCACCCCTGTGCCAGTGGCACCTGCATTGCTGTGCCAGTGGCACCTGCATCCCTGTGCCAGTGGCACCTGCACCCCTGTGCCAGTGGCACCTGCATTGCTGTGCCAGTGACACCTGCACCTCTGTGCCAGTGACACCTGCACCCCTGTGCCAGTGGCACCTGCATTGCTGTGCCAGTGGCACCTGCATCCCTGTGCCAGTGGCACCTGCATTGCTGTGCCAGTGGCACCTGCACCCCTGTGCCCAGTGGCACCTGCATCCCTGTGCCAGTGGCACCTGCATCCCTGTGCCAGTGGCACCTGCATCCCTGTGCCAGTGGCACCTGCCAGCCTGTGCCCAGTGGCAGCTGCCTGCCTGTGCCAGGGCAGACACTTCCCATCCCAGGCAAACCCTTAACTCTGGCTTAAGCACAGAGAACTTGCACCTCACCCATGTGCTGCAGAACATCTCTGTGTGACTCCTCATGGGTGCTAAAGCAACCCCATCCCAATCCCAGGACCAGCAGCACCAGGGGACTAAGGACACATCCTGGGGATTCTCCTCAATGTGACTTTCTCCACCACATCTTCTCCTCTTTGTTTCTGTTTTCCCTCTACAGCTGCTGTCCTACATCTGGTGAGTCCTGCTGCAGGAGTCACAGAGCTGTCATAGCTTGCTGTGGTGGGCTCCTGCTTCTCCATCCCCCATGGCCAACTGCAGAGACCAGGAAGTACAAATAATTGGAAATAGATACACAGGGAGTATCAGCTGTCTGGCAATGAAACAATGCTGAGACAACGAAAACTGAAGAGTTTTATCTGTCTCCAATCCAAAAGAATTCCAACGTGATCTTGACAGAGAAGCCTAAATAAAAACTTCAAGGGAGAAAAGATATTCAACTTTAAAGCAAAGCTACCTAATCATATGTTCTCATGGAAATGTTTTGCCATGAGACAGTTCCTGGGGAGAAGCTTGATCTACAAGGGCAAACTCAAAACCACAGCACTGGACATGAGCTCTGCAGCATTGGGAACTGGCTCAAACACTCCAAGGTCCCACTGGCCACATGCTACACAGGTAGGGGCACCCACCAAGGCTCCCATTAGCGCCTCAGCCATTTGACAAACCACCTTCTGCATTATCCAGCCTGCTCAAAACAAATATGACTTGTAGAGCCATTTATTCCCCGGAAACACAAAAGCTGCTGCCCAGCTGAGCAGCAGGCACGGCGTGCCCAGCCTGTGCCTCAGTGGCCAGCGAGCCAGCAGGACGGGGCACACGGGCAGGGACACCACAGTCACCCTGACAGCACCCAAGCAATGCATCAATCAGGCAGCTAAAGCAGCTGCCAGGTGCCTGTGCCCACAGTCCTGGGCAGGACACAGCTCCTGGCCCCACACCATGTCACCACACCATGGACCTCTGGCTTGTGGAGCCCAGAGCCCCAGCCAAGGCACCTGGAGTGGCCTGGGGGACCAGCACTGTCTTTGGCTCAAGGGGCTCTGGGCCAGGGCCTTCTCCAAGAGCCCTGTCTTCTCCTCTTCTCATCTCACCTGCTCCCCTGTGAACAGCAACCCCTTTCCTTCTCCCTCTTCCTCTGCAGCCTCTTAGCTCTCCAAGAACCGACAGCAAGAGCTGCCACAGAAAACAAAATGCTGGCCATCAGTATCCACGTCAGGCTGCAGGCACTCAGCCAGCTGTCACTGTCACTGTCACCACCACCCAACCCAAGCCCATGGGTTTTTGGGGATGTAGCCGAGGTCTCCACCCCTCCTCAGGAGCCCCACAAGACTGACACCAGCCCAGGGAGCTGCACACAGACCCACCCCTGCAGCAGGGCTCTGTGGGAGCACCCTCGACAGCCTGGGTCTAGGCACTGCAGAGGAATTCCATAACCTACCTTACTTCAAGATTTGTCATTTTGTTTTCAGAATGACATCTCAAACTCCAGAGTACCAGAAGGTATATCTGACTAATTTGAAGCAAATGTTTCTATTTTGCTGCAAAGTGCATGATTATTTGATAAAAACTTTCTAGAAAGAATGGTTCACTCTTCAGCAACAAAACCTTATACTTTGCATAAGGTTTGGATTTGGTTTTCCAGGCTTGAGCACGTCTCCAGTGCTGCTTCTGTTCAAACACATTTCTCCCTGCTACCCAGCCACAGACAACAAGCTTTTGTTTCCAAAGCATTTTAGGTAACTACCTCAAGAATAGTTTTTATTTAAAACAAACACACACACATAAGCCTCTCCTAGCACAAACCTCATCGGATGGTGTCAGCAAGCATGTTTTAATAGCATGATATTGAAAAATAATTTTACTACTAGCTAGAAAAGTCTGAAGACTGCAGAGGATATATTTAGATGTGTATAAATAGACAACACTCAGTGATGTCTGGTCCAAGGAGTACAAATCTTCCCTAATGCATGGAATATGCCTGGCCCAAAACGCTTGAGCAGCACTTACACAGCCTTTTCAGGCTGGCTCAGGTTCTGAGCCCGCTAATAGCGAGGCCATTAGAGCAGCGCTGGGCCCAGCTGCCTGTGCAGGGAATATGCAAAGATTGCTCTCTCAAACCGAGCCCGTCACCACATCTGAAAGCGCAGGCACTATCGATCAGCAGGGGAAAGCCATTAGCTCTCCAGCCTCTGAACTATCTCCACGTGCCCCAGCAAAGGGACAAGCCCTGCAGGCACCTGGGGATGCTGCACCTGCCCAAGAGAGGCACCCTGTGTGCCAAGGCCATCCTTCCATCCTTCCTGATGCACCCACCTTCGCATCCCCTCTAATCTTTCTCAGAAAACTGGGCAAGATCTGTTTTTTTCTTGCTGTGCTGCTCAGCCACATCTCCTCTTGGGTTCCCCATTCCCAGCCAGCCCAGATCCTGGGCGGGGCAGCCACCTCTTATCCTCCTCCCTCTGGCACCACTCACACCTTCCATGGCCAACGGGAGCCTCTCCAGACAACAGACCTGCATGAAAGATTCACACCAAGCCCCTGAGACCCCATCCCCAGCAGTGCTGCAGTCCAGCTCAGCTTCTCTTGGTTGTAAGGATGACAGGAGCACTCGGCCCACTGGCTCTCACTGCGACAGGACAATCTGGAGCCCACTTCATGTGTTTGGTGGAATGGGTCCATCTCAAGTCCCCTCCTGCAGCTGGAAGTGTTTGGTGAACAGGCAAACCAGTTCAGCTTTAACTTGCACTGGGTACCTGAGAAATCTAGGATTTGTTTCCACTGAGTGCCCTGCCATGATAAAACCAGGAACTGCTCTTTCTGAAAGCAGAAAGATGAGGTAATATGCCAGGAGATATATCTTAGAGAGGCTTGTAACTGGAGGCCAAACTGGCAAGCTCTGGTGTGCATTATGAACCAGTCTTACGCATTTAAACACATTTATTATGCATTTAAACAAATGCATAATCCCTTGAGTACAGTATATATTTAGCAACGTGGATTAGGAAGGTGTTGGGCACTGAGAACACTCAGTCTCTGGTACAAAGAGACTTGTGCAAAATCAGACCTGACTTCCAGACCGGCAGTGGAATTGCCAGGCCTGGCACACCTCTACCTGCCAGGACTGACTCTGGCAGTACCACCGAGTCCTTGGGCCAGCTCGGAGGGGTGGCCTGCACACAGGACCAGGGTGCCCACCCTGAGTCCTTGTGCTCCAGGCAGCTGGGGTGCAGTCCTGCCACACCAGCACAGACTGCTCCCAGCACACCCAGCCCCTCTGGGCAGCACTGCCCCGTGCCCCCGGACACAGCCACGGCCAGGATCGCTGCTGCACAGCCAGCCCAGCCCCCTCCATCTGCAGATGCACAGCTGGAAGCAAAGAGGCTTCGATTCCAGGCTGGATTGATGTCGCCTCGCTGCTGTGCCGGCCGGCTGTGCCGGCCTGAGCAGCCCCGGACACGAGCGCTGGCCCGAGGATGCTCAGAAGGAGCGAGCTGACACCACGTGTCGCACGGGAACATGCGAAATGGAAGCGTGGGTGGGGAGCATCGCAGCACGACAGCGCGATGGCCAAGGGCAGGGACTCCCAGCCTGGCCGGTTCCGCGGCCAAAGGCCACACGGGGCTGGGCTTGGCTGGGGGCACTTGCTGTCCCACCCCCGGTCTCCAGGACTGGTGAGGCCGGGTTCAGGACCACAGCTGGGACCAACACATCCCTCCGCTCCACACACACAACATAACGAGTGCCCCGGAGATGCAACAGACCGGGAGGGAGGAGGCGAAAGTGCAGAAGGGAAGAGCTGCTGTCCCAGGATGCCGAGGAACCACAGAGCCGGTGTTCCCCAGTCCATGCTGGGAAGGACCAGCCCGGGAAGAGGCCTCCCCAGTACACCTGGCCCAGAGCTGCCGGCCCGCACAGCCGCTGCCGGCCGCAGCCGGGCTCCCGGAGCCGCGAGGGCTGATGCTCCGACACCAACATGGCTGCGAGGCTCCGCCGGCTTCTCCGCCGCTGCTCTGCCATCTCCCCAACGGGAACCTTCCGGCGGGGAAGGTCCGTTCTGTCCTCCATTCCTTCTCCCGCACACAGCGGTGTTCGCCACGGAGGGGCGGAGGGGACGGAGGAGAGGGGGGCGCAGCCGCATCCCGGGACGCAGGGGACCGCGGCGGCCCCAGGGAGACAGCCGCGGGGCAGCGGCGTGTGTGCGGCGCCCAGGGGCGGTGGGACGGGGCGGGAGGACTGGGGCGGGGGGACCCGCGGGGTTCCTGCGCCCTCTGGCAGAGCCCCGCACCCCCTAAGCACCCCTCGAGCCGCCCGCGGAAGCGCCCCGGGATGGCTCCGCGCACGGCGGCGCCTCCGCCCGCTCGGGCAGCGCCGCAGCGCCAGCGGTGCCGGGTAACCGGCAGGGGAGGGGGCGGCGGCCGCGGCACGGGCGGCCCCGCAGCATCGCAGCCTGGCAGCATCTCCGGCCCCGCGGCACCGCCAGCCCAGCCCAGCCCAGCGCGGGCGGCCGCCGGCGCCGTCCCGCGGGCAGCGGCGGCAGCGCGGCCAGGCCCGGCCCGGCCCGGCCCGGCCCGTCCGCGGGGCACCCGCCCCGCCGCTCCGCGCTCCCCGCGGCCGCCGCCCTCCCGGGAAGGGCGTCGTCCCGGCGCCCCCGCCGCGCCGTGGGGTCGCCCCGACCGGGACGTTCGGGACCGGCCGGGCCGCCCCTCACCGCCCCCCCCCCCCCCGCCCCCCGCCCCGTCCCCTGGGCCGGTACCGCGGTGCAATGCAGATGTGCCGGGCGCGACTCCCCTCGCGTTACCTGGTGCCTCCGGGGACGGGCGGCGGCCGGAGCGCGTCCCCTGCGGGTGCGGCCGCGGCCGGGCCCCGGCGGGCTGCGGGCGCTGGCGGCAGGCGGGCTGCCCGCCGCTCCGCCCCGAGCCGGCGCTCACCACCCGCATCCTACCGCGGGTCCGCGGCGGAGCTGCCGGCGGGCAGGGCGGCCGGGGACGGCCCCACGCGGCGGCTCGGGCGGGCGGCGGCACACGCACACGCGCGGCGGGGGCGGGAGGCGCGGGACGACCCGCCCGCATCGGCCCGCCCGCATCGCCCCGCACCGGGCGGCCCGCCCCGTTCCGCTCCCGCCGGCGCTGACCTTGTCGTGTACCTGCGCCAGGTTAATCCTCGCCAAGCGCTGCCGCTCCGCACCCCGCTGCGGGATCCTGCGCGCCGGGCGCTGCGCTGGACGGACGGACGGACGGACGGACGGATGGAGAGACGGACGCGGCCGAGGCGCGGGCAGCCCCGCCGCCGGGCCGGCGCCTCCCGGGTGCGGGTGCCGCTAGCGCGGGGCGGCCGGCGGCAGGGCCATGCGGCTCCGCGCCGCTCCGCGCCGGGCGCGCTCAGGCGGAGCAGCCGCGGCGGCGGGCGCTGCGGCGGGGCAGAGCGGGGAGCGCGGCGCCCGCGGCTCGGCCCTCCGCGGCGGCGGCAGCTGCGCCCATCCTCCGCGCCGCCGGCCTCCGCCCGGCCCCGGCCCCGGCCCCGGCCGCGGGCAGCCGCGCCGCTCGCTGCCGCATGGAGCAGCCGCCGCCTCCCCCGCGCCGCGCCGCGCCGGGGCGGGCTGGAGCAGCCGGGCCCTCCCCGCCCCGCCGCACGCACGGCTGAGCCGCAGCCGCCCGACCGCCGCCGCGCAGACGTGCGGCCGGGCCGCCCCCCGCCGCGCCGGGCTCGGGGCTGCGCGCCGCCGGGCGGGACCGGGCGCGGCCACCGGCACGGGCACGGACACGGACACGGACACGGACACGGACACGCCTCCGCCTGCCCCGCCGCGCCGGGGCCGGGCTGCGGCGACGGGCGCCGAGAGCGGCCGCGGCCCCCGGGACGTCCCACGGCCCTCCCCCAGCCGCCGCCCGGGGCCCCGGGTGCGGAGCGGGCGGCGGGCGGGGGCGGCGCGGCCGCGGGCGGTGCGCGGGAGTTTGACCTGACGATGGATCCGGTGGATGCACCGGCGGAACTGTCCCGCGGCGCCGAGCGGCCAGGCGGGTCTGGGAGCGCGGCGGCGGCTCCGCTCCGCGCCGCCCGGCGTGGCGAGGGCTCCTGTCCGCCCTCGGGGCACGCAGCCGCCCGCATCCTGCCCGCGCCCCGCCGGTCCGGGGACAGGGACTGCAACGCCGGACTTCTAGGAGGGATGATCCTGGCAGGAGAAGGAAGGGCTGGGTCATCTGTGGGGGCAGTAAATTGGAGCGCTTTTGGGGATTGCGGCGTCGTTACCTGTCTCCTGGATCTCTAAAAAGGGAGGAGAGTGCATTTCGTGCTATGGAACACTGACACCCTTTTCTAGTGCTCTTTTGTGGGAAAACGCCGGGGATGTTGCAGGACCCGAGGAAGAGGAGCACTGCCTGGAGAGCCTGGAAGAGGAGCTAATTAGCGAATCTCGTCAGCGGCCAGTGACCCCGCACCTGGAGGGATGTGCAGGCACGTGCCCTACCACCACTGGGCAGTGGCCCCGTCTCCCCCGACACCCTCCCCCTGGGACGGGAGGCAGTCGCAGGCTCCTCCGGGGCTGCCCCGGGACTCGGCAGCCGGACCAGCCCGCGTGGCCGCTGCTGCTGAGGGTGCTGGAGAAAACCCATGGGCTGCTCGGCAGGCTTGGAGGCAGCGGGAGCAGTGCTGCTGGGGTACACCGGCATCTTCTCGCTGGGGATGCACGTGGTAGGATCCCCATGCCAGAAACGGGAAGAAGCGGTGGCCGTCCTCATGCCTCTCTGCTGATACCATGCCAGAGTTCTTTGTGCCTCGGGATGCAGCGTCTGGCATCGGCAAGGGTGAGAAGAGGGAACACATCAGTATTCCTGGGCACAGGGCTGTCCGTGTGACCTGACAACTTTGAAGTGGTCTCCTCAGCAGCCTGTGACCCTGGTCTCACAAGGAACACAGCTTCCAGAGCCGCAGCATCCTCGGTCCTTCTGACAGCCTCTGAAGCTGTCCAGGGCTGGGCTGCCAGGCTGGGCCTGAGTAAGTGTTTATCTCAGTACCAGCTGCTGTTTCACAGAGCTACTTGGAGCTGTTACAGGGGGAGAGAGGCTGGCAGGAGGAAATGAGTCCAAATCTTCTCCCCCTCAAAGGAAAACTCATGTCAGCTGGTTTTGCTGGGGTGGTCTCTGCCCCACACTCAGTCCTTGCACCGGTCGCCGTTGGAGCTGGAGGCAGTGTCGTGCTCAGCCCTGATTTGGCGTTCACAGTGTGCTCCCCTGTGGAGAGAGAAGAGAGACAATAAGATTCTCCCTGGTAAAACATCCGTGGCCTTGGCTGGCATCCACCAGTGTCTGGGGCTCCAGTTCAAGCATTTACTGCTGTGTCAGTGCTCTGCTGCCCCAGAGGCAGGGAGGCTGGCACACCAGTGATGCCAGCAGCGTGGCTGGCATTGGAGGAGGAGGCAAACGTTGGGGTATGGCCCCCCTGGCTGTAGGATCATGGAGAAGCTCGGTGGAAACTCAGTGGAAGCTTGTGCTCAGAGCCTGGTATGTACTGGGGGGGTGCACTGGTTTGCACCATCCAGCACAAGCACACTGTGAGGGCTGGTTCAGGACCACTCTGAACTGGCACCAGTACACAGCCCAGGAGCTCCACAACCTTGCAGCTAAAGCAATGTCCTGTGCTCTCAGGTGTTTGAGCAAGGGCTGCTGCATCTTCTTTGTCAGCCTGAAATCCCTCCTGGACATGAGACTGAGATGACAACACCACCTGGTTAATGTACCCAGTGGGAAAACTCCTGGGGTGTCTAGGAGTGTGGGACCTGGGGGTGTGCTGGGGGGGTTCCCTCGCTGATGGCTGGGGTGGAAAGCCTCCTTGTCTGATCCTGCACCCAGACCTAGGTGACAGTGTGTGGCTGCTGTGCCCTGCAGGTCTCACCCCGAAAACTGTTCCCCTCCCTCTTGTGCACACTGGGGCCTCTCCTGGGGTGTTCCTGGCAGCCCCCTGTGGCTCCACGGGGGGTGTCTGTGCCTGAACACTCCCCTCAATGCCCAGGGACAGGCTGTTTTGGGACAAACCTCAGTGCCCTGGGAAGGGGCAGGTCTGTGTCCTGGCATCCTTATTCCCAGTGCCTGGCAGTGTTCCTCATGGGCAGCACTGTCCTGCATGGCCCTGGCACTGGGGATGCTCGGGATTGCTCAGGTGAGCTCCCACCTAGCTCTGGCCAGGATTCACCCTGCCTTGGGGACCCTCTGGGGCTCAGGGCTGAGCCCTGCCGGGGCTCAGTCACCTCCCCCATTGCCCTGCTGAACAAGCCCTTGCTGGGGGTGGCCTTGCTCTCACCAACTGCTGTTAAAATGCTTTTTTCCTGACAAAGCTGGTAACTCCTTAACCTGAAATCTTTTTTCCCCTCACAGGTATCATTTTAAAATTATTTCATCATTTCTTTTGTTGTTGTTGTTAAAATAATGAGACCTTGAGGAAAGTGCTTTGTTTAAATAACACAGGGAGCTCTTTTATGCCCTTTCTAACCCTTAGTCACCTCCGGAAGGAGGGACCTGGGGCTGAGGGGCAGTGCCACCGTGCTGCAGGGTGCCGTGCTCGCCCAGCCTGCTGCCCACAGCACCCACACCCCGGTGCCACAGGGGTAGCTGCCCATCCCTCACCCCTTGGCCTCCTCCCGGCGCACAGAGCCGAGCAATGCCTGGAACTGTGCCGGGAGCTGTGCCGGGAGCCAGCAGCACCCTCGGGAGCCAGCAGCATCCGCGGGAGCCAGCAGCCTCCCCGGGCGCTGCTGCCGGGTGCCCCGTGTCCGCGGCGGTGCCGGCCGTGGCACGGAGGGCGGTGGGAGCTGTTCGGGGATACCGTCACCCTGCCCTGAGCAGTTTTCCGTGGCCCAGGCTCCCTCCCCGCCAGGCAGCCAGCGCTGCACCGCGTGCTGCGTGTGCAGCCTAAAGGAGAGCGGCGGCAGTGCAGGGCAGCGGTGCGGGCGCTGCAGCTCCTGCAGCCCCGCGGAAAGCGTCCAGAGGCGGACGCGGCACTCCTGGAGAGAGAGAGACCGCGGTACCCCATCGAAAGGGGTCCGGAACCGGAATGCTTGTTCATTACAAGGAGAAAATTCACTGCCCTAATCACTGAAATGTCAAATGTCAGGCTGTGTGAAGATTTCTCTTCCCTGGAGCACCTCGGAGACAAGGAGGCCTCAGGTAGCAGTGCATGCCAGCCTGTCCTTCCAGAAGGAGCAGGGAAGCATGTGGAGCTAGCCCAGCCATCATTTCCTGGGGGTGTTTTTCCACTTTAAGTTCTTTAGTCTGTACGATGGGGGAGCTGTTGCATTGTACAAAAACTGTCAGGGAGCGAGCCTGCTCCTCCCCAGCCCTGCCTGTGTCTCCTTGCAGCCAGGCCGGAGGTGGGGACGCTCCCCAGCTGTCCCGGTGCCCCCAGCTCTCGCCCTCCGTGGCCAGGGAGGCTCAGGGCCGGCGGTGCTGGCCTGGCCCGGGCACACAGGGCCCTCAGCGCTCCCTCTGATGTTACCTGGGGTGAGCTGTGTGACATTTCTCCCCAGGGAGCGTCGGTGGGTGGTGAACCCCAGCAGGTACTGGTGCCCTGGCCTTCGTGTGCCAGCCCCACACTGCCTGACCCTGCTGCTGGCACTGCAGTGAATCACCTCACACCCCAAACCACCACAGCCTTACCCCCAAACAGACTCAGTTCACCTGGTGGAAACAAACCAGATACTTAATAGCTGGAGTGCACCATTTTTTGCATTTTTAATCAAAAAACAGCTTGGTTTTAAAATCATGAGTAAAGTAATTGTAGTGTCTGTTTGCTTAATTTTTTAACAGATTTGTTCTTTGAGAAATAAAATAATGTGCTGATTTTTTTTTTTTTAATTTCTTGCATGATTATATGGAGACTTCCAGCTGTTGGTACCTGGCTTATTTAAAAAGTGATTTAATTGTCAGCCACGAGCTGGATGAACATGGATGAGCACACCTGCCACAATTCTGCATTGCACAAGCACAGTTTTGTCTGGGAAAGTCCGGAGGCACAACTGGGAAAGGTTTGCTGTGCTGACAAGGAGCCTTGTCCACCTCAGCCCAAACCTCATGGGCAGGCTCTACCCACCCTGGAGCCAGCTCAGGGCTCTCTCCAGCCAGCTTTGTGCCCCACACAATGGGTTTTCTCACCCCCATGGTGGCCTGGCAGGGACACGAGCTCGCCCAGAGCCTGGCTTGTTTGATTTGGAGATAGGGGTGAGAGGAAATATTATGGGAAGAAACAGATGCATTGCAGGGCTGTGGATAAAAAATAGAGACTAAGCCCAGTCATAATTTAGAAAAACAGGCTGTCCAAAAAACCCTGTGACCTGCAAAAGGCCTTTTCCTTCTGACAGGTGTCACTGTCACCTCCAGGCACTGGGACTGGTGCTCCCAAGGCAGGCAGAGGCCGGGGCAGTCGGGGGCTGCCAGAGGCTCACTGCAGCTGGCAGGCAGTGCTGAGGGGTGGGATGGGGCTGGGGCAGAGCTCACATGAGGAGAGGGCTGCTGGCACCATGGGCAGCCCCATCTTTCCATCTCTATAAACACATCCTTGTGTTTTTGAGGGGACCAAGCTGGATGTGGAAGGCAAAGCCAACCTGTGAAGCAGGGAAAGACCCAGGGCTGCTGTGCGCTGGTCTGATGAGCTGGTTTGGGGGAAAACAGCTCCACATTTCTTTCTGAAGGTGACATTAAGCCTGCTGGATTGAAGAACAATGATTGCTCATCCCTGTGTGCAGCTTCCAGCCATCGAACAGCTCGAAAGCACTGGGAGAAGGGTTGGACTCGATGCTCTCAGAGCATTTTTCCAATCGAAATGATGCTGTGATTCCAAGATTTCAGCAGACAGAGGTCTTGAGTGTCGTGCAGATGGGATGGGCATCATCTGAGAAGCAGCACAGACACCTAACCCTGTGCCACCAGGGTTCAGCACCCTTCCCCCTGCCTGTTTAAACCCAAAGATGTGCTTCATTGCCTGTCTCCTCCTCTTTGCTTCTGGAATTTAAATAATGTGCTCCCTTAGCACTTGTGCTCTCTTCTGGTTGGAGTTTTGCATCTCAGTCTTTTAAAATTTCTTCCTTATTCACATTTCTGCCTCACACAATTTATTCCTTCTCTGTTCAGATGACTTCTCAGTAGAAAACAGCAAAGTCTCTGTCACTAGGCTGCCCCAGTGCCCTCAGCACTGTCAGAGCCATGTGCACAGACCATTTCCATAATAGACAGGAATTTATTGTTCTACCAGTTGCTGATTTAAGTCTTTCCCTTGACCCAAATTTTGCATGGACAAGAGTGTCCCATAATTCAAACTATTGTTCTTCTGGGTATTCCATCTCCTCTCTTATATCCAAGCAACATTAGCTGAGGTCTAATGTTCAACTCATCACGGTGGGAGAATGAGGAGCTACCCTACACCTCATTTGTACACAGAAGAAAGAATAAACCTTATTTACAGTCTTTGCAGTCTTCAATTTATAATGTTTACAGTCTCTACAGTTGCAGTTTAGAGCATACAGGAGCTCGCCACTGCCACAACCACAATGAAAGGTTGCACCAGAAATGAGTTCATTTTCACTGCAAAAAAATTACTCTGGCATGCAGGCTGGAGTGTTGCTCCAGCAGAGACAAGGAATACAATATTCCAGTGCAACAGGAGGAGAAAGTGAATTTAGTGGTTATTATGCATAAGCATCCCAAACAAGCAGAACTGGGAAAATAATACGGTAACTAATGTTTTTGAGAAGTTGCTAATTGGGAAAAAAAAAAAGAAAAAGAAGACACAGAAGCAAAAGAATTCTAGTAATAACTCTTTAAAAAGAGCAAACTGGTGTCTGGCATGGATCCCCACTGCTTCTGAGCTTGTTCAATTAAAATCAACACTGAATGGGTTTTCTTTCACTACCATTACTCAAGCTGCATCCTTCAAAAGGATGGCAAATGATTGATATGCATATGAAAGAACTACAGAGTATGAAATTACAAAATGATACAGGGTTTGGATATTTGCACTTTGAGATATTAAATCTTCTGAAGGAAAATATTTGAGCAAATTCTGGATAAAGAACTCTACAGAGGAGGAAGAAAGAGCAGCAAGATAATCTAATAAGGCAGAGACTGAGCAATTTCCAAGTGCTGAGTTCCTCAGTTTGACACGGTGTTTCCAGCCCAGGATCTGCTCTTCTCTCTGCTCTGGGCATTCGCTGCCAGGGTCTTGTGTGTGCTCATAACACACACCAGGTTCAAGGTCCTGAGCCAGGCTTGGGTTTAACCCTTTCTAGAGAAACAGAGATGCTAAAAATCACACCATTGCTGCTGGTGCCCACCCTCCTTCCATTTTTGCAGGCTCAGCGTTGCTGCTACACCTCTGGGAGCAGGTGGGAACCTGGACAGTCCCAACAGGCAGAGCACAGACAGCCCCTGCTCCCCTGCAGCCCCTGCCTGGCCACAGACACTCTTCTCACAGCTGGCACAGCTGGCAGAAAGAGCCAGAGGAGGGGTGTCATGGCCATTTGGATCCCTCAGATGTACAGGACAAAGTGCTCTGTACATTGGGCTTTTTCAATGAGCTCATTAGGAGATACATTTTGACTCCCTTTGCCCAAGGGATTCGCGTGAGTTCCCTTACTCACCACCCAAGCCATGTGAGATTCCATCATGTATAAGCCATAACTGCATCACACACCTTTGGGCAGAGAAGGTCTCAGTCCAGGGCTGAGGGCTCATCCCTCCTCCTCCATCACTGAGCGGGCCTGGGTCCCCCCAGCACAAAAGGGGCAGGGAAACCTCAGCAGTCCTGCTGCTGTGGGATCCACTGCAAAGGCTTTTGGGGTGAGCTGGCTTCTGTAGCCCCAGCTTGGTCTGTTCTATTCCCAAGAGTCAGCAGACACCAGTCGAGCTTCCTGACAGGGGATGTGTGGAGATGCTGGCTGCAGGGATGGGGAGGAGGGGCTGCACTGCAGACCTTCAGCTCCTTCTGGCCACCTCCTGCCACCGTGGGGCTCTTGCTCTGACCCAGTGCTGCTGCTCCCACCACACACCAGGCTGTGTTTGCCAAAATGTGTTTGGGCTGTGTTTGCCAAAAATTGGATCCGGAGTCACAGAACACTCACAAGGTTCCAGGAATCCCCTTTGAATCTGGGTTTTGAGAGGTGCAGGAGCAGGACTCGGGCTGTCTGTGTGCAGTCTGCCAGCCTGCTTTGTTTTAATAATATTCTGTGCAGATTCACATCACTGCAAGTCACCTGTTTGGCATGAAGCATCTTGTCAGGATATGCTGCATGGAAACCCCTCAGACAGTCACCTGACGTCTCTGATCACACAAGTCCTGCACACGTGGTTAAAATCTCGGGATGCCATGACTCGACGGTAATTAGCGGTAATTACCCACAAAGGCACAGCGTTTGACTAATAACTTCCTTTACAGGAGTCAGGGAGCTCGGGAGGCTGGGTCAGGAGCTGTCAGCGCTAATTACCCTCTCACTCCTGTGCTAACAGGAGCTCTCTGCAGCTCCTGCCGCTGTCCCCTCCCAAGGACAGGAGCCTCAGCCCTGGGTGGGTATCCTCCTCTGTCCCCTAAGGAGGAGTGGTGGCTGCATCCTGCCAGTCTGGCCTGCCACAGGACACAGACCCAGAGCCACAGGGTCCTGGGATTTGCTGCTGGTCAAAGTTCTTCAGGAAATGAACCCAGGCTGGGCTAAAGAAAAACAACTTCAGTAGGCAAAACTCCCCTGGCCCCTTGGGTAAGCTTGCTGTCCTCAAAAAAATGCGTGTTTTACTTCTGATCTTCAGTTTCCCACTGTAACTTCCAAACACAGCTGGTTCTTTCCTTTTTTTTTTAAAGTCTAGCCCCTAAAGAGGAATGTTTTCCTGCTTTTCCTATGTTTTTCAGGCCCTGGGTAACATTTCCTAATGTGCTGGGACTGGCTGTGGGTTCAGAGGAGGGGATCAGGAGCTACTGAGAACTGTGCTGCCACCCCAGACCAAACCCCTCTCTTTCCACCCTCAAGCTGCTGCCCTGACAGGCCACGTGTCTGCCAGTCCTGGGAGCTCACACTGGACATGAGGGATGAGGACTGGTACTGCCACATGGCCTTGAAAAAATGTGGCTGCAAAAAGAGTTTGGCCATCAAAACAGGTTAAGGAATGCTGAAAATCAGAGGAAAACAGGTGCTTTTCCCCTTGTGTCAGAGCTGCCAGGAAGGTGTGGGGCTCCTGGGGTGCCAATGTGCTGGCACAGACCCCAAGAGCCTGCCGTACCCCTAGGAAGATGGTCAGCCCTGTCCCTCCTGCTCACGGTCTGGTCCCCAGGGCTGGGTGCCCACACCAGCCTGAGCCCGGCTCCCACGGAGGTCTGGAGCTGCCACCACACTCCTCTGCCTGAGCATCACCCTCCTCTGCTCCCAGTCCTGTTCCCTGCCTGCCTGGCCCTACTGTGCAGGAGGTGTGTGAATATCAAACAGTTAATCTGATGCTCCCACTTCTAAAAAAGCCACCCAAGCCCTTCAGCAGGGCTATTTTACAGCCTCAGGGGGTGAGACTGCCAAGAGGCAGTGCCCTTGGGAGGTCATGGAGATATGAACATGGAATGGGAATTCAGTGTACACAGACACATGGAAATATCCAGGAATTGGAACTACATGTCCAGAAAATATCTTCTACATGGCAGTGACCCAGCACTTCAGGGAGCTGTGTGGAGCAGCAGCTGTCGCTGTGCCCCAGGCCAAAGGCAGGCCTGGAACGTTCCCCTCTGCCCTGGGGATAACAGCCCCAGAAACACCTCTCCCACTGCCCCCACTGCCCCCACTGCCCCCACTGCCCCCACTGCCCCCACTGCAGGGGGGTCCTGAGCCTCAGGCTCTGCACCTGCTGAGCCCCAGAGCCCAGTGTGAGCCCTGCAGCCCCATGGCAGGTGTGTCACCATGGCAGGTGTGTCACCGTGGCAGGTGTGTCACTGGCAGCACCGTGGCAGGTGTGTCACTGACAGCACCATGGTAGGTGTGTCACCATGGCAGGTGTGTCACCATGGCAGGTGTGTCACTGGCAGCACCATGGCAGGTGTGTCACTGGCAGCACCATGGCAGGTGTGTCACCATGGCAGGTGTGTCACCGTGGCAGGTGTGTCACTGGCAGCACCATGGCAGGTGTGTCACCATGGCAGGTGTGTCACCGTGGCAGGTGCGTCACTGGCAGCACCATGGCAGGTGTGTCACTGGCAGCACCTCCTGCCACAGCAGCTCCCACCCGCGCTCAGCAGCCTCAGGTGAGGATGAGCAGCACAGGAGCTGCTGTGGCACCGGCCCAGGGATTCCTTCCCTGCTCTCTGGCTGGGAGGCAGTCCAGGTTGCTGGAGCATGAACACTCAGTGCAGGAATCTCTGTGCAGCCCAGGTTGCAGGAACACTCAGTGCAGGAATCTCTGTGCAGCCCAGGTTGCAGGAACACTCAGTGCAGGAATCTCTGTGCAGCCCAGGTTGCTGGTGCAGGAATCTCTGTGCAGCCCAGGTTGCAGGAGCACTCAGTGCAGGAATCTCTGTGCAGCCCAGGTTGCAGGAGCACTCAGTGCAGGAATCTCTGTGCAGCCCAGGTTGCAGGAGCACTCAGTGCAGGAATCTCTGTGCAGCCCAGGTTGCTGGTGCAGGAATCTCTGTGCAGCCCAGGTTGCAGGAGCACTCAGTGCAGGAATCTCTGTGCAGCCCAGGTTGCTGGTGCAGGAATCTCTGTGCAGCTCAGGTTGCAGGAGCACTCAGTGCAGGAATCTCTGTGCAGCCCAGGTTGCAGGAGCACTCAGTGCAGGAATCTCTGTGCAGCCCAGGTTGCAGGAGCAGGAATCTCTGTGCAGCTCAGCCTGGCCAGCCTCAGGCAGTTCGGGGTGATCCTGCCTGGGAGTCAGGCCATAGGAAAACACTTCTGGCTGAGGAACTTGGCTGCAATTTGTCTCCCTGAAACCCAACTTGTTTGACTCCTAAGTTACCCACATCCACTTGTCTCCAGCTGCTATTTCTTCCCAATTTCTCCTGTGACTTTGCACACTGCTGAGGACTAAGCTGAACATTCCTGTTTTCCTGTCTCACTTCAACCTTTCCTTAAGCTAGAGGAACCAGCATGCCTCTTTCCCCCACCCATGACACCATTCCCAGTTTGGCAGTCATTAAAATCACAGCTTCTGGTCTGTCACAACAGCACCTTGGGACAAAGACCCAGTTTTTGTGCAGAGGAATCTTAAATAAAGGTGGGCACAGCTCTGTTCCAGAGAGGTGTTTTTTATATTCAAGTAGATTTTTATCTTTATTCATTCCAATGGAAAGACCTCATACACAAAAAAGAGATAGGTGATGTTGTCTCCATTTAGCTTTTCCTCTCATCACTCCCTTCTCTGGTTTCAAACTGCACAGCAAAAGGAGCTTCTTCCAGAAAAGCTTTTTACCTTCTGGAAAACTAGATACTCATGGGTAAGACGTTCTCAGTCAGGAGAACCAAAAATCTGCTTCATGTATGACCACTTGTCACATCTGAGACAGGCTATCGAGCCCCTGGCACAGCTCAGGGTAGGATTGAACTGCTGGTCACATCCCAGAGCAGCCTTGCAAGGAGAGCTCTGGCTCTGAAACAACAGTAAAGTAACTTTTTTACTCTAAAACCAGACATAAAAAGAAATAACCTTTTGCCTTGCCCATCTGACTGGAAAAGCACTTCTAGATATTCTGTTCATTCTATCTGATTTTAGACCAGTTTTTCTGTCAATTCAGAAAACCTCAATACATTTCCAGCAGAAAGGCAGAAGAGAGCTTTTTCGATCCCATTTTTACCTCCAAACATGACAAACACCGAAATGTATTAAAGAGCTCACACATGAAATACCAAGCCTCCTGTTTGCAGTTTTTTCCATGTTTAACATGGTTTTAATGAAAAATGTGTAGAGCCACCCTGCTGGCCGGGCAGAGCTGTGCTGCTGCCCCTGTGGAGCCGATGCCCAGAGCAGTGCCAGGCCCAGGCCCCTCCTGCTGCCCCAGAGCAGTGCCAGGCCCAGGCCCCTCCTGCTGCCCCAGAGCAGTGCCAGGCCCAGGCCCCTCCTGCTGCCCCAGCCTGGCTAGGCTGTGCTGGCTGGCACAGAGGAGGCCCAGGGCCAGGGCAGAGGGGCAGGGCTGTGCCTGCAGCCTGGCTGGGCTTGGGCAGGAGCAGCTCACTGAGCAGCCACAGCAGCCCCAGCATCTCACTGGGCAGCCACAGCAGCCACAGCAGCTCACTGGGCAGCCACAGCAGCCTCCAGCAGCTCAGTGAGCAGTCACAGCAGCCCCAGCAGCTCAGTGAGCAGCTCCAGCAGCCCCAGCAGCTCAGTGAGCAGCTCCAGCAGCCCCAGCAGCTCACTGAGCAGCCACAGCAGCCCCAGCATCTCACTGGGCAGTCACAGCAGCCACAGCAGCTCACTGGGCAGCCACAGCAGCCCCAGCAGCTCACTGGGCAGCCACAGCAGCCTCCAGCAGCTCAGTGAGGAGCCACAGCAGCCTCCAGCAGCTCAGTGAGCAGTCACAGCAGCCCCAGCAGCTCAGTGAGCAGCCACAGCAGCCCCAGCAGCTCAGTGAGCAGTCACAGCAGCCCCAGCAGCTCAGTGAGGAGTCACAGCAGCCCCAGCAGCTCAGTGAGCAGCCACAGCAGCCCCAGCAGCTCAGTGAGCAGCCACAGCAGCCCCAGCAGCTCAGTGAGCAGTCACAGCAGCCCCAGCAGCTCACTGAGCAGTCACAGCAGCCCCAGCAGCTCAGTGAGCAGCCACAGCAGCCCCAGCAGCTCAGTGAGCAGTCACAGCAGCCCCAGCAGCTCACTGAGCAGTCACAGCAGCCCCAGCAGCTCAGTGAGCAGCCACAGCAGCCACAGCAGCTCAGTGAGCAGCCACAGCAGCCACAGCAGCTCACTGAGGAGTCACAGCAGCCCCAGCAGCTCAGTGAGGAGTCACAGCAGCCCCAGCAGCTCAGTGAGGAGTCACAGCAGCCCCAGCAGCTCAGTGAGGAGTCACAGCAGCCCCAGCAGCTCAGTGAGGAGTCACAGCAGCTCAGTGAGCAGCCACAGCAGCCCCAGCAGCTCAGTGAGCAGTCACAGCAGCCCCAGCAGCTCAGTGAGCAGCCACAGCAGCCCCAGCAGCTCAGTGAGCAGCCATAGCAGCCCCAGCAGCTCACTGAGGAGTCACAGCAGCCACAGCAGCTCAGTGAGGAGCCACAGCAGCCCCAGCAGCCCCAGCAGCCCCAGCAGCCCTGGCCCCTCAGGCTCCTGCTCTCACCCCTCAGCAGCTGGGGTCACCCCACCACTGGATCACTCCCCATGGGGTGGGTAGAGCTCTGGGAGGGCAAAAGCATGAAAACGGGTGGGTCGAGGTCAAGTCAGTTTAACAGGTGAGGGAGGAGCTGTGCACACAAACACAGCAAACCGAGGAATTCATTCCCTGCTTGCACACCAGGCAGGTGCTCAGCTGAGACAGCCAGCCCCCAGCACACGACAGTGACCTGGGAAGATGAACACCATCACTTCAAACATCCCCCAGCCCTCTTCCCCAGCTCCATGCACTGAGCACGATGTCCTGTGGGCTGGGACATCCCCTGGGCCCGTCAGGATCAGCTGCCCAGCTCTGTGCCCAGCTCCGTGCCCAGCCCCTTGTGCCCCCCAGCTGTGGGGTGGGTGAGCAGAGCAGCCCCTGGCACCGTGCAAGTGCTGCTCAGCAGGGACTGACACATCCCCAGGGACCCACACCGGCTCCAGCACAGATCCCAGACACAACCCCAGAACAGCTACTGGAAGAAGATCAGCTTCATCCCAGCGAGCAATCATCACAGCAGCAAAATCACCTACAACCACTCCAAACTGCTCAACACTGCTTCCACGGGATCAGTAAAAGCCAAGGTCCATCCTTGGAACAATTTTGAACATTTTACATAATTTTACACCCCTACTAGGGCCAGAAAACAACAGATGCCTCCTGGCACTTCTTTCAGCCCTTTTCTGCAGGAGGTGGACAGCACACCCAGAAGGGGAACAGGGTGTGGAAGAAGGGGATGAAGAAAGTTTCCCCCTTTAGTGGCCAGCGGTTGGTGCATGCACTTGGCCTGTAACTCCATCTGCCGATGCTCCGTGAGGACGAGGGAGCTGAGCCGCTCACTTCAGCAGCCCGGACTGATTCCCCGCCCGCCTTCTGTCAAAAGCCCGTAATTAGATGCATTCTCTAGGGCCTTGCAGTGTTTGTATAGTGAGCAATTACCAAATGCTACATTACAATTGTACAATTAGCAGTGCTACACTGTTAATAATGAATTTAAGACTTGTGTAACAGGACTGGAGGGCTTCCATTTGGAGGGCTTATGAGGCTCTCCTTTGCATTACAAAAGCCAAACTACGCACTGGCCTGCCAGTGACTGTGTCTGAGCAGGGGCAGCATTTCAATCTCAAAGTCAAACTCGGTGACTGGCCCCTTCTCATGAGTGGGGAAATTTCAGTTCCCGTGGCTGAGATGATGAGGGTGGAAACATGTCTAAGAGAATCTGGTGGAAGCAAATAAAGCAACATTTCTGAAGAAAATGGCACTCCACATACCGCTACAGTTTGGCTTTTTATTTTTCTCAAGTGATGTCTTGGAACCCCAGATTCCCTATTAGTTCCTCAGAGCAGGTTTGTGGGCATTTTGTGGTTTGTTTAAACAACCCACCAGAATTGTTACTGTTCTTTGATGGTGAGAAGGTTGACATTGAATAAAATTTAAATTAAGGGACTTTTTTCCGATTCCACTTTCCCAAAACCTAGCACTGACAAAGGAAAGAGATCCAGCCCTGAGGTTGTACTTCTCTCTCTTCCTGTTTGCTTTCTCCCCTCATTGTCTCACACACCAGATGGCAATTTCATCCCCAGAAGTTGCTTGTTGCCGTGTTCAGTGATGAGTTTGGGAGTACACCCATGAGCATCAGCGGGAGGGGAGCGGCAGGGTGGAGTGAGGGAGCTGGGTGGTGTCAGCTGCAGGAGCCACCCCTGAATCCCTCTCGGAGCCACTGGTTCCATCAGACAAGGGGAAGCTTTTGGCAGCTGGTCACAGGAGCCACCCTTGTAATTCTCCCCATTCAAAACCTGGCCATGAGAACCCCATACAATTTACACTTTATTTGTGTGTTTGGTTTGCAGAGTGATTTTTCTTTCAGAAAAATGGTGCATTTCCAAGCAGCCCTGGTGGTTTATGACTTATGTTCAAGGCAAGCACAAGACAAATGAGGCACCTCCAGAGAGCCAAACTCCAGGCAGAGCTCACTGCCAGGTGGTCCAGTGCTAAATAATGACCACTATTCAGTACAGAATGAATAAATGCATAAAACCCAGGAAAAAAGAAATTAAACCTGAAGGGGACACCTGAACAAGCCAAACCCCACAGAACTGGGGCTTGTAAACTGTGCTGTGAGGTTCCAAACTGTGTAGGACAGGTTTGCAGTGAGGAATGGCTCCTCTGACAACGTGTCAGATGGGTGTGATGCATCATGTGGGACATGGTTCTCTGTGTGCCATTAATTGTGTCACTCACTAGTCAGGAACCTGAGCAGCGCTTGTATGTGACACATGGAGCTTTCTGGAAGGTGAGGGGCCCGTGAGGCCGGCAAGGGCTCCCGTGGGCAGTGCCTGGGACCTGGGCAGTCCCAGCAGAGTGGCCCTGACACCACTCAGGTGCCACTGATACCAAGGGCGTTCGTCCCTTCGGAGCCTTCGGGTGCAGGAACTCCTGACAAGCTCTGCAGAGCCACTGCAGCCCTGCCCCACATCCCACAGCCCCACATCCCACAGCCCCACGTCCCACAGCCCCACATCCTACAGCCCCACAGCCCCACATCCCACAGCTCCACATCCTACAGCTCCACAGCCCCACATCCCACAGCCCCACATCCCACAACCCCACATCTCACAGCCCCCCATTCCTCAGCCCCACAGCCCCACATTCCTCAGCCCCACATCCCCACATCTCACAGCCCCATGTCCTACAGCCCCACATTCCTCAGCCCCACATCCCACAGCCCCACATCCCACAGCCCCATGTCCTACAGCCCCACATTCCTCAGCCCCACATCCCACAGCCCCACATCCTACAGCCCTATATCCCACAGCCCCACATCCTACAGGGACCTGCCAGGGGGATGTGCCACAGGGATGTCCCACAGGGATGTCCCACAGGCACTGCTCCAGCCGTTATCCATGGCCAGCTTTCTCTGCCAGTGATGCTCATGGCCCTGTCGGTGTGCCCTGGCCCAGGAACACCCCTGCAGGCACCCACCCAAGCCCTCAGGCTTTCCCCTGTCCCTGCAGAGCCCCACAGGCTGCAGCTGCTGCTCCCAGCTCCCTGCCCAGCTGTGGCCGTGCTGTCCGCAGGTCAGGCTGCAGGAGCTGCAGCTGGGCTGCTGGAACCCCACCCTGCCCCTCCCAGCAGGGTTTCAGGCAAGGCTGCACCCAGTGCTCCCCATTCCCATGGCTTCTGACTTCTCCTAGCAGGAGTGGAGTCTTCCTCTGAGAGGCAGATGGAGGAGCCAATGTTTACAGAAATACTTGAATATTTTATATTTATATTTTCTATTTACAATATTTTATTGTTTTGTTTGCAGTTAAAAGCAGCTTGAAGCAGGTAGGTAGCCAGAGTAACCCTTCCTGTGTGTCCAGCTTACCTGCATTGCCCAGAGCTCAGTGCAGCACCAGGTGTGACAGCAGCTCCTTCCTCGTGCTTTGCTAGGGAAATCCAAGGGAAGCTCTCATTTGTAGGGGATTTTTATCAAATTATCTTTTACATCAGCAGCTTAGTGAGACTATTTTTAAAACTACTGCTTGGGGGACTCCAAGGCTGCCATGTTCTCCCTCAAAGGACAGACATGATGTGGGGTGGCTGCTGCAGCCACAAGGAGCTGAGCGATGTGCAAGGGAGATTTGTGGCAGAGATGATGATCCTTCACCTCAACACCTGACACAGCTGGAGGAAAACAGACAATAATTCAAAAACAAGAGCACTTCACAGCTGAAACTCCACCTACCATACCAATGGTTCTACTGAAGATAAAACCTCTATCTACAGGTTTTACCTTAGATTATCAGGGCTATAAATCCATTATTCCTGCAAGATGAAAGACAATCTCATTTCCCACTGTGAGAGACACAGCCGAAGACACAAACAGCCACTAGGTCCAACCAAAAGTCCATAAAACCATCTATCCAGCACAATCTATGCCAGAAAGGAGCGTGCCTCCAAATCCCAGACCCTAAAGCTGTGCAATCAGTTACTGTGTCATGAGCTAGAGCCTCATGCTGGGAAAAACAGACCAGGTCTGGAGAGCACAGGCTGACCTTGCAGATAAAGTCCTCTAGTCAGAAAATTCGGCAGTCTGGCAGAAAATGTGACAGAATTAATGTAAAATACATTGTGCAGGAATGAGACAGACCTGAAAGCAAAGATGGCAGGCTTGCATGCTGGCTGACAGCACTTAACTGGGAAAGAGACCAAAGCCTGCAATCCTACAGTATCCCCCCAGTTTCTAGAGATTAGTGGCTGAAATGGTTTTGCTTAAAATAAAAAGCTGGGATTGTTCTTTCTGTGATTGTGATGGTTTAATCACGTTCTATATTTCATTTGACTGGAAGAATATAAAGCAAACCAGGCCCATCTTTAAATTACAAAGATAGTTTATTAATACACACAAAAACAACAAGAAAAGGGAAAAAGACAACAACAACAACAAATGAAACTTCTAAAACATCTTTCTTTCTCTTTCTAAGTTTTTTACCTTTCTTCACTCAACATAAAAAGACATGACTTGCAACTTCAGCCAGTTTTACCATTTTAAAAATAACCTTTTATCAGTTCTTTTAGGAAAGGAGTCTCTCTGGGTTCTATATAGACATACCATGCTCTACATCTGCGAGGATTTCAAAGGAACTCCTGCAGACTGCGAAATCTTACCCATTAGCAGTTCTCTCAACACTGCACATAGGCCATATTTGCTTACTGGGGTACTGTTTAAGGATGCCTCCTCTAGTATGACACAAAGATTCTCTTTTTCTATTTCCAAAATCATCTCAAGACCCAAAAACAAATCTCCTCTTTCTTTAGGAGCAAAAAGCTTCATATCACTTTTAACTAGAACCTTACATCCCCCCAAAAGCATTTATATGTTACAGGAAAAAAAAACTAGTTCAGTCTTTATAGTTTACCAGAAATGTCCAGCCAAAATTAGGCCACTCCTTGTCCTTTTGCCTTAAAGTCCTTTTCACTCTTCCCTTACCGACTGTAGCTCCATGCTGTGTCTTTCTATTCGCTATATTTGTTCTTCTTCCGGAGAAAGATGATGTTTAGGAAAGTCCATCTGCTCACAACAAAAGGTTAAACTTTTCGGGCTGCCGCGCTGCCCACGTGGCTCTGCGGCGGGAAACTGAGTCGTTTAGAAGCCGTGCGCTGGTTTCTTCGGCTTGAAAAGAATAGCAAGGGCGAAGGGGCACTCCGTCCGAGCTCTCCCCTCTCTCCATGCTGCCCGCCTCTCTGCGAGACAGCGGCTCCCAAAGCTCCGCTCCGGCCTGCCCCGACTCCAGCAGCATCGGGGCCCGGCCCGGCCCGCCCGGCCCGCCGCAGCCGCCCCGGGGTGGGGGGGCACCGAGGCCGGCCGGGCCCCGGCGGCTCCCTGTCCCCAGCCTGCCACACCGGGAAGACAAAGAGAGGTCGCTCCTCCCCCCACCCAGCCTTTTTAAGCATTTCGCCAAAAGTCGCAGCTTGTCTTCTACTGGATAAATTGCTTGTCAATCAAAAAAACTGACCCCGATTGGAACAAAATCAGGCTTTTCCTAGCCTATGACAGTGATAAATTCATTCAGTCAGTTTGGGGTCCAAGTGACCCTTTAGCACCAACAACAGCAGCACCTGGTTCTCGAGCTGGTGCAAGAGCCGTGATGCTCCCCGCAAGGATGCACCATCCCAAACCTCTGGCAGCCACACAGAGCTCAGGTCGGTGCCTCCAGGGTTTTCTGCCTCAAGGATTTTCTTTTCTCACTTCAGGTTTGCAGGAAGTCTCTGACCCAGGGGCCAGTGGTTTGCCCCAGGTGAAAGAAGTCCCCAGCCTGCTCAGAGCCCTGGCAGGGGCTGCCCGAGGGGCGTCACAGGGTGTGCTGGCACCAGGGCTCACCACCAAGATGAAGTCAGAGATCACAGAATCAGGAGTGGTTTGTGCTGGAAAGGACCTTGGAACTCATCCTGTCCCACCCCTGCCATGGGCAGGGACACCTTCCACTAGACCAGGTTGCTCCAAGCTTTGTCCAGCCTGGCCATGACCTTGTTGTGGCCATTTGCCCTCAGCACATCCAGGATGTTTCTGTGAGACCATCAGAGCACCCTGGATCCACCTGCACGGAAGGGAAAGCTTGTCCTGACCCCACTGCCCCAGTCTGGAAATCCAGCCTTCCCCTAAGGCCATGGACTCCCCAAAGCAACTTTCTCCAGGCAGTGCAAGGCTGACAGGCCCAGGAGGAACCACCCCCAGGTTCTCCTCACAGCACCTCAGGGTGTTTTATTCCAGGGTGGAGATCCCACCTCCCCACCACGCCCATGCTCAGACGGGGAGTGCTGGGTGATGCCACAGAGCCACACCCAGAGCTTCTGACAGTTTGAATCCTCTGATTAGCTGATGCCTTTAATATTTACACACATAAATCATGTAGTTACAGAGCTCTGACATCCTGACTGAATTCCTTTGCATTCGGGAGAATCCATAGAATTATTTCAGCTGGAGTTAACGGTTATAACTCAAATATATTCTTTCCTAAGTGATAAACTTAATTTATCACAGCTTGCTATCAGCAGGGACTCCATGATCTCATGAGCAAATGGAAGATTGAGGAGGGAAAAATGAGGGCAGGTTTGATGTTATAAAATTAAGTGGGAAATTTACATTGCTGTTTGAAAAAGCCTGTTATTTTACAAAATATTTGAGATTCCCACTGGTGAGCTGACTAAGCTGTTCTGTATAACCTGTAGGGACAAGGCTGTCACTTGCTGCCAGCTCCATATGTTCAGCAAAGCTCAGAGAAGCCTTGTAGTTGCACAATGACTTAAATTTTCAGCCCAGGTTTTATCATCTCAGGAGGTTTTATATGAGATCGAGTTTGCAGTTCTCCACATCACCTCTGGAATTATTTAAGAACGAAGATCAGGTGGAAATCATTACGGAAATTTAGTGAGCTGGATCTGTTGGAAAAGGATGTGAAAAGTAATTTCTTCCTCCTATTCCAAGCCAAAATGAGCTTGAAATATTGAACTTTTTTACCAGACAATTTTCTTTACCTTTCTCCTCATTCATTCAAATTTTTATCTTAACTCTTTAAAAATATCAATAAAACTGTGAGCATGTTGGATTCCATCCTTGTCCAAGGAATTAGGGGCATTTTCCTCACAGGGAAACACCAGAAAATTTTCTATTACTGCCTTTCATTTATCACTACATTCAGTTATTTCTGGCTTCTAGCTCTGTGGTCACACTCAAACCCTCACATTATGAAACAAAGAAATCAGAGCCAGCTGTCCTCCTTCCTGGAGCTGTCCATGCTGGTGTTTCTCACATTCCCACTGTTGTTTCTGGGCTGCCAGTGCTGCCCAGACCTGGCTCTGTGTTTGCTGCACTCACAGCAGTGTCAGGGAGAGGTGGCAGCACTGGAGGCCCTTTCCTCCTCTCTTGTTCCCTGGGAGCAGAACCAGACCCCCCTGGCTGCAGCCTCCTCTCAGGGAGTTGTAGGGAGCCATGAGGTCTCAGTGTTTGTGTAATATTGGAATTCACCATTGCCCTCGTTGTGCTCGCCCCCAAAATCTGATTTTGCCCTGGAGTGCAGTTGCACAGAGCTCATTAAAAATTGATTAGGGAGAGCTGGGCTGTTCCTGGGTTTGATTCTGTCCTGCAGGTGTGCTGGGTGCTGCCAGAAGGGTCCCCAGGGTGGTGCCACTGGTACTGCCGTGCCTGGACATGGTCAGCACCACTTCTGAGGGAGCCCAGCACGTTCTGTGAGAACATTTTGGGCACACAGGGCACACATGGCGAGGTGCACACACCAACAAACACCTTCCCAAAGCTGCTGCTACTGCAGCAATCCCTGCACCCCTGCACACTGGCATGTTTGAAGTCACAAGGTCACCTACACAGAGAGCAGTTGGTTTTCATAGATCCTGCTCATTATGCAAATTCATTATTTACAGACACCGTTGGGCTGAAGTGGGTGTGAGAAACAGTAATAGGAGCCCTGCTTTTGGCAGGAGGAAAAAATATTTGACAGAAGATGAATTAGGGCTTGGCCAAATGAGTAAGAGCTATTTTGGAGAATGGCAATGAAGAACCTTCCCAGCAGAGCCTTGGCTGGAGGCAGAGCTGGAGCGGGGAAGGTGGGAGCTCTGCCTGGCACCCGGGGCCGTGCTGCCCCCAGAGCCCCTGGGGAGGCCTGGGCAGCCCTGGCTCCCACCCCGGGGCTGGGCTGGCCCTGCAGGCAGGGGCTGGTGCCAGCGGGGCAGGGCTGGGGGCTGCAGCTGCAGGGCCCTGCCCCGAGCACCCGTCCCTCTCCCAGCTGTCCCTGACACACAGATGGCATCTGTGCTGTGCCAGGGTGACAGGAGTGTCTGCCAGACCTCCCTGCCTCGCCTGCGGATGCACATTTCACTGCCCACATCTCTACAGACGAAATGTATAAACCATTAAATTAATTTAATTTGAGGCAGTCTGTGACTTCATGGTCTAGAAACTCAGCCGTGGCTTCCCCTCCTTAAAGCAAATATGTTTGCTGTTCTGCTGTGCTTCTTATTTGCTTTTTGGCTTCTTATCTGCCTTCTGTAGGAGAACAGAGTAAAACTTATTTATTCATTCAGCACAAAGCCATCAGCTGGAGCCTGGCCAAAAGGCTGACACACACTTGGAGGTTTCTCCTTTGGCTGTGGTGCCATCAGATACAAGTGTGGGCCCCAGCCCTGGGGCACTTTGAGGGAAGCCTTAATCTGGCACACATTTCACATTGCAGGACACTGCATGGACATGGTCTGGGGTGTTTTTTCCAGCAGCAGTTCATGCAGGCTTGCACACATTTTTAACATATTGTACAATTTCGATGGTAGTTTGTCCCGTTAGGTGCTTGATGGGCCAAGGGAATGGAGTTGCTGATTTCCTGGTCTGTCACTGGTGTGAGAGACAATGTTCCAGCTGAACATGGACTGGACAAAGACAGCATCACCACTCAATGCCTTTTACATCCTGGTCTTGTCTCTGCCACCTTTATTGCAATGGATCCCCACCCTCACCCTCAGGGCCTTCTGCTCCCTCCCTGAGGGGCTGTGGTCAGGCCAACGCTGCCACCACTGCTGTCACACCTGTCCAGGTGGCCAAGGGTGTGTCTGCCAAACCCTGGCCCCGAGACACAGGCACTTAGGGACTGATCCTGCTGGCCAGTGCCAGCCATTGGGTCTTTGGGGCACACACAGAAGGTGGCCCAGGAAGGCTCCCAGGCTCTCCCTGCCCAGCACTGTGAGCCAGCAGCACTGCCCACCCTGAGCCTGAGTGGAGTGATGGAATTATTGATGAGGCCTTGTTATTAAATCCATTATTAACTCCATACTATTTTTGCCTTGCTGGGTGCTGACAGCTGGACTGGAAGCAATTCCCCTACCTGTACTAGCAGTGCCCACAGGATAACTGACTATGGGAGACAGCAAGCTGTTAACCTCCAGCAGAAAATAAAAAGCTCCTTTTTGTATAAATGTCAGTGTTATTTTTGAAAACTTAGCAAATAAAGAAAAAAAATCCCTTCCCCAGAAAATCTTCAGCACCCGTTACAGAATCATTTTGCATCTTATCTCCTTTTGCTTTCCCTGCGTGCCTTGGAATCGTTGGTGTCAACATGCAGAACAACAGGCTGTGCACAAAATCTTGTTATAATCTCTTCCTTAGGGTCAACTGGAGAAAAATGTGATTTTTCTGTGTGTGTGGAGGGGCATGTGCACTCAGCTGAAGTGCCAGGTAACGCCTCACTTGTCCACAGTTTTTTTTTCACCCCCAGAGCTGAGCAGCTCCTGCCCCTTCTGTAGCACAGGGAGGTGTCTGCAGGGCATTGGTAGTGTCACAGGTAACCCCCCAGGGGCTGGGCTCACAGGAAGCCAAGAGCTCATGATGTGCAGGGGATACATTGCTCGTGCATTCCATCAGCCACAGCAGTGCCTGGGGTGGGGCTCTGTCTGTCTGTCTGTCCCTGGGCACCGGGGCTGGAGCACAGCACTGCAGGAAGGATCCCTGCCCTTTGCAGCATCCCCACAACAGCAGGGGCTTTCCATTCCACGGCTCCTGGAAAAGTTCTCCCTGGTGGCAGCTCGTTGCCAGAGCTGCAGCAGGTACCAGTCACTTGGTTGTGTGACAGCTTTAATCTCCAGCACCCCCTGTGCACCTGCTTGCCACTGATCCATTTAATTCTTGAGCTCCCAGTCAGACTCTTGTTTCTTCAACCAGAATGCAAAGTTTCTTAGTACCAATCTTCCTGAAAACATATACCAAAGTCAACATTTTGCTGTGTTTCAGGCAAGATAATCGGGTGGAGCCCTTCACCTCTTGCCAGACAAGGATTTCTTTTCCTATCCCCAAGTGGTTTTGGTGATTTATTGAAGCATTTTTCTGCAAAGGCACAGACACAGAACACTACAGAAGCCAGACCAGTGTGAGCCTTACAAGAGGAAAATTGGCCCCCAATTCCCCTCAGTGCCCATGGCTGTGGCATCCCCCCTGGCAGGCTGCCAGCCCTGCTCCTGCACACCCAGGGCCCCGTGCTGGAGGGGCAGAGGCTCTGAGCTCTTTGGGGACCCTGGGTCAGGTCCCCATGAGATCAGGTCACTCTCTGGGGCTGAAGCACGGGCAGCACTGTGATGCTGCAGTCAGAGCTTTCCAGGCCAGTGCTGGGTTTATATCACATCCAAGGATTGATCACAGTACTGAGCAGCCAGAACTCTTTTCCCTGTGTGGTTTGACCAATCCCTGGTCATTGGCATAGACCAGAGCACTGCCAGGTCCTGGGGCACTCCTCACTCCCACTGCTTGTCCCATGCTCCTGCCTCTCCCTGGATACGTGTTCTCCTCAGCCACAGATCTCCAGGGAGTCTCCGTGGAGATGCTGAGCCCACAGGGAGGGTCCCCAGCCCCACACCCGGGGGCTTGGGGTTGGTGTGGCTGCTCCAGCAGCTGGTAGGGCTCTCACTGCTCTGGTGGGTCCCACGTGGAAAAGCACTTGGGAAAGGAGCAGCTACCCATAAATCTTTCTGAGGGCTGGAGCTGTGCTGTGGGATGGCCTCAGAGCCTCTGTGACCTGAAAGGACCATCACTGGGGTTTAATGTTACAGGGAAATTCACTTCCCACTTTCACCCAGCTCTAGCCTGTAATTATAACCTCAGGCATGACAGGTAAATTGCTCTTTGTCACTGGAGCAGAAAGCATCTCCCCTTCATTTTGGGCTAAGGTGAGTGCAGGCAAGTTAAGTGTGATTTTTAAAATGCCATTTTGTCTATTAGGTTTAAAGCCCTCGTGGCACCGCTGGGTTTGTCTAGAAGCACTACAGTCAGTCCAGAATGGAGGCAGGAGCTGCCTTTTACCTCCTCAGGCAACACATGGATGGGTGTACAACTTCCTTTTAACACTGCTCAGTTTTCTTTTTTCCCTTGGAATTCCAGGTTTACAATCCTGGCAGTGAAACAGGACAGGCACAGAGCACACTTTGCAACATCTGCTAAAAATAGTGCAGGAATGGTGCTGCTGCCTTCTGCAGACTCGGAAAATAAAAGAGCTTTTCAAGTCTATAATTCCCTAATACAATCAAACACAATCATAATCAAAATTATTCACGCTGACTTGATTAGTAAAAAGAGAATAATATGCTAATGAGGCAGCATCTCTCCCTGCATTTGAACATGGTGCCACAGCTCCCTGGACACGGATTCATCACTGGGAAAACAGCACCTCCTTCCCTGGCTCTCAAAATCTGCTGGTGCCTGGAACACAGGTCTATGTTTGAGCTGCTCCTTGCCAGGGCTGTGGCTGGTCTGAGCTCCCAGAACAAAGGGCAGGAGAAAACTGGGGACAGGTGGGCGATGGCAGTGACCCAGGTGAGGCTGTGCCTGGGGACAGGTGGGCGATGGCAGTGACCCAGGTGAGGCTGTGCCTGGGGACAATGAGAGGTGGCAGTGACCCAGGTGAGGCTGTGCCTGGGGACAATGAGAGGTGGCAGTGACCCAGGTGAGGCTGAGCTCAGACACAGGGGAGCAATGGCAGTGACCCAGGTGAGGCTGTGCCTGGGAATGAGCTGAGGGACGATGGAGTCTTTTCCTTGGCACCAAGGGAGAAAATAAATGTCTTTTCCCATCTGCTCCAAAAGGAAGGGATTTCTCCAAAACTTGCGGCTGATTTCCTGGCTGCACGAGGCCCTGCACCAGCTCATGCCTGGGCATGTGCTGTACCCTTCAGGGTGGGTGTTCTGTACAGGGAGTCCCACAGCAGAGCAGCTGGGGCTTGGCTCGGGCTGTGAGGCACAAAGGGACACTTTTATGGCTGATACAGCAACTTCTGCTTGTTTTCCAGGAGAGCCACCCCTGTTTGTGCAAGGCACAGGAGCTCAGCTGGGAGCTGGGAGCAGCCCCTCAGCAGCCCCCCCAGCTTGTCTCTGGGACATGAGAGCTCACCAGCCCTCAGCAGCCCCCCCAGCTGGGCCACTGGCCCCTGCAGCACAGCTCCAGCCCTGAACCAAGGGACAAGGGGATATCCCTGAGGGGAGGGTTTGTCTGGCTCCAGGGGGTAACTCTGTCCATTCCCAAGGGGGATGTTTCTGTTTTCCTGTCCCCAAGCCACAGCTGGAGCCCAGGCTGCACCTGTGGGCTGCTGACAAGCCTGCAGTGACAGCCCAGGCTCCACTGGCACTGGTGTCATTTTTTTTTCCTTTTCAACAGGATTCATCAGCTCTCTCTGCCCAGAATCTTGATATCCCCTGCAGATCAAAGGCATCATTTTTCCTTTCTGTCAGCAGGGATTCTGCCTGGGTATGTAGGTCAGAATCAGTCCTTTTCATCCCATTGTCTGCCATATCTTTCATTCTTCACAGAAGCTAACATTTCTCCTCACTTTTTTGAAATATTCCATTTGCACCTTTTTCTTTCCCCTCAACCTGGCTGCATTCTCCTGACACTGTGGCCTCTCTCCATTCTGTCTGACGTTAGAGACAACGCACTGGGCAATATTTTATACATGATCTAGAATTTCCTTAAGCCTTTGAGCCTTCTGCTCAAATATCCTTCTGGGTTTGTCAGACAGATCCTTCCATTACACAGCTCAAATGTTCAATAATAATAGGTTGGATCGTTTCAAATATCAAAACTTACTCCCACTGGAAATCAATCATCAGACAAGAGACAAGTCAGGTAGTTGAGAATTGCCTGCCAACTTTCCTTGGCTGTAAAAGCTGATGAAAGCAGGCAAACTCTAAATGACTTGTCAAAGGCAGCCTAAAGAGAGAAGCTGAGAGTCTAATTATGGCCACACAGAAGCTGTGTTTGCACAGACACATGGTGGTGGGGGCACAGGGAGGGGAAAGGTGTCAGAAGTGCAGGTGTAAATCCAGAGCCAGCAGGCTCCAGGTGATGCCCTGAGCGTCTGAGGAGGTGACATCAAGAGCAGGGGAGGGGGTGACAGCCCTGGCAGCATTGTGTGAAGGCCACTGTGGGTTCCAGGCTGGAGAGCAGTGTCACCTGCCTGGCCCCCAGCCTGGCTGGTCATGCACAGTTCTGGTCCCCACAGCCCAAAGGCGAAGCAGACAGACTGCAAAAGATCCAGAGGAGGGTGATACAGATGACCCAAGGGCTGAGGAACCTGCCCTGTGAGGAAAGACTGGAGAAGTTCAGTCCCTTCTCCTGGAGAAGACATGGGGGAACCCCATCACAGCACCCCAGGACAGACACGGGTGATCCAAGGGGGATGGAGGGTCTCTCTGCAGGAGGAGCCCCGTGGGGAAGGCAAGGGGTGATGGGCACAAGATGAGCCAGAAGAGACTTCTTCTCAACATGAAAGAAACTTTTAACAAGAACAACCATTCACTGGAACAACCTTCCCAGGGACAGGCCTCCGTGGCTGGAGGGCTCCACATGCAGGTGGTCAGGGTGTGAGCGAGTCTCTGTGGGCTTCCTTTCCCAGAGAGCATTGGAGCAGATGATCTTTTAAGGTCCCTTCCTGCCTGGGCTGCCCTAGGGTTTGCAGTCTATTTTGCTTAATTGCTCTACAATTCAATAATCTGTAGAAAATAAGAGTGTAAAAATATGATGGGGTTTTTCAGTTGTTACTGTACAGAAACTTTGTGTTTGAGGATTAAAGGTGGTGGTCCTGCCCATGCCAGGCCCCCTGCGTGGGAGAGCCACACCCAGCTGTGAGCCCACACTCTCCTGGTTCCTGAGCCTGTTGGGGGATGGGGACACAAGGGCTGTCCTGGAGACCTGTGGACGTGCTCAGAGCCCCAGAGCCACCTCTCCCTGCAGCCTGTGATCCCTGCTCTCAGCCCATCCTCTTGCCCAGCATCTCCTGTGCTCCACAGCAATTTTTGGCTGAGTGAAGCTCTCATGTTCTCTCTCTACCCCAATGTCATGTCCACTGCAGTAAGGCTCAGTGTGTATCTCCCATTAAATGTCTTCTTATTTATGCATGAATAATTGAAACCTTGCATTATTAATGTTTTAATTAACCTTTACACAAGGTTTGCTGTTTTTAATGCCTCCTTTCATCTCCCTGAGCAGTCTCTATAATGTGTTTAACTGCTGACTTTATGTCCTGTCAGTTGTGTGAAGTTTTTATCTGCAGCATGTGCACAGATCATCTTCAGAAAGAAGCCACTGCTGAAAGCTGTGGCGCTGAGTCCTCATGGAAGTCCTTCCCCATTTGTGATTCCTGCCATTGCTAAGCTCTCTCCTGGAAATGTTGATGCATTTTGTCCTGTGCTGCTGCAGCTTTTCCCGTCTCTTCTTGCACAAAGGAACCCGGGTGGTTTTTGTGACTCATAACCGGCAGCGGTGAGGAATAAGCACATTTTCCTTTGGGAAGCCAGGCTGGGAGCTGCAGAGGCCAAGGCTGTAGGGGGCTGGATTATTTACTATTTTGTGTAATGTTGCTGCCTCAAGTGTACAAAGGTGCTACTGAATCCACAGTGAACCTGTGTGTGTCTGTCCTGTTTGCAGCACAGCCCAGCCCAGCCCAGCCCAGCCCAGCCCTCCCACACAGGGATAACCCACAGGACAGAAAGCTGAAGGACTTTATCAATACAGAACTAAGTAAAATAAGTAAATAAAGAAAGCAATGTCATTAGAAAGGTACAAAGGGGCTCCAGTGCCTTGCTCCCCCTGAACTGGGACAGCTGTGTTTACTCCCACCTTCATCAGCATCTTCAAGAAACCTCTGACTTTGTGCTTGAGAAATCACCTGATTACACCAGTATGGAACTGGCTCAGGTGGGAAGCAGGCCACTCCTGCAGGTGCTGTAGGAGGAACTCATGAACACAGGTAATGCAGAAAAAGTTATAAACAGCTCTTCCAAAGGGAGCCAAGCCCTCTGCTCAGTGTCCTTGTCATGTTGCTGTCACACAGCCCCGGGCAGTGAGCGGGACAGGTGCTGGCACTGCAGGAGCTCCATCACCCCATGGAGTACCCAGCCCTCACCACCATCTCTCACCTGTCCAGGTAAGCAAACAAGTTCAGCTGCTCTGCCTCCTCCTCAGATCTCTTCCAAGCTTCTTCTTTGGTGGTTGTTGTGCAGCTAGCACCAGGCTCATCTTCTTATTTTGGGCTGATCCTCTCCTTATGGACCAAAATCCTTTCTGTCTGAGCCTCCCAAACTCAGTGATGTTTGGGGTTATCTGAGACAATGCACACAAAAGTGAACAGAGTGGCTGGGGGGAGCTAGCTCAGCCCTCCTCCCTCAGCCCCACTCCTGCAGTGGCTCTCACTGGTGTCAGAGACATTATTGTCTATAGAAAGCACCAAACAAGCAATAGATGGCCATGACCTGGAGCAGGGGGATTTTCCTGTGCCCAAATGTCCCAAGTGACAGTGGCATGTTTGCCCCTGGACACACTGCCTAAGTCAGAAGACTGCTGCTTAATGGGGAAAAATAACAGGACAGTAATTAATAATTGGGATGAGGAAGGTTTTCCATTAACTGATCACATATGGCAAGTAATTCAGCTGAAAATCTGTCATTGTCACTTTTCCAGCACAAATTCAGAAAGAATGGTGCTTCATTAAATCTGTAAGGCTCTTCCAGAGTAAGCAGCTACTGGCCATTCACAATAAGTTAATTAAAACTCTTTCACAATAGAAAGAGCAAATGTTGCTGGGAATAAATTGATTTCCTGTTATCATGTGCTCAGTACTGACTGATGTACTGGAGATGCTTTATCTGCATCCACTTCATCTCAGTCAAGTGCAACCTTTAGCATGTAACTATTTTCACTTTTTCATCAGTAACTGCTGTTAAATGCTTTAACAGTCCAAGCCACGGGTCCACTTTTTTCCTCAGTTTACCATGCAATCTCCTGGTACTCATTTCTTGTCTAGCAAATTGCACTTAAAAACAAACAAACAAACAAACAAACAAACAAACAAACAACAAAAACCCTGGTGGTAAATCCTGATAATTTGATTTTTTCACATTTAGTATTTAATAATGCTCAGCCTGTGAACACTCACTGTTTGCACTTCCTAGGTGACCTCTGGGGTCAGAGGGCAGGTGTCTGGGTGTCTTTCACTGTGCAAACAGGAGCAGAAATGTCCAGGAAACTCCTTCTCCTCCCTTTTGCCTTTAAGCCAGATGGGCAGATGTGGAATGTTCCAGCCAATGATGCAGAGGAGGTTTTAGGTGTCAGACAGGAACCTCTCTGATAAATACCATCAACCCTGCCTGAGCCTTCATGCCCTTCCCCTCCCTCAGGGGGCCTTACCAGGGGTACAGGAGCAGCCATCACCCTGCAGTGACAGCCTGAGCAGTGTCTGGGCTCTGCCCCATTAACAAACCACAGCCACCCCCCTGACCTTCATGTGAGGAAATAAATAAACAGCACCAACAGAGCAGGAGCACCAGATTGTGCCTGTTCTGTGTAGAAACCTTCCCCACTCCAGCTCCACAAAATCTTGTAGCTCAGCAGTGGCTGCAAAGATTTAATCAACACTCCATAAAAAAAGCATTTCTAAAGAACCATTCCCACACCTCCCAGCAATATCTGGTCTAAATTTTTTATGAAATAATTCATTGATTTCAGAAGTACAAGTTCAAGTACAGTGAAACTGTGAGTAAATTCTGATGAAAGGCAGCAGTGAGTTTGCTTCTAAAAACAAGTCAAAAGCGAAAAAGATGAAATGTTTCCTGAGGGAGTTGAAAAAGGTCCAACCCTTGCTTGAAGACCAGGTTTTGGGACAGAAGAAGTGCCTGCTATGAATGGATGAAAGCTCTGAGGCCGGAGCGGGGTGCAGGCTGCAGAGAAGTGTTCTCACAGCTCAGGTGCTGTTCTCTCTTCTGGTCTCAACAATATAAATGGGGAGAATTCTGGCAATGCCCAGAGCCTGCTGTACCTTGTGAAAGTTTTCTGTAAGCTCTGAGATCTAAAGGCCCTTTTGGAGAGGGGACAGAACTGTTTGTATCACTTTTGAAAATTGTTGGGTTTTTTGTGTGCAGAATGGCAAATATTATAATTGCATTATTATTGTATTAAATTTGTCCCTTAATGAACAAACAGCTATGTAATTGCAGCAGTGAGTTAACACCCTTGTAATGGCTGGTTAAGTTCTTTAATTGTACTCTCCATTTCCAGCTGTTGGTCTCCTCTCCTGGAGCACAGTCCTGGGTGCCAAACACTTTGTACACCCTTAGTCTGGAAATTCATTTCTGCTTTAATTTACCAGGGAGCACAGTGAAATCCTGGGCTCTGCCCAAAGCTGTGATAAGACTTTGTCCTTGGTCATCTCACCTGTACCTCCCAAATCGAAGTCCTCCACAAACCCAGCAGACTCTGCAGGTCCCAGAGGCAGTGACCAGCTTCAGGCTCTCCTAGGGAGGGGTCAGGTGCAAGTTCCCAGCTCTGCCTCAGAGAGTGAGTTGGCTTTTACTGAAGGTAACAGCCCCCCAGGTGCTGGGCTCACCAGTGCTGGTGGCTGATGTGAGATGTGTCTATGATTTTTCATGAACAAGTGACATGTGCTTGATTTGCCCACCTGCTCCCCATGGGCTGGAGTCTGGCTTTGCTCCGGAGGCTGGAGGGGTGGGAATGCTCAGAGCAGCCCTCTGGGGCTCTCTCCTTGCCCTTTAAAACACATCCCCCCAAGTCAGATCCTCATTTCTCAGCAGGTCCCAGAGTGGAGCTGTTCCTGCAGCCCTTGGGATGGTCACTGTCCCAGCCTGATGCTGAGGGGCTGCTGCACCCTCACTGCTCCCACAGGGGTTTTCTCTGGCCATGCATCCTCCTGTGCCAGGAGCCCACCACCAGAACAACACCACAGAGGAAACAGCACAATCACAACTAAAAGAATCACATTTCCAAATGAAATTACATAAGAGCCATGCCATATGGCTTAGCAATGAAATCACAGCAGCCGGCCTGAGAGGGAAAGTTTCAGTGACTGTCCACAAACAGTGGTAATGCAGAGCTCCAGAAATAATTTGTGCATCTGGCAGAAAAATTTGATTATCAGTTCTCTATCCTACTGAACGTGTCAGATGTACACTCAAGGAACTTCTCTGAACCTGGAGTGACTCACCAGGCTTTGATGGGCGGCAGCCTTTGAGGGAGCTGCCAGCTCCAGCCATAGCTGTGGCCACGCAAAGGTTCTGCTGGGCTTTCTGTGTGCTCTGTCCCAGAGGCAGGGAGCCCTGAGACCCTCAGGTCCTGCCTGGGGCACTGGGAGGTGTTACACAGTGATGCCCTTTTGCCCAGTGCCTGAGGAGCAGACAGGGGTGCTGACAGCAGAGGGAGGAGGGAGCTGGTGCCTTGTGTCAGTGTGTTGGCAACTCCACCAGCCCTCAGGGAATAAGGAAAGGATGGGAAGCCCCAGCCAACTCTTTGTCCCCTTCCAAGGTAGAATTGCTTTTCCTCTGACTAGGAAAGCAGTGATTTTCCCAGGTGACTCCTGGCTTCATCAGGTTTGTGTCATAATAACTCCTCCAGCTGACCCTGGGAGCAGGAGCATCAGCAGCGTTGGAACAGGGAGCTACAGGTACAAGTTATTGCTAATTAATTACAGACTGCCCTGGAGGGATGTGCAGTGGGAGGGAACAGCCAGTCCATCCCTGCATGTCCAGCTGACTGCCAGGAGCACACCTGGGTTTCTGCCCCTCACATTGTCCTTTTGGGGAATCCAGCCAGCTGGGAAAAGGTCAGTGCTAAGGCCACAAGTGTTTGGTAACTGTCTAGAAGCAAAATGGATAAAAGGCAGCCTATACAGCATGTTAAATAATTGTCCAGATGAGAGCAGGATGAACTATGCTTGGGAAGCTGAATGGGATCAGGTATGAGATTTTTTCTAAAAGGAAGGGAATTCAGTCATGCTATGTAATGCAAAACCTGGACAAGTGTGAGGAGCAAAGGGGCAGAGAAGGAGCAAGAACAAAGTGAAGGATCAGAGAGGGCACACAGAGGTGTGGGGAGGGGGAGAGCAGAGGAGGAATTTCTCTGTCTGCATCACAGAGGGAAAGGCAAGATTGGCAGGAGGGGGAGAGCAGGGCAGGGGTAGGGAAAGGCCCTGTCATCTGTCCTGTCCCTCCCCAGGGCCAGCAGCACACAGGGCTCTGTGCAGGGCTGAGGCTGGTGAGGAGTGCCCAGCTGCAGGGAAGGGAAGAAGGGCTGGGGCTGGAGATGGGGCACAGGAGCCCCAGGTGGCCCCAGGGCTGCTGCTCAGGGTTGGGCATTGCCTGGGGTGGCAGGGCCAGGACTGGACAGCCTCGTTGGGCATTGCCCGGGGGTGGCAGGGCCAGGACAGGACAGCCTCGTTGGGCATTGCCCGGGGGTGGCAGGGCCAGGACTGGACAGCCTCGTTGGGCATTGCCCCAGGGGTGGCAGGGCCAGGGCAGGACAGCCTCGTTGGGCATTGCCCCAGGGGTGGCAGGGCCAGGGCAGGACAGCCTCGTTGGGCATTGCCCCAGGGGTGGCAGGGCCAGGGCAGGACAGCCTCGTTGGGCATTGCCCCAGGGGTGGCAGGGCCAGGGCAGGACAGCCTCGTTGGGCATTGCCCGGGGGTGGCAGGGCCAGGGCAGGACAGCCTCGTTGGGCATTGCCCGGGGGTGGCAGGGCCAGGACAGGACAGCCTCGTTGGGCATTGCCCGGGGGTGGCAGGGCCAGGGCAGGACAGCCGGGGGCTGGCAGGAGGGATGGCCCTGCTGCAGGGGAGGTTTGTGCATCCCAGTGGGACAGGCTGCAGCTCCTTGTGCTGAGGACAGCTTGCACAGAGGCAGTGGAGGGTTTGCCAAGGAAACTGTTCCTTCCCAGGAGCCATGTGGCTCAGATTCTCTTTGTTCTCTCTGTGGAAGATGTAACAAGGCAGTTTGCCAAGGGGAATATCTTTTCTTGCACAGGAGCCACCACCACCTAAAGCACACCCAGTCTGGCGACACTTCACTCCCCCAAATGTATCAGAAGGTGATTGGGAGGGAAAAGCTGAGCTCATCTCCCACACCCCTGAAGGCCCCTGAGGCACCACCCCACTTTTTTGAGGGGATCATCTCACTCCTCCCAATGCTCTTCCAGCTTCCTCCCTTTGCTTTCTATTTCATTGATAAAGAAATACTACTTTGAAAGAAGTCTTTAACCTTTTATAACAATTCACTCGTCTCTGACCAAGCCAAGCATGCTGGAGTCTTGCAGCCAGAAAGTGAAGCCAGCTCGGAGCCGATTTGGGAATTCCCTGCCCACTCCAGAGGTGCCCAAAGGCTGTGCTGGGTAGCAGGGACCCACTGGAGCCTCCCCACCCACGACCTCCCCAGCTCTGGGAGCTGGAGCTGCTCTGCAGGAGCTGCCCACCCCTATCCTTGGCCAGGGCTTGCTGCACCTTCCAGCCACAAGCTCTGCCTCCCTCCCCTTCCTAGCACCACCCAGAGTGCTGGTGACACTGGCGTTTGATGCAGGGGGGAAGAAACTTCCACTGTCTTTGAAGCAAGTTAAAATAGCACTGCCAGACTGTGGCTGTTACCAGCTTTACTCGAGGGGAATGGGAAAAGGAGAAGCTGAAATTCCACACAGCACTGAGAAGAAGGTGTGGTTTTCATACCCTAGAGTGAGTACTGGGTCACTTCCTGGGAACAGTAATTCAGAGATAAATGGATCTGCACAGGAACAATGGCTCCGGGACCCTGGGGGGAATGTTCTGTGAATCCTTCCCATTTCCAGCATGCAGGGCCTGAGCAGTGATTGGCCTTGTGCCCATTCCCTGGGTGCTGGGGTTGCCTGAGGTAGCTCACAGCTGCCCTGTGCAGGGTGTTCAGCTAGGAAATGAAAACCTTCAGTGTTCCTCCATGAATGGTTTGTACAAAAGGCTTCTCAGGGAGCTGAACTGAGCCTGCACTGTGCATGGTCTGAACAATTATGATTATTTTAAAAAATCAACTGCCAGAATTAAACCTAAACAGGTAATTCTGAGTTTCAGGCAGAAGGATCCTCAGCACAAGTTTAAACCAACAATGGAATTGCTGTTCATCTCCTAGTTCCACTTGTGTTTTTTCCCTTTAAACCAATAAGATACTTCTCAAGCTTGGGAGCATTTTAGCATCAGTCTTACTGACAAGAGCCTTCCTTCTGCTCTATTTTAGTCACCAAAGACACTGTGAGCGTGAGGTAACCAGGTTAAAGCCCTTTCAAATGACAACCTTCCTCTATGGTCTCATTCCTGATCAGAAGTGCAGTTCCATGGAGCCTGCAGACCTCTCCACTCACAGCAGTGTAAGGACACTCAATGTCACTGCTCACTGCAGTTCTGTTCCCAGTGGAGCAGAGTCCCTGTGGGGATCAGGCACACACACTGCAAACCAGCAGGGACCTCTCAGCCTGGGCTTGCTCAGAGAAAGGCTCTGACAACGAATCCCATGCTGCTGCATGGAACAGTCTGCACAGAAAACAAGGCTTGTTTAGGGAGTGTGGAACAAGAGCTGCATCCCTGGGCAGGAGCAGCAGCGTTTCCAGGTCAGTGAGGATCAGTCCTATTAATAGCAGCTCCTGATTGCTGCCTGCAGAATTGATTTGCTCTGCTTTGTCCTGCCTGAGGCAAACTGAGAGGTAAATCAGGAGAGAGAGCTTCCTCAGGGAGAGCCTCCTCCTTCCACATGGCCACACACAGTCCCCACCGTGCAGGCTGGGTCAGAGTCCTGGCCAGCTCTGGAGACACTGGCCACAGAGGGCAGGAGGATTCAGCAGGAGAGGAAGCAAAGAGGCCCCTGGCTCTTTGCTCCCTGATTATTAATCAGGATCTGCTGATTAAGAGATGCAAGGCTTGATGATCCGTGCAAGGCACTGACCCCCTCCTGGTCTGAGTCCGGGCCAGTTCTCAGTGTTGGGATGGAAAACAAGAGGCAGGGCAAGAGTCCTGCCCCCAGGGAGCTGCGTTCCCCCAGCTCAGGCACCAGCTGCTGCCAGCAGAGGGGAAGGAAAGAGCCCAGCAGACAAGCACCAGAGGGGCAGCAGGGCCTAGAGGGTCACAGCCACCCACCAGCAGTGGGATGGGTCCAGGTGCTGTCCCAGCTCCCACACACTGTCTTCATCCCTCCCTACACCCCCTGCCCCACTCTCAGCAGGCATCTGTTAAGGCACCAGGGCTGAGCACAGCCCTTTTATTGCAACTTCAACCTTAGTGAATCTTAGATCTAGGAATGTGTTGCTGAGGACACTGATTCCTGGTAAATCTGGTGTCAGCATCTCAAGAGGAAGAGTTCCCAGACACCCAGCCCATCAATTCCCTTTCCAGCTCACTTCCATGCACCCCAAGCATGTCCAGTCCTGGATGCACCAGTCTGAGTTTAAGCTGCTTTAAGTGCTCAGCTGGGAGTGCCCAGGCTTGCTCCAGAGCTGTATGCTTTATTTCTCAGGTCATTTGTAAACATCTGAAAGCTGCTGCATTAGTCCTTCTCAGGCACTGGCTCTTGGAGAGCAGAGACCCTCAGAGCTGATCCTCCTGGATCTCTGGCCCTCTGAGAGCTGTTTCAGGCTCTGCTCTGAGAGGTGGGGATGCTCAGCTGATGGAAGGAGCAGTTGCTGTGGGATGCTGTGGGTGCTCCCCCTGTCCTCTCCTGTGCTGGTATGATCAGGTCTCCTGGTGAACTCCAGCCCCTCAAAACACCATTTCCTGGGCATAACCGAGGGCCAAGACCTGCATGGAGCAAAGGTCACCGAGTGCTGACTCCAAGTGAGGTAGATGCCCTGCTCCTGAGTACAGGGAAGTATTTTTTTTTTTTTTTTTACTTAAAGTTTTCAGAAGATGTTGCTAATGTGGAGCAGAAACAAACCAGGTGTAATTAGCTGTAGAGCAAACGAGGCCGTCCAATTCACAAGAGCTTTGATTTCCACTTTCCAGGAATGCAGCACTTCATCTCTCTTGAGAAGGGTTCAAACTCTGTATTGCAGGATCCAGCTGGGATTTGGCAACTGATTTCCATGAGCTGATTGTCAACAGTGGTGGAATTAATGATAGTGCTATGAACAATCTACATCTGCACATTCTCCTGTGATGTGTTAGGCATGCACATATCACACTTGAGATGAAATTAATTACAGAAAGACACAGGAGCCTCCTTTCAAATACACATCAGGCAGCCCTGCCAGCTATTTAATGTGTGTCACAGTCTCAGCAAACCCATTTCTTTCAAGAATTTGTGACTTGTTTCAACTTGTTAACCACAACCTTTCATTTAACAGTTTGTACAGTTAAAGAGATTGACTTTAAAGCTACAAAACTGTTTCTGCTCCACTGACAGCAATATTTCCTTTGCTTTCACATCCTTTTGAAGTTTATTGTAGAGCCTTCCCCCACTGCAGTGCTTATTGCTTCACAATTTCTTGTCGTTCCCTTATTACTTGAATTATTTTCCCTTTGTATCCCTTGCCATTGCAAGTATCCAGAAGAAACTGGATACACAACAGAGCCTGTGATTAGACACCTTTCCTACCAGAGCTCCCAGATGGAAAGAAAGGGTGATGTACACCAACCCTCACCCAACACCTGCTCAGGGTACCTGTAAGTTAAATACTTATCTGGTTAAAAACATATGGACCTTACAGACCTCAACCTTAGTATGGAATTTAGGCAGAGAATTATGTGTGTTGTTTAACATTACTTGATAGGATTTAAAGGATACCAGAATTATACTGCCTTAGCTGAAACCTGCACACAGCAGAAAACTGCTGTCCCCTTTGACCAAGCCATCACCTGGAGCTCCCCCTCCCTCCAGGTGCCCAAAGCTGCAGGCACGGGGACAGTCCCTAGCCCAGATGGATGCTAAGAAGCCAGGAGGTGTGCCCAGCTGGCACGGGCACAGCAGCAAGAGCCCAGCACAGCCAGCACCAGCAGCCTGTCCCCAGGAAAGGTCCCTGCAGCTCCTGGAGTTGAGGCATTCTCCCCTGAGCCAGGGGAGGTGCAGCCACCAGCAACAGCCATAAAGACACAGGGAGAGTGGCAGGGGCAGCTCAGTGCTGGTGTGAACAGCTGGGTAAAAATCATCCACAGGGCAAAACCAGAGCACGTCAACCACAGTTTCAGCTGAGAGAGGCAGAAAACAGCTTCTGTGCCAAGTGGGGTTGGGTGTGGTTTGGATCCAGCACTTACTGCTGGCAGAAATGAGACTAAAAAAATGAATTCATCAAAGCCACGTTGGTCCAGAGAGAATTTCTTTCCATTTTGTCATTTTCTGGTCTAGGTCTGAGCAAAGCCAAGTGAAGCAGCTGGTGGCAGGCAGGGCAGGGCCTGTGCCAGCATGTGCCTGCCCCATGGCAAGGAGCAGCTCAGGGGCCCTGGGCCAGTGTCAGCACCACCAGCCACAGCACACACCCTGCACAGCACCTCTGGGCAGCAGCTCTAGCTCTGGACAGCACTATGTGATTGGTGCAGGATATTTTTTTCAAATGGCTGCCTTTATGGGGTCTTTTCAGCCTCAGATTGTGCGGAACAACAACAAGAAAATCACCTTGTGTGCAGACTTCTCCTGCTCAGTGTCCCACTGTAGCCACTGTCAGCACACCTGTCAGGCAGAGAGTTCTGTCCCTTGCACCAGCCCCTCCCCTGTTTTCAGCTGTGTTATTTCGTGCTTCCACAACTCCACAGAACCCTCTGTCCAGGAGATAAACTGCACACTCAGGCAGGAATGTGTGAGCGTGAGGGAGCATCCTCACATCCCACAGCTGAGACCAAAGAATTAGAAGGAGTTTGGTTGGCTTCTCCGGGCAGAGCTGAGGTTCTTGAAAGAGTTAGTGGATGAAAGGTGCATGTTTCCATGCAGTCTGTCCGTGTGGGCCATGGAGACAGGAGGGACAGAGGGAAGGGTGTAGCCCTGAGGGCCTGGGGCTGTGACAGAGGTCTGCCCCTGTTTTGTCTCCACAAACATCTGAGCTACAAGAAGTAATAGATTCTGATGAATGCACTGTTGTACCACTTTGGTTTTATGATGACGATCTGTGGTGTGCACATCACCAATATTTTCTTTAAACCTTTATGAAGAGTGTTTGCTTGTGAATAGATTAACATTGTAAGCCCCAAGCTCTTGGAGCTCTGGTGGTGTTGATGTTGCTCTCATTTTCCATGCAAGGATTACAGCAATCCAGTTGCTCCACAATTGCAATTCCAACACATGCTCCACATTTATACAGCAGAGAAGCAGCACAGAATTTTAGTGATCATTAACATCTCCAACATCCGCGTTTGTGCCATCTTCTCATTATATTGAGTGGGAGAAACAGGCAGAGAGAAATGCTGGCTGATGGCCCAGCCATGTTTGGGATGAAGGTGAAGCCATCCTGATCGTTCTCCATGGGGCTGCACAAGCAGGGCTGGCTGGGAGCAGATGGAGTGAGGACCCCAGCACCAAGAGTGGCTGGATCTGCTGCACCAAAGGAGCACAACCCAAAAAGGGAGCAGCGAGGCCGAGCCAGAGGAAAGCTGCAAGTCTCAGGCCACTGAGCCACCAATCCCTGCCCAGGGCAGCAGCTGCACCTGCCAGGTTGGTGACTTGAATGTGTCTCCTCTGTTCAGCCACAGCCACGTGAGCTGCTCCTGTGAGCAGTCAGGCTGCTGCAGGCCATCAGCAACAGCTTCAGCAGTTCAGCTTCTACCAAAACACAAAACATTGTCAGGTCTGGGAAAGAAAATGAGAGCATCACCCATTCCCAGCTAGAGAGTACAGCTGGAAGTCCACCATGAGCTAAAAGCTTAATTCTCCCAATTGGCCAAATCATTGAATCCTGGAGTGTTAAATGTCCCAAGAAAGAAAAGCAAAGCTTTTAATAATTAATAATTCCAGTGGCTAAAGATAATATTATTTTCAAGTGTCTGGTTGGACAGCTTAGGGCCTGCCCACAGCTGCTGCCATCAGTCAGTTGTACCAGGAGGAGCAGGTGTCTGAGTAAGGCACAACTAGACATTCAAGGGAGTTGGGATTGCTCAGACTAAGAGGAACAGAAATGATTAACCAACTTGCTCAAAAGCCCTTGGAGAACATGTGAATGTGACTGAAAGGGCAGATCATAGAGCCTTGATACAAATGGATAAAGCCAGGGAACGAGTGGTGAGAAAGGCTGTGAAAAGCTGCTTACTGCTGATGGAATTCTAATCAGGTGTGCAAAACGGTGAGGAAGGATTTTCTTTCATTATGGCTCTGATAATCATTTAAGGAGAAGAGGTGTATTTTATACTTTCCTTGCCAGACCACGATTTGTGCCCATTATTCACAAGGCTGTTGGAAAAGATTAACTGCTGCTGGTATCAGTGGCCAAACATCGCTCCTGTTTCTCCAAACTGCTTTGCACATTTTAAGGGGTGGGGGGGGGGGGGTGAGCCCAGCACCTGGGCCATGAGCTGGTTGTCCCCTGGGCCTGGGGAAACATGGGCCAGGCTCTGCCCACCCTGAGCTCTGAGTCCTTCATTGCTCCTTGGATCTCCCTGATCCTCCTTCCTCTGTCACACAGCCTAGCACTGCCTCACAAAAGTAGGTCATATAGCAGCTCTGGCATAGGGTTGCAGAGCTCAGAGACAAATATGGATAAAAGAAACCCCAGAAAAGCACTGACACACCAAATAGAATGTCACAACTCCCTGGGACCATGATAAGAACCAGGCATGGCATCTGAGGAAGGGGGGAGTTACCATAAGTGAACATTTATAAAGAGAAATAACATTATTATTGTATTTAACTGCTTTCTGACCCTGAGCCCTCCATCAGCTCTTCCCTGATGCTCCTGGTCCCAAGAGCCACAGAGCTGAGCCCCCCCAGCTCAGGCACCACGGCCTCTTCCCTTGCGCTGTGCCTGCCCTGCACGAGAGCAGGGAGAGTCAAAAGCACGGAGCACCTGCCATCCCTCTGCCTTGGAAAAATCAATCCTCGTCCCCTCACCAGTGGCTGTGAGTTTCCCCTGCCACCAGGCACGTTCATTAAACAAAAACAAACCAAAAAACCCGCAAAACAAACACCAACAGAACAACTTAAGAGGAAGAGATTCTTTATTGCTGCAAAAAAAAAATCTAAAAACATTTCTGAGTTATGTTGTGGTTGGATTTTACATAATTCCTTTGAACATCTTGGGAGAGACTTATTTTGCTTTTTTTTTTTTTTATTCTCTTCAAGTTTTTCACCACTTACATGGCACAATCAGCTAAGAAACATACACAGGTGTTAACTGAGAAAGCTGCTGAAGCAGAAGTTTCAAATTTCAAGTACTAAGGTAAAATTAGAAGAATAAAATAACGTTCAGAAAATTCAGCTTTATTTATTGCCTTCTTTCTGCCCTTCAGGACAAAATTCTTCCCTGCACTTGGCCCCAGCCTCCAGCCCCTGGCACTAACTGTGGGAGCACTGGGGGACCCTGGCTGGGAAAGTGAAACCATTTGAACAAATGGCCCAGAAATTGTTCAATTAAATAATTTGCAAAAGCCACTGCTGCAGCCACCTAAGACAGACAGGGCTGGTGCAATTTATTCAGCCTTGCATAAAGACTGGGTGAATGAAACACATGTGTTTGAAGCTCCCATGTTTACAAGAAATGTTCTGCAATCACACACCTGGCCCCACAGCCCCGGCTGACCATGTCTGCACACATGGTTCCCCCAAACCCCACGGCCCCGTGACAAAGCACAGGTGAGTTTTCCAGGATGCTTTTTTCTTGTACTTTTCAATTGTTTCTTTATGTTTGCATCTTTTTTTTTTTTTTTTAAGACATGCAGGAAAAGCTACATTCCTCTTTAATTTTAAATTCCCTTTTATCAAGTGGCTTTTATTACATTCCCTACTTACTACAGAAAAACAAAAAAAAAAAGCAACAAAAATCAAAACATTTTATTAAAAAGCAGATCCTCATCCTAGCTATTGCTGCCATCATCATTGTGTCATGATGAGAAATGATTACGTCATTACATCATTACATCATTACATCATCACATCATCGTTATGTCATGATCACGATTATCAGCGGACTGGCCGAGGTGAGAAGGTTCCTGGATGCCACAGGGTGTCACAGGCCGATGTTGCAGCTGTTGAAGGACGTGCATTGACACATCTGAGGTGGAAAGCCCCAGCTCGGGAGGAATTTTCCTCTCACTAGCGCTGCAGAAAGGAAACAAGAAAGAAAAGAAAGCATCATATGAGCAAGACGAGGAGTGGAAACAGAGAATCAAGAACAATGAGCGATCAGTAAATCGAGATCAGTCCCGCAGAAGCCCTGCAGCAAAGACGTTTTTCTCTTGCAGAGCACAGGAGAAGACGAAATGGTTTGATGCTGCTGCGAGGCAGGAGCAGCCTGGCGAGCCCAGGGCAAGGAAGGACGGGAGCTGCAGACAACCGCGTCTGAGTGAGTGGCCACAAATCCGGGGAGAAAGCTGCATGTTACGGGACAGATAAGCCGTCTGCCACATGGATGCAGCAGAAATCCAAACCCCTGAGATGCCTGAAGCTGCCGGAGCCGCTCTCGGGTGCTGTGAAGCAAGGCTGGCTCTCCTGCTGTCATCTGCTCCGCCTCCCCTTGCTGGGCTGCTAAACCCCGGCAGACAGAGCCTGGGGCTGGTACCCACCGCTCCTGCAGAGCTCGGCTCCATCTCTGCACAAACACCACGGTGTGAGTGTCACACCGGCCCCCGAGCACAGCTCTGCCCTGCCCGGGCTGCCATCCCGGGTACCTCTGCAGCCTCTGCTGGTCCCTCTGCCCACGGGACCCGCTGGGCAATTCCAGGGATTGGAGTGAGTGTACTAATCCTGTCCTGCTAACCGACATGCAGCACTGTCACAAGGAAAGAGAAGAGAGGAAAAGTCTTGAGCAGAAAATGTTTGAATTCTTAATACTGGCACCAGAGAGGTGATGGCTGCCCCATTTCTAGAAACATTCAATCTCAGCTTGGATGGGGTTTGGATCAACCCAAAGTGAAAGGTGCCACTACTCTGGCAAGGCATGAGATTAGATAGCCCCTGAAAGTCCCTTTTGACCCAAACCCTCCCGTGGTTCTAACATTCCCATGCTGGGGTCAGGGTTCAAACCTTCCCCATACCACAGGACACTGCTCTGCTTGACAGGCTTTTAGTGTGGTTCCTCTCTACTTCCAGCTGAAAATCCAGCATGTCTTTCTGAAGCGAGGTAAGTTCCCTAAAGCTTTCCTGTCTGAAACCAGGGAGCTTCTCACTGACTGTCACATTTAATTTATGTAAGTGATTAACAGGAACATGCCGTGGCCAGGCAATGCCCCAGTTTCCACCTGCACAGCACAGCAGCTCCCCCCAGCCTCAGCTGATGTGTGCCTCTCAGGTTTGCTGGCAGTAGGTCAGGCTGGCTGTCTCTGAGATGAGTAACAGCAGTTCCCAAGGACTCTACAGGACAGTCGGCACCTCTGGAGGGGTACAACTGTTGTGATAAATAGCAGTGCTTACTCTGCCAGCATTTTAGCCTCAGTCAGTCCTCAGTGCCTCAGCCTCTGTGGTGTGATTAGCTTCAGGACCACTCACTGCAGACATGTCTGTCTCAGACAGACAGACAGACAGACAGACAGATGTCTTGTCCTCCCTCTCGGTTCTGAGCAGATCACTGGTAAATGGCTGTCCTGGCAGGGTCATGCCTCAATGCCACTCTGCACTAGCACTTATTTGCACCCAGCCAGACTAGTGAAGGGTTTCTCCATGGTTTCATCACCCACTGAGGGTACCAAAAATCTACCAGAAGCTGCCATGGAGGTGTTCTTCCACCCCTACCCCCAAACCTTTGGCAGCAGCAGGCGCATCCCCAGCCCTGGCTGGTGGCTGCTGGGCTGTCACTGTGTGTCCCCTCTGCTCCTGACCTGCTCAGACCCAATGGGGCCCCTCCTGGCAGGGTCAAGGACACCACCCTCTGCGTGGTGAGTGCACCCTGAGGTGTTCAGGTGGGCAGAAGTGAATGATGGCCACAGCAGCCTCCAGGGGAGTCACCAGGGGCACAAGCACAGTAAACACCATCAGGCAACAAAGTGTTCCCAACACCCTCTGAGGGTACACTGGGTGAAATTTAGTGAAGATGAGCATTAAAATGATGGACATGCAGGAATAATACCTGGGTTGTACAGAGACCCTGCTGAGCTGTGAAAACAAATCGCTGCCATTCAGGAACGATTCTGTGAGTTACAACAGCAAAGAGAACACGTCCACTCAGTGCCCTTCAGCTGCTGAAAAGAGAGCGCCCTGCCAGGACCTGTCCGAGGGAACGCTGTGCAGTTACCCCCCTCCCCGGCCGGGATGAACCCGGAGGTGCCGCTGCAGCTCCCCAGCTCTGCCGGGAGGGGCCAGCAGCCGGAGCAAAGCAAAGCAGAGCAAAGCAAAGCAGAGCAGGGCAAGGCAAGGCAGGGCAGGGCAGGGCAGGGCAGGGCAGGGCAGGGCAGGGCAGGGCAGGGCAGGGCAAGGCAAGGCAAGGCAGGGCAGGGCAGGGCAGGGCAAGGCAGGGCAGGGCAGGGCAGGGCAGGGCAAGGCAAGGCAGGGCAGGGCAGGGCAGGGCAGGGCAGGGCAAGGCAAGGCAAGGCAGGGCAGGGCAGGGCAGGGCAGGGCAGGGCAGGGCAAGGCAAGGCAAGGCAGGGCAAGGCAAGGCAGGGCAGGGCAGGGCAAGGCAGGGCAGGGCAAGGCAAGGCAGGGCAGGGCAGGGCAGGGCAGGGCAAGGCAAGGCAAGGCAGGGCAGGGCAGGGCAGGGCAGGGCAGGGCAGGGCAAGGCAAGGCAAGGCAGGGCAAGGCAAGGCAAGGCAGGGCAGGGCAAGGCAGGGCAGGGCAAGGCAGGGCAGGGCAGGGCAAGGCAGGGCAGGGCAAGGCAAGGCAGGGCAAGGCAGGGCAGGGCAGGGCAGGGCAGGGCAGGGCAGGGCAGGGCAGGGCAAGGCAGGGCAAGGCAAGGCAGGGCAAGGCAAGGCAAGGCAAGGCAAAGGCAAAGCAAAGCAAAGCAAAGCAAAGCAAAGCAAAGCAAAGCAAAGCAAAGCAAAGCAAAGCAAAGCAAAGCAAAGCACAGCACCGCCAGTCCTGCACGGCACAGCAGGGACCCTCAGGGGCCAGAGCTCGGGCAGGTCCATCGGGGTCCCAGGGTGGTGGTGGAGCAAAGTCCTGCTGGCAGCCAGGCCTGGCTGGGATGCAGCCCCTGGGGAGGCCAGCACGGGTGTACTGGAGGCAGGTTGTGCCTGAGGAACCTGAGAGCTTCCTGAGGGGAGAGGGTTGTTCTGTGAGTGAGGGGAAACAGTGAACAATGAGTATAGTTTCGTCTAGCTTCATCTGTGTCTCCAGCACAGCCTGACACAGCCCTGGGAAACCAAAGCTGGGACACACACACACTGGACAGGTGGAATAGGGCAGTACAGCAGCCTGGCTGTGAGACTATCCATGCTGCTGAATCAGAGCCTCCAGACATCCTTTTCAACCTAAATCAATCTGTGGTTCAAAAACGTGAACAGAGAATAGGACTTAATAATGTGTAAATGCAACAGGACTCCTCAAACTGGCAAAGAGGAAAATGTGTGCCAGGAAGTGCTAGAGGTCTGGAAGAAATAGCTGGTGTGGAGAAAAGAAATAATCTCCTTGGTCTTTCTTTAGTGCAAGAGCTGGGAAATAAAAATACCAGATAGAATTCTGAAGCAAGAAAAGAAATGTGTAAATAAATGGGGCTTTTTGCTGAGATGGACTCTAACAGAGACCAAAAATACAGATAACTGGGAAATAGCTAGACAAATTCTCAGAAGAAAATTCCACTGAGTCTTTAACCTTAAATACCCTGAGCACAGAGTGGTGGATCACAGCAGATTACACCGTGGAACACAGACAACTTCCACCCTTCCTGTCCATTGTGGCAGGCTCACCACCCTGCCCACGAGGGTCAGCTGTGGGGCTGGGCAGACCCTCTCTGCCAGGCTGTGCCCACCCACACACTGGTTGGGTCTGTCAGACACTGAGCTGTTATGGTTTATGCCTCAAATATTTTTACAAAGGACTTTTGCCTGTTGAAATTGTATAACCATAACTATGCAGTAGACCACTGCACCCTGAATGGGCCCCCTGACTGAGGCCCTGGACTCAAGTCGATGGAGATAAGAAAAGTGACACCACTGTTCACAGCATCTGGAAGAGCATCCAGGGCAGGGCCCACCCCAGCACCTTTGGGTGGAGGCCACAGCCCCAGGGTTCCCTGCTGCCAGGCCTGCACACACCCCCAGCCCAGCCACATCCAGGGGACACCCAGGTGAGGGACAGCAGGGGGGCGTCATGGCCCATCCAAGGCCCCCCAGGAATCCCCAGACGCTGCACCAGAGCACTGCAGGTGATGAAACATGATGCAGCAGCTCCACAGCCCTGCAAGGGACAGTGTCAAAGCTGCTCCCCCAGGGGAGGCACTCGGGCCTCCCACCTGCCCAAATGTACATCAATCCCCTGGATTCTACACTTTTCAGCAGCAGACCCCCACCACCAAGAAGACCAGAGGGAGGGAGCAACGAGATGTCCTTGGGACCCACAGAGGGGTGATATGGTTCTGCTTAATCTGTCTCTGTCACTCTCTCTATCCCCCCCATACACACCTCTTTTTCTATTTCTTTCTTTTTCTTCTCTTTCTTTCTCTTTGCCTCTCTTACTAATAAATAAAATATATAAATTTTTTGGTATCAACATCTAGCCTCATTTGGTTTTTATCTCATTTTGGGGAGTATTTTGAACCTTTCTGGGCTTGTTCTATTTTATTCACAGAGCGTTAGTTCTCTTTGCTCCTCTGTGATTAGAGCAGATTGTAAGAGTCACTCCAGCCTCTGCTCCTGGGCCTTGCCAGCCCATACCCCTGCAGACCCCACTAATTCCCCTGACTGACACAGCCTCTTGTCCCACTGCAGGGCCTGCAGCCCCCACCCCAGGGACGTGCTGCTGACCCCTGGCTCGCACCTCGAGGGGACGTGGGTGTGACTCTCGAGCTGCTCTGGGGACCAGCTGCAGGTTGGATTTGAGTGCAGTACTCCCAAGGTGCTGCCTGCTCCAAACCTGCAATTTCACCCTCCCTGGCTTTTCAGGCTGTACAGCTGGGGAGTCACAGCCATCTGGGCCAGAGCTGTGGTAGGTGCTGGACCCTGGGCAGGCAGCTCCCTTCTGCACATGGAGGTGGGAAAACAGGCACAGACAGAACTCGGGGTATAGATCTTAAACAGTTTGATAATTCTCTTTTTTTTTTTTTCCTGCATCCCCTCTCTACATTGATGTTTATAATTAATTTGCACGCGCTCAGTAAAAGCGGGTATGTTTTAGATGGCTGGCGTCTCTGAAAATGAGATTTATTCACTAAACTTCCTTTAATGAAACTCAGGAAATGAGGGAGCACTGTAATGCCCTGATGTGCACAGCTGCTGGGAGCCAAGTGGCCAGCCCCTGCACTTCTGCAGTGGGACTAAGGAGCTCAGGTGTTCAGGTATACTGCTGATTACTTGCCTGTTAATTAATACTCCAGGCAACACATTTCCTTTAATTACACCATACATGACAGCTGTTGCCAGCAGCCTCAGGACTCCCTGATACAGAGCACTCTTAGCACTTGTCCTTATTTAGGACAAATGTCATATTTTGAGTCCAAGGGCTGGAGTTTTACAAGTCCACACGTACACACAAGGAAATTCTGTCACTGAGGGAAAGGGCAACTCTGTCCTAAAACCACAATGGCTATAATGGCCGTGCCTTCCCTCTCTTTTTATCACAGCACCTCTGCTTTCACATCAGGACACGCTGCTTTGCTTGGCTGGCTGTGCAGGTTTCCTGTGGTTACGTTCTGGGGTGGCACCGAAGGATCTCACACTGAGCCCTGTGCCCTGAGCTCCCTGAGGGAAACCAAAGCCCAAAACGTGGGCAGGTCTGTGGAGGAAAGTCCTGCAGGCAGCAAGAGGAGCTGGACAATGCTGGCTTACGGCACTGGCAGAGGTACAGCAGGGTCCTCATCACTGCTGGCAAAGCCTGGAAGGGGAGGGGAGGGGAGGGGGTTGTATGGCAGCTCCCCTCCCTCCAACACCTCCCAGCTCTAGGCCAGCCTGACACAGTGCTTTTGGAGGCTCAAGCCGTCCCCATAGTGCCAGGGTCCCTGTGGCCCCCCCCTTCGTTGGGGCTTTGGGGCCTCTCTGCACTCTCTGCCCCCGTTGTGGGCTCCTGCACGAGGCTCTCCCTCTGCACACAGCTTCTGAGGAGTGCAGGGCTGATGTGGGCAGAGTCTCGTGCTGGTTCCACGCTGGGCTGCAGGCAGAACCCTGGGCTGGTGTGAAAGCATCCCCACAGTGACGGGGCACATGAGCTGGGTCACACAGAAATCCCTGCACTCTGTGGAGAGGCAGCAGTGAGGCACCAGCACCCACAGCTGCAGTGGCAGCACAGCAAGGCAGAACTCCCAGACACTGACACGGGCTGGAGCAGCTCCATCTCCTGAATGGCTCTGCACTGGACAGGCTGCCAAGACACTGACTGGAGCTGGTGCCGCAGCAGCTCAGGACAAAGTTTGCCTTCAAACCTCAAGCAGCATGCCAGGAACAATTATTGCTTCATCACGAGCAGTGTCATCTGGGTTGGAAATGCCTCTCCACACCTGCAAAAGTAAAGTACCCCCAGAATTGCAGAGATAACTGTGATGCAATGAGTTATTTATTTGGTACAAGCTGCTGCAAAGCTTTTGCCAGTCTTCAGAAAATGAACTCACTGTTCCATCTCTTCCTGGGCTGCTCTGCACAGCTCTGCAGCTACAACCACCCCTAACACCACCTTTTCCCTCAGTTAGATAGACCACTAGGCTGATGTCTTTTGCAGCAGCCAAGAAAAGGAGCCAAGAGCTTTCTTTGCTGCCTTGTTAGTCCGGCATACCTCTGTAAGGAGACATTAAAGAATTGCTCAGGATGAAACCACATCTCTGTGACGTGAGTAAGAAAGAGACTCCTCCTCCTCCTCTTCTTCCCCCTCCTCCCCTAACTCCTGTATGCTCTGGAAGACCCCAGCAGGATCCTAAGCAGATGCAGCACTTTAGCAGGCACTGCAGCATGGGTGACAGCTCATCCCTGCTGCACGCTGACATTTGCTGCCTTGGCTTCACGGGTTTGTTCCAGTTGCAGCAGTATCAGTCCAGTCTGTGTTTCTGTTTATTTTAAACCAGGTTTCCTCCCCACAGAACTGTGAGCACTCCTCTAAGGCTCACAGAAAATTATTTAGTGACACTACAAACGCATTTCTCCTGAAGGCAGGAGCAAGGAAGGGGCTGGCAGTACGGAATAGTGAGGGCAGCGCTCGGGGTGCAGAGTCATCTGAGCAAACCCCAGGCAGACCCCAAGAGCAAGAAAACCTCGGCAGCGGCAGCAATGCTGCAGAGACACTTTGCGATTTTAAACCAGCGCTGGTTTTGTCACCTTTCTCGTCACCATCGGTAGCAGCAGGGACACTGCACCTCCCTTTCCATGAATGCATAATGACGCCGCTGGGAGCCCTCGGAGCGGAGATTAACAGGTGATTATCTCGGCACTGCCCTGATGGATGGGGCTGCTCGGGGACTCGTGTGCCATTTCCACAACCTTTTGTGGAGGTTCCATAAATCACAGCAAGCAGTGACCAGTTAGAAGCAATAACCAGAAGAGGAGAGGATTAACTTTAAGGAATAAAACTCACAAGGACTGGAAATGCCAGCTGCCTCCTGGCACAGAGCAGAGAAGGTTGATGCAGAGTGAAGATCTGAACCATCAGGTCCGGGTTGAGAAAACCATTCATGGCAAGATGCCACAAAAAAGGGAGGGACGCAGAGGGCTCAGGACTGGTGCTGCAGTTTAGTAGGATAATGGGTACATCCCGGGAAAGCTGCACCCCTCAGGACTTTTCTCCAGGGCTAGAAGATAGCACATAAAATGAAATTAATACTAAGAAAAGAAAGGGAAAGAGAGGGAGGTACTGGCTACTTTTACAAAGGGGTAGAAAAAAAATCGAGTGAGTTTAGCAATGGGAATTTAGCAATGGGAACTGGAACAGGTCAGAAGGTAAAAGGGTGGCAAGTGGCCAGAAATGAATGTTTAACTCCTGAGAACAGCAGCTGGGGCAATGACAGGGTCAGGGAACAGGACAGATGCCTGAGAGGCAGGGGAGGGTGTGCAGGCAGGCAGTGAAAGGAAGGAGCAGGATGTGTCTTTAGAAACAGGGGGCCTGCTTGTAGATAAAGCCAGATATTGATAGATGAAAGAAGCAATGGGAGGAACCATAAATTCCAGAGGAATTCCACTAAGTGACACAGGCTGTTGCTCACCCAAGGCCGTGCCAAGTTCCTGGACTTAGAGAAAAAGAACAGAGCTACAAAGAAAGAGGGGTCTGTATTAGGTGAATCGGGAAGTCTGAACTGCTCAAGTACCTCAGCCAACGGGGAGAGAGAGGGGGAAATGCGGCCGGGAAATCAGGAAAAAAAGGAGGCTGCGTCCTCCAGCGGTTTGAGAGACCCCATGGGAAATGCCCACGGCCTCTCCTTTTATTCAAATAAAGTTGCAGGGCTCTGTCTCCTTTTTGGACATAAATCTCTGGCATCATGGATTAATTTTCCTAACAGCAGGAACATGGGAACAATTGTGCCCTGCTGCCAAGAGCAGGGACATCAGGCTGCAGACACCTGAAACTCTGGAGTGGTACCGGAGGATTGGTCCTTTGGGTGGAAGAAGCAGGATAGAAAAGTTCTAATGGCTCGGCTCAGACAGGGTCTGTCTCAGAGGCATGAAAACAGGTGGTATGAGTAGGACAAACTACTCCACATCAACACAAGTTCCATTAAAAAAAAATCACTTGTGGTATCTTGAGAAAAGACAGCACGCTGTAACCCAGGAGTTTGTGGGGACTACTGTGTAATTAATGTTTGCAATATTTACTGTGTAGGACAATTGTTCCAAGAAAAGCACTCCGCACTACCTACGTCATGTTTCAAGGCATCATAGCAATCAAGTAAAGCTGCCATTTAACTAGATGCTAAGTAGGACAAAGATAAAGGAAAACATTCCAAAGTAAACTCTAAATACAAATCCCTTCCACTTCAGACAGCTTAACAGTGTTTCACTGCAAATTCAGACACTAAAACATAACCAAATCCTCAATTCAGCTGTGTTAAGAAGAAAGAATGAAGAAGGAGTGTTTCTAGAAAGTGCTTGGCTGACTCATTCGCACTTCGATAGCAGCTGGGGAGCTGATGCCAAGTGCGGATAGCAGGGAACACCTGCGGGACACCCGGGGAGGCATCTCAGCTCTGCCACGGCAGCAGGGATGGATGGATGTGCCTCCAGGAACTGTCCGGGGCCGGGGGGAAGGGGACTCCAGTTCCAACACAAACGACTGGGTTGGGAACTTCCAACCCAAATTATTCTATGATTCTGTAATGCTGTGAGGCAGAAAAAGGCACTCGGGCAGATACAGGGGCAGATAATGAAGGTGCTCTCAGAGTCTTGCTGAACACACGCCCTAAGCTGAGGGGGTGCAAGAGAATTACACATTTGTTTGAAAAGCTGGCAGGGTGGTGCTGCCAGGAGCCACCCGAAATGGGAGCTGGGATCTCCCTGGCGAGGCAGGGACAGACAGAGCCAGGAGCCCTCTGTGTGGTGACAAGCAGCCGATGCTCCGTGTGACAGAAACGCCTCCCAGGGCAGCGATGTAAGAAGTGATTTCAGAGGGCTGAGGGGAAAGGCAGGACTGGGAACACTGCACCCCAAAAAGCTGACAGGGAGACGAAAAGGATCTTCCAAAAGACCTGTTTGAAGACAAGCCTGTAAGGGGAGAGCAAGGAGGAGACAGAGCTACAGGAGATAAAATACCAAAAATTGTGACGCAGGAGAGACTGCTTGCCAGTCTTCGGGGTGTCTGAACAGTAATGGGGGAAAAAAGCAGGAAAGGGCTGAAATGTTAGAGTGGGTTGTAAGAGCCTGTCAGCACAGAACCTCCCGACTTTGTCATCAAATAAAGATGGTCCCTGATCAGTGCTTGAACATCTCACCCCATTGATGCTTTGTGCTCTGGTTTAGACAAAGAATTTAACAATCTCCCTCTATTCTTTACAGAACAGCCTTTACAGATGGCTGGGAATGCCATGTGTAATGTGTGCTTTAAGTGTTTGTTTGTCCTGTTTGAGTGCAGCTTTTGATGTTGTACTATCCATTACTTAAAGCCAGTAAGTTAGATAACCATGAAGGGAAGTGAAATGGCTTGTATCATTTAGTTCTGCACAGTGTTTGTGTGCACTGAAGATTTTTTTTTCTGTAAGATGCAGATGGTTTGAAATTGAAAAGCTGGGCTATTCCAGTAGCAGTCCTTTTGTTCCTGGAGCGAGCTTGGCTTATAGAAGCAAAGCAGGACAACCTCTGATTAATGGCAACATCTATCTTTAGGGAAAAGGTTGTCATTAAACTGAGCTACTATGCAATTCTGAAACCTTTTAACATTGTGCTTTACATGGTAAGAGCTTGAAGAGGTTCTTTCTTCTGGAGAGATCAAATCCAGTTGTGGGGATCATTGTTCTCTAGATGGGGTGGGGAGAGCCCAGGAGCAGTGACAGCAGGGAATACCTGACAAGGGAAGACCCAGGGTGCAGCTGGCCTAGAGATACACCTGTGAAGGCAGATGGGTTTGATACTTAGCCTCAAAAGAATAACACTCCAGCTGGAAACGAGAGATTCTGGTCAGTGACTGAGGGAGAGAATAACCAGGTGGCAGGTATGATGGGCTGGGGCAGTGTGTAAGAGCATGGGCCACGGGTAGCCCCAGCCCCAGGCATCACTGCAGCTGGAGCCAGAGCATAGCTGCTGCTCCCAGGGGCAGGTCCTGAGCAGGATTCCCAGACCAGGGGAGCAGGGCTGTGTCACTGCCCATCCTGGCCTGCAGTTCAGCAGTGCTGGGGCAGAGGCAGCAGAGCCCAGCTCCCACTGCCCACACAGCTGCAGCTCTTCCCAAAGGGTTTGGCTGCTCCAGCCCTCAACCAGACCTGGGCACCATTTTCAACTCTTTTCTTACCACACCACACCCACACCATCACTTCTGCTAAAAATGCCCACAGAGCTCCCCTCTCAGCAGCAGATTTCCTGCACCCGAGCTCATCCAGCCAGGCCACCAGAGGCACCATCCCAGGGGCAGCAGGGCCCTCTCTGCCCACCCTCAGCAGCTCCCTGTGGCCAGCCCAAACCCCAGGGGCTTTGCCACGGCACCCCAAGGGGCACCGGGGCTTTGAAGAGCTCAACTCCATCCCCAGTGCCCCTGCTGATCCCAGCCCCAGCCTGCAGCCTGGCTTTGATGTGAGAGTGTGCTCACTGGAATGAATATTCCTGGAAATCTGCTGTTGTTTTCCAAAACAAGCTGCCTGCCTGAGTTTTCCCAGAAAGGCAGAAGCAGAGTGTAGGTTTAAAAATAAGCTGCACTTTCCTCTCTCCATGTGTAAAATGGTTTGTGGCCTTGAGAAAAACAATTGAACAGTGGACATTGAAGAAGATAATTAAAAACCTTTTAGCTCTCATGGGGAAAGGTACATTACAGAGAAGGAACAAATGTGGGGTTTTCAAAACGCAATTTTTTCTTTTTTTTTTTTGTTTAAACAAGAGTTTATTTTATTGTTATTATTATTATTAAATAATATGCAGAACTTAATCTTTTACATTATGGCAATCAGAAATGGAGCTTTAAAAAGTAGACTGGATTAGTGCAGTGCAGGAACATGAACTGAAGACACCAAGTCAGGGCAGCCGAGTCTGCCTGAGAGGAACTGGCAAAACCAGACCTGGAGTGTCCATGCTGATCTGTGTGACAGAGGGAAAAGAGGCTGCAGAAGTTGCATTTTCCACCTCAAAGGTTTTATAGGATTTTAGGCAATGTCCATTGGATTTTACTGAGTCGAAAAGACTTGTGCATCTCTGATCATTTCTGGGAGTCTCAAGTCTCTTTAGACACTGGAGCTCAGGAGTCTGTTCATAGTTTTTCATGCAAGCTGATGAGCCTCAGCTGAGACAAAAGTACATGTAAGAGGGAACAAAAGTATCAGTCAGTAGTTTTAGCAGCCATCAGTGGAGAGTGTGGGAAATACAAACCCACAGGGGCTGGGGATCCCTCCCAGAGCCAGATGTCCTGGTCCCCAGAGCCCAGGCGTGGTGGCACGCTGGCCATCAGCAGGCACTGGGACCCAGGCCAGGGGCAGGCCAGGCTGCTGGGTGGGCTGCACCCAGCCTGTGGTTACACACTCCCTGGTGTCTATAGCATTTCATTTTGTTTTACACTGGGTTGGCTTGGTGCTATTTCTGTAGGATATTCTGCATTTTAAAATGTCATGTTTTCATCCCTCAGCTTTGGAGTAAGAACTGAACTGAAATGTCTCCTCTAAATTCAAAACCAAGGCTCACCTAATGTCAGATGATGTTTCCCTCCTCGGCATAGGGCAGACAGCCACAGCAGTGCACAGGCTTTTCCATCTGGGGGAGAATGCAGTGACTCCAGCCTGGTCCAGCTCCTTTCTCCAGACTATCCAGGACTCTCCAAAGGCACTAAAGGAGCAGTCAGACAGCCTGCTTTAGATGTACACACTGCATAGACCAACTTTTCCAAACAATTCTGAGCAAATGCAATCGTTTACTCATCCTGCAATGGCCACATGAACTGCAGAGAGCTGGCAGAGAACAGGTGAAGCCTGTAGGAAGCTGGGGAGGGCTACAAAGCGTTTTCAGAGGAAATCAATATTCCTTTGGTACCTCTTGCTGCACAACACCAGCAGAGATGCTGACAGCCACTGAAGCTACACAGGCTCTCATCTTCTCACTTGATAGACCATTAACTTTGAGGACACTGCCCAGGCTGCCCTCTCCAGTTGAAGAGTCTCTGTGATTATCTTTCCAGGCAAATTAATCACTGACATATTTCTTTATTTTATTCTGAATGAACTAATAAATGAATTTACTAGGTGATTTCTTCATTTACTATTGCAGTTTAAATCAACAGACAGCAGCAGAAAACTGGTTTATTGGAGCTTGCTCATTGCCTGTAGCCATTTCCATGGTGCTGGTACCTGTAAATCCTCACTGAGCAGGGCTGAGTGATGCTTCTCAGCTGGAGCCCACAAAGTACGTAAATGTACTTCCAGAAGGCTAACACAGCTCTCCCTGCTGCTGGGTGGAGTGTGTGGGGTAACCCTCCCTAAACCTGTGCCCTGGGCAGGGACCAGTTGTGCTGCAAGACAAACCAGAACTTCCCAGCAGATGTTAAAGACTGTTTAGTAGTTCCTGAAGTGCTTCTCCTTTGTTTGAAAGCAGACAAAGTGGATATTGATGTGGCAGGAAAGACAGTTCCTTTTCCCCAGTGGAGATGTTATTTGTACCTTCCAAACACTAAGGCCACTAACAATAATTCCATGCAAATAGGAAATAATTATAAGCAGAGAGGTACTCATGGGAGCGAAATTATGAACACGGAGAGGCTCTTATTTCTACTCTCAAAATAGTCTTGAGTTTATGTACATTAAAATGTCTTACTGGAACTATTTCTGACGTTGCCACCCTTCCTGGTACAGATCCCACTGGAGGGAACCTGCAGGCTCTGCTGTCAGTGTGTCTGTCCCCCACAGTGCCAGCACCCAGCAGGCAGGGGCAGTGGGAGGGACCTGCCTGCCACCACCTGCATCCCCAGCACTCAGCATCCAGGGGAGAAGGAGCACACCCTGCCTGGGCTGCCAGGGCCACAGCTCTCCCCTGCAACATCCCCTTGGGCAGTGAAGCCACTGCTCTGCTCAAGGGCTGCCCCTGAACCCAGTGCATCTGGCATCCTTACAGTGCCCATCAGAGGCCACCATGGACTGAGAAGCCAGTGAACAGGTTTATTCTCCCCTAGTTTCATGTGTCTCCAATTGTAATAACAGTAGATTATTCCATTATTTCTCTCTAGTGGCATCAGGTATGGGACAGCACCTCTGCTGCACTATCCACAAAATTTATTATTGTCCTCCTGTATCTGTGGGAAAGATACCAAAAGACCAATACACAGAACCATCTTTAACCTGTAAGCTGTGATTTTAAAATGCTAATTTCATACCAAGGAAATGAGTTTTAAGATGCTATTGAAGCTGCTGACAAAAGTGAATCCTTACAGAGACAACATTCAAATGCACAGGAAAGAAATGCTTCCAGGCAAGGATTTCCTTTGATTTCTGAATGGCGCTTTTGAAAAAAAAAAAAAAAAAAAAAAGCAAAGAGGGGAGGATGAATACTTTGATTCCCCTTGATTATCCCTCAGTGTTTGGAAGAAGAAACAAGCACCAGTTTGAAAGAATCCCCATTTGGTACAATGCCAGAGTAGGGACATTTCCCAGGTGTCCAGGGCTGCATTCCCCCACCATAGCTCTGGGCAGTGTGTGGGTCAGGCAGGTCTCAGTGCCTGGCATCAGGGTGGGGACATGGGCAGCAGGACCCTGGCCATGGGACACCTGCCAGGGTCCTGGCTGAGGGTGGCTGTGCAGCCCCCTGAGGTGACCTTCAGCCCTGTGCTCAGCCCTTGTGGGGTCTGGAGGAGGAGAGGGATGTGTTCTGCAGCACAGCCACAGCAACACCCTACACCCACATGATCCTTGTCCTTTAGAACTTGGCTGTTCTGTTTACAAATGGAAGCAAGGATGACAATGAACACAGAAATCCAGGGATTTCAAATGCAGCTCAGTGACAAGGGTGTTTTATGCAGACAGAAGAGAGGCATCCCACAGCCATCCATGGAATTGTGTCACAGAGTCAGCCAACACCTGGTACTCCTGGGCAGGGAGACACCACACACTGCCCCTCGCCAGGTGAGAGCGGGTGAGCTGTTCTCCTCTGAAGTACCCTCAGACCCTTCTGGCAATCAAACTTCACTCACTCTGATCCTCATGGCTCATCCTGCCACAGCAGCACCCTGCCAGCCTTCTCTGGGGGGCTGAGGATGCCAAAGAAACCCCCCAGGGATGTGTACTGAGGGTCAGACTGTGTTTGTCAGACTCACCCTCAGCACCCACTGGAATTTCAGGCTGAAAGGACACAGCAGGAGAGCACGGTGTGTCCCCTGCTTGCAGGGATCCCTCTGGGCATCCAGGGCCACTGCCAAGCCCAGCGTTCCAGCAAAAGGCTGGGAAGGAGCTGGCATGCTACTCCCCTGTGTGGGTGTCCAGCAAGGTGGGGAGGGGAGTGGTTTGGGCAGTGGCAGTACCCTCTGCTCCTCATTAAAGAATTGACTGTCCTGCATCCCCTCCCCTGCACTCTGAGCACTGGTTCAGCTGCCATGGGGTCAGGACAACGTACCTCTGTCTCTGTCTCTGCCACTGATATGCCACAGGATTTTTGCCCAAATCATGCAGCATTTCTGGGCTTTAATTTCAGTAAATCAGGGTTACAGCAGCAGGCCTGCACTGCTGTGCAAGCCCTGGAGGAAGAACACTGGGCCCATGAATGGCACAAATTCTCTGAAGTACATCAGCAAAACAGTAAATATTTCAATGTGGTATAAACTGTTGACTTATAAAAGATTGCACTAATCTACAAAGTGCAAGACGGCTACGTCTGCTTACACATAGGATTCAGGTCTTCTAATAGTCCTGTAATTTTAGGTAAAGCCTATTTCCAGGGGATTAGCAATCATCTTTCTGAGGCAGTAGTTGTAGAAGGTTCTCAGGAGTCTCAGGCATATTTCAGCAGAGCTGAGTTACACAGAGCACACACCCTATTGTCATTATGGAGCAGGGAGGAAGGGGTGCAGCACCTGAAAATTGTATGTATGTGCTTTAAATTCTGGGTTATTACAGAAGTGTCTTCCACGAGCCTTAAATGTTTGTAAACAACTCATTTAGTCATCACTAAGCATTTGATATTGGTGTTCACCCTGATGTCTGTTCCAGGAATAATAGAACAGAAATTCTCACAATAAAATATGAATTTTGGACATATATTCTTAACCTTGATCTATTTAATGTTTTGTAAAAAAAAAATCTAGAAATCATTTATTACACAAAGTGAACTCCAAAAAGAAGATACGGATCAAACACAGAGTATAAGACTGCATAGATCTGTAGTTTCAGTCCATGAAGATCTACCAGTTCTCTCCTCATTTCCTTAGGACGTTACACGGGGTCATTGTTGCTTTAACAGCCCATTAAAACCCTGGCTGGAGGGAACACTCGCTGCTGACACCAAGACTTTCAATCAGGCGAGACATGGCTTTGTCCAGCCAGAAACCTTCAGGGATGGAGACCCCACAGTCCTCTCTTCATCACCCGGATTAATCAGCAGGTGATACCAAATAGCTCCCAGTTGCAGTGACCACCTCCTTTGGCATCCTCTGTGAGACCCCACCAGCTCTCAAGCGTGGAAAACCCCAGCTCCCTGCTGCTCCACCTCCCCACTCCTGACTGTCACAGGCCTGTCCCTTTCCCCACAGCCCTTACACTGGCTGTGCCAGCACAGGCTGGGAAACCACACCTCGAGTCCACAGAAATTGAAATAGGGTTTCCCCACTTGATTTATCGGAGGTTTGGAGTGTTTGTGTTCTGCTGAATTAGCCCTGAGGCTCTGCTGGAGCACGGCTCTATCATGTGTGGGCTGGGATACAGCTATGGACAGGTCACAGATGGTGGAAGCAGGCTGATGAGTCAGCCAGCACCTTGTGCAGAAGCTGAGCTCACGCTAAAACAGACTCATCTCTCCAGTGACATTTGGCACGGATGGATTTTCTTGCTGAGTCAATTAATCCAAGTGGGCAGCGTGAGCACTTTGGAAACTCTCCGAGACAGCAATTAGCCGCCTGTCCTGAAGCGTGAGCACCCGGCTCCTCTCTCCAGCCCCCAAGGCGCCCCATCCTCCCAGCCTGGGGCAGAGGCTCCATCGGGAATGTCGGATCTCGCATCCCCGCCGAGCCGTAACCTGCCAGCGCAGATCCCCGGGCTGGCGGCAGGGCCACGCCCGAGTGCACGGGAGTAACTAAACACATTTATCTGCAGAAATCGCAGCTGCGACATGTCACGGCTGCCATCTGCTGACGCTTCCCGGCCTCGGGAGTCCGGCCTTGCGCGGGTGCCGCAGCCCATCTCCAGCCGCTCCCTCGGGTACCACCGGGGGGATGGAGCCTGCCCTGGCCGGGGCTGCTGCCGCTGTCCCTGGGGTCAGGGCAGGGGGCACAGACCTGCCCTGCTGCCGCTGTCCCTGGGGTCAGGGCAGGGGGCACAGACCTGCCCTGCTGCCGCTGTCTGTGGGGTCAGGGCAGGGCAGGGGGCACAGATCTGGCCTGCTGCTGCTGCTGTCTGTGGGGTCAGGGCAGGGCAGGGGGCACAGACCTGCCCTGCTGCCGCTGTCTGTGGGGTCAGGGCAGGGCAGGGGGCACAGATCTGGCCTGCTGCTGCTGCTGTCTCTGGGGTCAGGGCAGGGGGCACAGATCTGGCCTGCTGCTGCTGCTGTCCCTGGGGTCAGGGCAGGGGGCACAGATCTGGCCTGCTGCCGCTGTCCCTGGGGTCAGGGCAGGGGGCACAGACCTGCCGTGCTGCCGCTGTCCCTGGGGTCAGGGCAGGGCAGGGGGCACAGATCTGGCCTGCTGCTGCTGCTGTCTCTGGGGTCAGGGCAGGGCAGGGGGCACAGACCCCAGGGGTCACAGCCCCGGGCACAGGCAGCCAGGAAGGGCAGAGCAGCCTCTGCTTCCCCATCACAACAGGCAGCACCAGGACATTCCACAGCTTCCCTGCTGAGTCTGTGCCGACACAGGGGGGCTGCTGCTCTGGCAGAGGCTCCTTTTGTTCCCAAAGGGCCCTTTGTCTGCAGAGAAAGCAGCCGGTTGTCAGCAGCCCATCACTGACGGCGTGGCCAGCCAGGCTCAATGGACAGCGCCTGCTTTCGGCTGGATCCTGCACCCGTGGTGTGAGCTCTCAAGACCCAGAAACCTCTGAGCAGCACCGACATCCTCCTGTGAAAGCAGAACCTTCACAGGCACCGCCTGTCCTGTCTCTGGGGCCTCATTTACACTGTGGGGATGTTACAGAAGTCACCTACTCACATGGAGCGACCCGGGCTGCTTGTGCCCCTGCTAGGAAATGCAGTCCTGGGGACAGAAGGACCATCCTACTGCCAGCAGAGCAATAGCTCTGGGAGCACAGCTGAGGGCCAAGGGGAGCAGAACCACCATGGACAGCGGGACACCCCTGGCCCCGGGTACCTGCAGCAAGCCAAGCAGCAGAACAGCACTTCAGGCCCTCGATGGATGGAAACAGAGATCCAAATCCTTTCACCTTTTGTTCAGCGGCACTCTGTGCTCCCAGTAGCTCCCACACCTGTTCACTGATTTTGGCCAGAGGCAGGGAAGGAATCAGGGTCATGGAGGCAAAGGGGCTGTGGCCTCGGGACACTGGCTGCTGGGCAGAGCATGGCAGGAAGGGCAGGGGGACACCAGAAACTGCCCCCCCAGAATCCAGCAAAGACCACCCCAGTACCCCATTCAGGGGATCCACTCTCCCACTCGACGAGGAGGCTGTCCCCACCTCCACAGACCAGATAACCCCACATAAGCCCTGGGAGCACAGAAAGTGGCAGGAGAGATGTTTAATGGGGTTTTATTGTTGCTGTGACAAAGGCTCCTGCCCCCAGCCCCATCATGGGGGGACTGACATGGTGTGAAACAGGTTCAGCACTGCCTGGTGCCACTGAAACAACCTCCACTTACTGCAATACTAAGTCTAGCAGTTGTAACCATAAAGTTCAAATCTTTTCTCTCCAGAAATATGACTAAAAGGGGATATTTAAATTCTACCTAAGAAGGAGCAGGAAGTGAAAGCAATGAAATAAGTAGCAACCAAGTAAGTGGTACTACAAGGTACCACATAGTAAAGGTTGGATACCAAAAGGTCAATTCCTTTGAAGCAGACATTCAGCTATGAAAGTACCAATGTGGCATTTATTTTCCACAGACTCAGTGTTTAACTGAGCAATTATACTGCCAGTTGCTAAAATGATGGGATGCAAATGAAAAATCTGTTTACATGTCCATGATCATTAAGTCCTTGTATTTCTGTGGAGATACAGGTAGAATAAGTATTAAAAAATAAAAATTGTTTTGAACCTCTCCAATAATATAGTTGTATCAGTCAGATAATCCCAGCTGTAATGCCTTTAAGAAGTGTTTTGTGTTCCCATTTAGAGCAGAATAACTGAAAGACAAGGTGCCAGCTCTCAGAGCACCAGAGAAACTCCTCTGGATCCTATTCTAAAATAGATTTTTTAAAAAAAAAAAATCCATTTAGAAGTCTGGAAACATTTTTTTTCTTGATTTTCACATTACTTCTGCTATGTCAGGGAAGTAAAATCCATTTTGGTGGTATACATTCCACACAGACTTCCAAAAGCCAAGTGTTCTGCAAGATTAGTGCTGTAGAATGAAAACATCTCCAGGCCAAAAGCCCTTGCGGTGCTGCCCAAGGAATCCATCAGTTAGAGATTCCTTGCTGCATTTGTGTTCTCAGATGTGAAATACTCAGGACAAAATGTCAAAAAAGAGGAAGTGCAATTCCCATATAAATGGAGCAGGAGTACCCTAACACCTTTACAGAAACATTTGCTCAAGAGGACACAACAGGGAAAGACAACTACTGCTCGCAAGTCAGTGGGTTTATAAACAATTTGTAAGAGTTTTCTCAAGCCCAGCACACTGACAGAGTTCCGTTGATGTGTGGAACAGCTCAATAAAACCCACAAAAGGCACATGGAGCCCCAGGTCTGTCTTTGCAACAGCAGCTGATCCTGGGCAGATCTATTGCAGTTATTACCTCTGACTGGAATACAGCTGCAGCACCCATTGGTGTGACTGGGCACATTTGGGACAAAGATCATTTAATTTTCACATTTTCCCTGAGTGGGTCAACACAAAAACATAACTGAGTGAAATTAGGCTTTTTTTTTCTGAGAGTGAATGCTGCACTTCTGGCATCAGCCCCTCTGTCCCCCTCTCCATTTCCCCAGTGTCACTTAAAGCAGGTCCAGCACCCAGCTGGAGCATGCTCTGCAGTCTGGCAGGATTGAGGGCTGCAGCCCACAGGCCTCCCCACACTGTGTCATTGGGAAAAGCCTACGGACATGGATGTGAGTGGAAGGGCTCCATCCCTGCACACTCAGAGTGCAGGGTACAGAACTGGGGGAATCTCAGAGGGTTCCTGAGCAAGAGGGGCATGAGGATGATGTGCTGCACCGGCTGAACCCAGCCCAGTGAACACCAGAGATGGCTGAGCTCAGATTAAGGTACCTCTACATTTTCAGGTATCACGGTGATAAAACAAACCAACATATTTTATTACTAGTAAATATTACCTTAAAACTGCCCAAAATCTATTCCATTTCCATACACATTATTTTTACAAAAATATGTAACTTAACATTCTTAATTTGATTATCTGATATGTGACAGAGCTAGTGAAAACTTGTTATGGAGATTTGACAAGGTTTACATTCAACAGAAAAGTTTAAATTGATTCCTGAAGTTCCCCTCCCACCCCAAATTCAAATTAATTTCATAATCCTGTTATCACCAATAAAATTGCCGAGTAATTTTAAATAAGGGTTTTTTAACTACTGTATGGGGTTGCATGGCCAGGGTTGGGTAGTGGGGGGGCTGTAGGGGTGGCTGCAGTGAACACACACCGCTGATAAATTGAGTACAAGTTTATCTTTTCTCCAAATCCACTGTCTGTTATGCATCTCAGAAAAGTTTGTGTGTGAGAAATGAAAAAAAACAAAAGCCTAGCAAAGGTAATGGACTGTTCTAACCCCTGCTGTAGCTTTCATGAAGTCAACATTCCCACCAGGCAATAAGCAGCCCCATTTTGCCCAGTGCTGGCCTATTGTGTAACTCCACAAAGGAATGATGCCTCCCAAGCCGTGTGAGCAGCAGGACACTGACAGGCAGCCACACAAACAAGAGCAGACACACACAGGAACACATCCCTAATATACTTGCAGATAGGGAGGAAGAGGTCAGCTAAAGCCCGTTCTTACATAGAATTTAAAAAAATGAGACTCGATTTCAGTCAGAAAATGCTTCAAGGAAGTTTTACCTTCACTTTCTTCATTAACTTTAGTTCTCTGGTCCTTTTGAGGGCTTATGTGAACTGTCATAAAAGCCAAAGCAACAATTTGCTCCTTCAGTCTCACTGAATGTATCAGGAAGCCTTGCTCTAGGAAAAAACATTCATACAGTATTTCAGCAGCCACAAGTGTGCTGTACGTTCAGGTTTTTGGGCAGTTGCAAGAAGCACTTCAAAGGTCAGTGAAAGCCATTTCCAATTGTCTCCAAAAATAATTGTAGAAACAATGCTCTTAAGAGCATTTGTGGGAGTTTGTGATTTATACACAGGACATGAATCCACAAAGTTCCAAGGATTCCAGAAAGCTAATTAAAATAATCTGATATGGTTACTCAAGGACAGGACCATATCAGTAGAAACTCCTTTGCAGCTGGGCACAGGGAGAAGGAACCAGCACAAAGAGGAGATGAACTTTCAGAAGGGCCAGTTTTGAAAATAAAGGTATTTTTGGCTCCTTACTGACTCTCATGCTTTAAGCAGTTAAGGGTCAGTGCTGTGTTCAAGCATCTCTTTGAAATGGCAGCTCTTCAGCAAGGACAGCAGCCTGTCCCCAGGCTGTCCCTCATCAAGTCTGCCAGCGCAGACAGCTCAGCTGGAAAAAAGGCTCCTGACAGCTGCAATGCACCCGGGGTTAACAATGCACGTGTTTATGTGCACTTACATCAAACCAGAGAGGACAGAGAGAAAGAAGTACAGCTGAAATAGTTTAGAAACCTGCACATTAACAGGCAGGGTGAGGATTGGCTCAAACGTGATCGCACAGGTGAAACGAGCTCTTCCCAGGATCCTGGGCAGATTTGAGTCACTGCATCCCTGGGACTGGCATCACTTTCCCCCCTGCCTTCACATCTCTGTGAGCCAGTGCTGCCACACAGGGCAGCCAGCTCACAGCCTGTGCCACACACACCTCCAGGAGCCTCTCACAAACCACTTGCAGGCACCAGGCAGGTCATGGCAACAGGAACTGGGTGCCATCAGACAAGAGGTATGGGGTGGGTGGGTCAGGTTTGAAGGGAAGGTAGTGACTTTCCACAGTGAAGACCCAACACACCTCATGCTCCCTCTTACACTGGCCTTTACCAGGTAGCACACTGAACTTTCAGAAAACAAAACAGAACCAATGCTCCTGCCCTGAAATCTTACTCAAGCAAAAGGTTTGGACTTTTTTTTTTTTTTTTTTTTTTACCACAAAGACCAGGACTCTCTTACTTGAAGCTTACAGAAGCACTCTGAACACAATGTTGGCTGCAGCCCAAAGCACATCAGCCTGCCCTGCCTGAGGAAGGCACAGCTCATTTTCCTTCAGCTGCCAGGTGTGCTGTTCAGAGAGCCATCAGCCAGGAATGCTCCAGAAGGCAGCGATAGCCAAGGCTCCTCAGCTGGAAGGGAGATCAGATATGGAACAAAACCCACTAAGTGGTCTGTGGTCACAGAAAAAAGCGTGAAAAGGAAAAGGACCAAGGACCTGAGCCAAACCTATAGCACTCTGTACAGCACACTGACATGGACAGCACGTAGCAAACCTCTGACTGAACTGTAGATGGTGCAACAGGACTGGTAGGGTTTGGGATTTTTGTGATTGTTGTTGTTGAGGGTTGGGTTGGTTTTAACTTTGCAAAGGCATCACTTCAGCTTTTCCACAGTAAGAGCACATGCCTGTTCCCAGGCAGGTGGTGCAATGAGCCAGTGGACCCTGACCTGGCTCGTTGGTGTTCCCAAGCACTGGGAGTGGCTTGGACTTGCCAAAGAGGGAACACAGACATCACCATCTTTCCTCTTCCTTGATCACACACTCTGACATAGCCAAAGCCCATGTTTCATCCAGCGCTTCTTGTATCAGCATCCATGACAGTATTCCAAGGCTGTGACAGTTGCCAAAAGGAAAAAGAGGGCTTGCTACAGGCTTGGCAATTCTCTCCTCTATCAGTCACCAGCCATGTGGGGAATGAGAAGCAAAGGTTGAACCTGATGCAGAAAACAAAGGCGGCGGGAGCCAGCTAAAGGGAGATGGGATGGTCTGTGCTGGAATGAAGGAAAGAAATCCAGAGAGTGGTTACTAATGTGAAGGGTCTGGAAGCAAAGCCGCTGACTCACAGTGCTGCACTGCAAGGGGAGCAGTGCAGAGACACCGACACGGCATCACCCTGCGGCAGCTCAGGGCTGGGCAAGGAACTGTCCCAAGGTGAAGTCGTAGGTGTTGTGCAGTGCCCTGGGTGCCCTCTGCCAGAAGCAGATGGAATGAAACACACCCGGCAAGGAGGGAGTGGAATGAGAGCTGCCTGATGTGTGCAGGTGCAGTTGCTGTCGGTGCTTCTGATGGATGGAGCACAGAGCCAGGGAACGCCGTGATCTGCGGCAGAGCAGAGGCCCCATCGGAGGGGTCGGAGGAGTGGTCACCTGTCCTTGCCATGGCCACCCCTCCTGCAGCAGCTCCGCAGGGCTCGGGCAGGCTGGCACACGGGGGTGCAGACCCAGCACAGCCACAGCACCGCGGGCACAGCCGGGGCGGGACAGCCAGACGTGCAGAGCTCCCGGCACGGCCCTGCAGCCCTCCAGCATCCCTCATCCAGCTGCTCCGATGCTGTTCTGCTCTCGCTGATGCCAAAGCACTCTGGTTTCTCCGTGGCACTGCACTCCTGCTGCCCACCATCCTCCCGAGACCCGGCAGAGCCGGGGCAGGCGGCATCCCTGGGGCAGGCGGGATGTCGGGATGATGTCAGGACCAGGACAGCACACTTGGGACAAATTTAAAGCAAAATAGTCCCTTCACACCTCCCCTGAGTACAACGGCAAGGGCATTTCTTATGCAGACCAGTGTGATTGATGGCCTTGATGTAACACCCAGATGCTGCAGGGGACTTCAATTAACATTTAGCCATCAATTACAGTAAAGAACAAGGCTTTTCCCACAATTAACATTTAGCGATCAATTATAGTAAAGAACAAGGCTTTTCCCACAGACCTATGCCATTTATGTTGTTCTCAAAACACCTGCATTTCCTTCAAAGAGAATAGTGAAGAAAATTCATAATATCTCATTAATAAAAAAACTGACCTTCAGAGCAGAATAGTTTGTTTCCAAAATATTACATTGATCACTGACATTTGAAATCTAAGTTGAATTAAAGGTTTAATATGCCTTTATTCAACTTTATTTTTTTCGTGTTGGTCTTTGGTATTTTTGTGCGATGGAGCAAAAAAAAGAAAAAGCCTATAAATGATCTCTCCATCAATTCAAGCCCTCAGTTTTAGATTTACACAAAAAGCAACAAGGCTAGGAAAGATCTTCCCATTTTCTGCATCTGATTTTCTGCTTTTATTTTGATAGCTTCTCTGCATTACTTAAGATAGAAAATTAACGTATTAATGTCAGAAACAGTGATGCGTTAATGTGTTAATTATTAAGGACTCTAAAAGCCTGAATTCATTTGTGCTGAATGAGTGCAAATTACCTGATAAACCCTTTGATCATGACCTTCGGAGCTTCCCCTCCATAGGTTCAGTATTGTCATTTATAGCCGTGTCTATAAACTCTAGGCTGTTTGTAGATCCATACGGAACAAACCAGGCTCCCCAGAAAGCCGCTGAGGAACCTGCTAATCCACAGGTGAGGGGATCTGGGAATCAGCTGCCATCCTCCACACAGAGCAGCCTTAGAGAGGAGCTTCCTGCTGTGGAGGGAGCTCATGATTTTTATAAGCCCTGTAAATTATTTTGATTCAGGGGTTTTAGGGATCAGATTAAGGTTTTCATATGCATTTCTATGCAGTTTATGTGCAGCGGTGTGAAGTGGTTTTGTGGTTCGGTTTTGGGGTTTGATGGGATTTTTTTTGAACTACAGGGTGGCATTGTGGGGCAGTGCCAGCCCCTCTGAAGACTGGAAGAGGAATCTTCCACCCCGGGGTCCCAGCCTGTCATCAGTGCTGCTCAGCCACCTCCCAGCCAGCCCTGGGAAGGAATTTCCCCTTCGGCCAAGGCCACTCACACTCCCCTGTTCAGACAGCATACCCTGCCCTCACCCAGCCTGGCCAGCATTTGTAGGAGGCACCCACACAGGTTTAGCTCAGTCTGGGATTTTTTATTTTTGCATTTTCATACAAAACAAACCAGCCAGGGGTAAAACTTGTCCCAGCTCTGCAGAACACTCGGCACTCCCTCCCTCTGGGAGCATTGATCACACACGCAGTGTAAAACAAGTAAATTTTATGTTATAGGTATAGAAGCTGAGGCTAAAGTGACACCTGAAGACACCTGAACCAGAATTATCAGGTGGTTTTTGTTTGGTTGTTTGGTTGTTTGTTTTGGTTTTTTGGGGTTTTTTTTTACATTTACAGGCAAGGGTAAATAACCCTTGAAACAGTGTAATTTCCCTGGCCAAAGAGTGGGGAGTCAGGCTTATCTGGGGGTGCTCCCCATCTGCTGGGGACCTCTCTCCTCACAACATCATCCCAGATGACCCTCTGGGAGCAATCTGAATCTCATCAACTCTCCCCTAAGAGTCACCCAGGAAAGGATGTCCTGCAGATGATGGTGGAGCTCTGCAGTTCCTGGAATGAACCTTCAGGCCAGTAATGGGGAATCCAGAGGGAAGCAGGAGCCACTCCCCTGTGAAACAGACACAGTGCAACGCCAGTTCTGTGGGAGACATAGAGATGTCTCACATAGCAAGTGATCTCTTTTTACTGGCTCAGAAAAATGCACTTTTCCTTGCTAGTTTGGAAACAGCTTAAAAAATTTACACACGGCCTCACCTTATCCTCATGCACAAAATCTGCCCACTGTGAGTAAAGATTTCAATCACATCATAAGCATCTACTTACACAATTAGTGCTTCCACCCCAAACACTGGGAGGCAGAATTCAGGGAAAGTGTTAACTTTAGCATTTGCCATCTGTTTGAGAGAAACCCACACGTGCTCAGGTAGGGAAACAGCTGGGTCTTCATTCCACCTTCTGGCACCTGCACATGAGGACGTGGGGCAGCTAATGGTGTGCAGTCCTCTATCCTGAGCCTCTGGGCTTTTGTTCTTCAAGTCCTGGACAATTTATGCAATTGCAGATGCTGGGCCATGGGTAAAACAAGCTGTTATTTTGCTCTAGAAATTACATTTTCCACAAGCACTTTGAATTCAGAATGTGTTATATACTCCATTTGTGTGTGTAACAAATACTTATGTAATCCCTTTAGGAGGGAAAAGTCACCCTTATGGCTTCCTCTATTATTTTTCTTACAGATGGTGACAAGGAATCAATAACCATGTCACATATTTTGGCAACCAGAGCAAATGGCTTTATGTGGAACCATACAGTACCTGCCTTTATACCTCTGAAACAAAGTCAGAATTTCTCCTAACTCCTACTTTTTAACCAATCATATGCACAGTCATTAAAATTAAATTAAATGCACCTGCTTACAGCTCTTGACCTGTTTCATGTCTGGTTTTTACCAGATCTCATCCAGCACAGTTCTAAGGAGAAGCCAGCAGAACCTCAGCAAAGTGTCAACAAGTGGTTCCAGTCTGGAGGTGACACCTCCCCTTAACTTTTGCCATCCCTTCACACTGCTGTGGCCTTCATGCTGGCTTGGAGAAATCCTCTTACCAGGGAAGAGCTTCACTGTGTGAACAGTAGTTATTGCACTTCTTCTTTCTCATTTATTTTCCTCCCAGCCTTTAGAAATCTGCAGGCACGTGCTCAGAGCATCAAGCCTGAATTCATATTGGCACAATCCATGCACTGAGGCCAAGTGTCTCCTGTAGTTCAGGGAATGGCACACAGAACAGCACTGACCACCTGAAGCCTTCCAAGGCCTCAGTCCTGTTGATCTGGGCCCTGGGCAGGGGAAGGCTGCTATAGCACCAGTGGATTTGTGTCTGTGGTCTTTTCTGTGCTCAAACTCTTTTTCTTGTATGGGAGGTTGAACTGGAATTGAAGAGCATGAGTTAAATATTTCATGTCATGCTGGAATATATCATTCATGATCAAATCCTTCAGAAAGGAAAAGATAAGATAGAACTGCAAAAGCTTTAAATGAAGTATTTTCTGTCCCCTCTAGACAGACTGATGGAAAAGTATTTTTCCCCTTTTCTATTGGTGCTTTAAAAGAAATTAGAAAATAACATGTTAGCAGTAAAAACAAATACTCAAAGTATATTTGAGGAGGTGTTATTGTTTGTAAACAGATGTAATTAATGTTTTATACACACTCATACAAAGTAAAATACTGGGTTGCATTTAGTTCCTCCACAATTCACAGCCTCTCTTAAGAGCAAGACATACTGGCCTCAGCCTGTGAACAGCTGCACACCTTCTTATTTGTTATGCTGACCTGGGGAGCCCTGGACAGGAGAATGTGACCGTGCAGCTCTGACAGAGCTGCTCCACTCCATTCAGAGGGGTGAGATTGTTCCACAAATCTGCACCATGAAGGATTTGTCACACTGGGATGGTGTGTGGGATCACAAAATCCTGGAGTGGTTTGGGTTGGAAGGGATCTCAAATCCCACCCAGCCCCACCCCTGCCAAGGCAGGGACACCTCCTACTGTCCCAGGCTGCTCCAGCCCCAATGTCCAACCTGGCCTTGGGCACTGCCAGGGATCCAGGGGCAGCCACAGCTGCTCGGGGAAACCTCCGTGCTTCCACATCCTCACAAGGAAGAATCTCCTCCTAAGAGCCCACCTAGCCCTGCCCTCTGGCAGTGTGACCATAACAGGCCCTGCTAAAAAGTCTTACTTACGGGTCCTCTTAAGCACGAAAGGCCACAATCTCCCCAGAGCCTCCTCTCTGCCAGGCTGGGCAATCCCAGCTCTCCCAGCCTCTCCCCCCAGCAGTGGCTCTGCAGAACCCTTGGCTGGGCTCTCTCCAGTCTGTCCATGCCTCTCCTGCACTGGGAGCCCAGCTCTGGGTTCTCCAGGTGTGGCCCCGCCAGTGCTGAGTGAGCAGGGGCAGATTTGCCTCCCTCTGCCTGCTCTATCTCAGCATTGACCTTAACAGAAACATCTGAAAAGAAGCCTTAAAAAATCAACAACAATAAACAATAAGCAACAAAATTTCAAAACAATAATAATTTTGGGGGCTGTTTTCCTTTGTCATGCTCATAGTGACAAACCAAGATCTTAGATGAAAGGTCTTCAGATTTTTCAGCCCATGGTTCCAGCAATTTCCAGTCCAACAAGATCCCAGGGGTGCATCTCTGAAGCAGGTCTCTGAGGGCAAAACTTGCTTTGGAAACTTTGGAATTTGCCTGGCAGTTTTGCACTGTCCTTCACCACTCCTCCCTGATGTGCAGATTTCAAACATTTCTGAGAGCACTCACTTCCGTTCAGCAGCCCCAGAAAAGTGCTCTGCTTCATCAGTTTCCATAACAAAGACCTACATTGTCCACTGGCAGTTCACAAAGCAGAAGTTAACGCCGGGCCCCCTTTGGTTTGTGGAGAAAATATCACAGAGCTTTGACAACTGAACAAGAGACAATTGCGTGTTGTCTCTGTGTTTTCTTCGAAGGAATCAATACAAAAACACCAACAAGATTGTCACATGCAGTTAATCGTTCCTAGGAAACACCACAGAGCAGCTGTCCCAGGATCATCAAACACAGAAAAGCATCAGGATTCAGCGGTGATGGCACAGCTGTGTAAGCAATGGAGCGGCAAGCGGGCAATTAACCTGAAAAGGAAGCGATGTAAAGGTTTCCCCTGCCCTACAGAGAGTGCCTTGTGTGGATGACTGTGCGCTCCAGCAGGTACAGCCACAGCCCTGCCTGGCCCTGCACAGGGAGCCACAGTGGCACCAGAGCCAAGCTCTCTGCTGGGATATTGCTGCCACTCCCATGCTTTCCTCTTTTAAAGGTTTCCCCACTACCTTTCCATGCAGACATTTGTTACAAGGAATGCAGAACTGGGAGGATTTTTTCCTCCTTGTTCCTTTTTGAAAAACAAATAAAAATTTGAATTAATTAAAAAAAAGTCACAGACATATCTTCAGTCTTGGCAAACAAAGCCTTGATGAGAGTCAAACGCCTTGAAACAACACGTGCCTCAGGACATGCTGAGGGAAAATGCAAACAACAGAGTACTTACAACAGCTGGCAGAGACAATATGTTCTGGAGAATGTGTAAAAAATGCATAAATGCTTATAAAATAGAGTGGAAAAAGGAGAGGAGGCAACCTTTGATTTCTACAGAGTACAATATGTCAGGAATCTTCTGGTGGCTGCCTGTCCATGCCAGAGACCAGAGGGCCAATGTCCACAGGCAGACAGGTGGCTTTACAGAGCCACCTGCCCATGGCGTGGGTGGGGTGGCCTCTCCCAGCACAGCACAGACCCCAGGGCAGGTGCTGTGCTCACCAGCCTGGCATGCAGAGGGTGACATCCTGGGACAGCTCCATCGGGCTCAGAGGATGGGGTGAAGATCAGCATTTCCCATCAGGGAGGGCCATGGGGGGACAGCCACCCCAGAGCCACCAGGACACCTTGGCTGACACCCCACCTGTGACACCGAGCCCCCACACAGGAACACAGTGCTTCCTGTGGCTCTGGGGTCAGGTCCATCACCCACACCTGACCTTTGGACAGACGGACCCACAGTACAGTCACTGCCTGCATGGCATCTCAGGAAGGCAAAAAGTGCAAGAAATACACAGACAGACCCTTCAACAGGGCAAGAATGCCAGCAGACTTCAAAAATTGCCAGGTGACATCACCTAGCACTAAGATGAAGAAATTATTGGTGGTGTTTCACAAAAATATAAATGAATTTTAAAAAATCCCCTAATACAAACCATTTGTGTGAATGCAGAAAATTAAATCTGTAATCAGGAGTTCCAGAAAAGGGCACCAACCTGGGACTCCAGATAAACAGAAAAAGTAGAAATTACTGTAGACATATCAGTCTGTTGTTGTAATTCACTGCCTTCTCAAGCTTTCTCGTCGTGGCTGCATTCAGCCTGTAAGCTCCCGCTGTTCATGCGATGCAAAGATTATTGGCTTCACTAAATGAATTTGGACACCAAATCCCTTCTTCTCTCTGCTGAAACAGCATCTTGGAGAGTGTTAGTGTGAAGGACCCACATCATCATGTCGGTGTCCTTGATGACCTTTCCTTAGATCTTTAAAACGTCTCTGGACGAGTTTACACTTGGAATTGAATAGCTCTTTACTGCTCGGGCTGTCAGTGCATTAGAAATGTCAGCCTTTGAAATAGACACACAAGGAATTTAGTTATAGAAAGAAACACAATTCTATTACCTGACAAAAGCAAGCTTAAGACACTTCAGTTAAGAGACACAGCTGATTTTCACCTTAATAGAGCAGGAGAAATACACTGTCAGTCGTTTCCCAAAGCTAACTTACCACAAAGCTGATGCAGCAAAATTGAGCTTGTGAGTTCCTGGGGGAAAATAATTTTATTTATTTTCTTCCTTTTAACAAAACATAAGAGCACGTGGGAAGTGCAAAGAGCCAGACAACATACATGATTTGGAAGAAGCAAAAGCTGATTGGAAGAGATCAAGAAGAAATCAGACCAGCTATCCTTGTCATTTCATTGCTTTTCTATTCAAGCATCCAGGAGCCCAAGCTTTCTGCCCGTGCCATCATTCATTACTGCATGACCGAGGTCACAGAGGTTTTGCTGCAATTCTTTGCACTGCATGCACTGCATGCACTGCTCACCTGTCCAGTTATCATTGCATCTTCACTTGTATCCTCTTGTCACAACTGTGATAAATGCCAATCACTCATTTTTAGAAATTTATGAAAATTTAATAAAGAATAAAATTGGTTACAAAAAGAAAATTAATACAAATAAAAGTTTAAAAAGTTTTTAGAGACAGGACAAATAAGGAGACAATAAAAGGGGCAAAGAAAATAGGTAAGCAATGTCCTTTCTCCTCCCAGCCCCATGCCAGGTCGGAGAAAGGTGATTTTCGGTAGCAAACCTCCTGTTTTTGAGAGCTACAACTTAATAATTATGCATGCCTTATCAACAACAAACTTGTTTTTCAAGAGTCCTTGGCTTAAGCCTTTTTGGCGACATAGAGTCGTGCCTTTGTTGATTGGGAGCGTCTGGGTGCTGTAGGTTCTGAGAGATGCATTCTTTTGTTTGAAGAATCCGAAGGGGGGGTTTTCTCTTCTGTTGTAAATCTTATCTCTGTAAACCATTATCCCGGGTAGCTTAAAAAATACCTTATACTATATGTATAGCATTCATGTCAATGTTTGCGAAAAGCCAACTCCAAAATATGCATTTATAACAACAACCTACAATGTGGGCACACCACTGAGCTCGCTGTGGAGACCGTTCTCATCAGACTCCAGTCAAAATTAATCACAAGCAAGCTTTAAAGCGAAGACACCTCCCTTTCTTACTCGGAGTGGAGGCCCTTGTGCCCAGATGAAAGCTGCTGTAGCCTGTGCCAAAAAGCCACAGTGAACCCCACACTGGCAGCATCTGGTCAAAGCCAGGTCCAGCCTTTGTGTCACAGTCAAGGTTCTCTTGCTTTGCTCCTTCTGCTCTTTGCACCAGGCGTGGTCCCCGGTGATGGGCACCCCTCACCCATGGCAGTGACTCTGCTGCACCCTCTGGTTTCAGTGCTCACCTTCCTTCCCAGCTTCAGCCCTTCCCACACACACCTTTGGGTCACCGCTGGAAAATGTGTGCAGCATTCAGTGTCTCACTGTTGCTCAATGAATTGGCTTTTTTCTGCATTTTTGTCTTCTTTGAGAGGCACCTTATGAGACATCCATACAGACCTGCACAGACATTGGCTTCTCAAAGATTTTCACTGCCCTTAATCCGACCCTAATATCAGAATATAAAACTGAGATATAAAACAGATGCACAATCGCTAGTTTTTCAGGAAGGGATATCCTTATGTTGCTGGTCTATTTTCCCAAACACATAAGTGCCTTCTCATACCAAATTTGCATTAGAAGCAGGAGAGTAGCTGAGAAAAGTTGGTGAAAACAAAGTTAATTGCTGCAGCCATTAAGCGCTGGTAAACAGAGCCGGGTGTGAAAGAGGAGTCCCAGGTTCTGGGTTATCGGCATTAGAATCATACTGAGAATCTTGAGTGGGAGGCAAACCACCAACAGCAACATTCATCAGCCCAGATTCTGACTCCAAGTGGTGATAAAAAGAACATCAATCATCAGCTGCGAGGTAGAAAGAATAAAAATGCAAAGGGAAGCCTACACCTACTGTTAGGTACTTGAGAAAACTTTAACAAGTCTGAGATATTTCTGAAAATAATGTGCACAGGTGTGTCTTGAATAATGGAGAGCTTTTAATGTAATAAATGGAGATAAACTGATATTATAATTACTAGCATTAATTCAGCAATCAGAGTTGTTGTCAAACATTGATGCCCTGGTTTCTTCAGAAGTTTGACAAAGAGGTTGTCAGTTTTTGCAGGGAAGTGAAACCAGATTTATACAATTTAGTCCAAGCACTCCTTCTGTGCTCTCTGTTTTCTGATTAAAGCAAAGGAGGAGCACCACGTACTGCAGGTCCCACTGGCCAAGCCTCACGTCCTAAAGAAAGCACTTCCCTAAAGCACATGGCACAGCTGTTGGCCAAAATGAAGAAATCTGACTATTGAGGCTCTACCTACCTCAAGTGTATGTTCAAAACTTTTGTGTACGTTTCCTCCTTCCCCTCCACTTACCACAAGACCTATCCCTGAGTCTGTGGCCAGCAGATTTGGTAGATCTCAATCCGGGATTATTAATGCTAGGAAGAGATGTAGGAGAGGGGAAAAAAAAACCCAGATTTTTTAACTCAGAAGTTTTACAGATACTGGATGAAGCAGAATCTGGATCCTGATGACCGCCAGGTCCATAACCCCAAATCCTGTTTTCCACTGTGCCATTCCCTCGCTGTCAGAGAGGGGTGAGGAGCAGAACAGCCCCTGGGGCTGTGAGCACCACAGAGCCTGAGAGCTCTGCTCCTCCTGTTGCACCACTACTGTGAAGAACAAGCGATTTGGGGGAAATGTCAGTTTCGACTCCGTTGTAATAAAGAGATACAAACCCCCAGGGCAGTGCAGGGGCAGCGCTCAGTGGAGGAACTGTGACTAGCACAGTGTGACAGAGAGGGCAAGAAAATGTGAACCTTAATAGGAAATGGTACCATCAAAGTATTTTGAATAAGGAAGGGATGTTTCCATAGCAACCAAAAAAAAAAAAAGTTTAAAAAAAAAGGTGTGAGAACGGAAAAGATAGTCAAGAAAAATTCCAACACTCTCTTCCATGTCAAACAAATTTTCTCCAAATCTAGACCAGCAAAAATCTGGTTAGTACCAGGGAATGAAGAACACTAACACAGTGAGTGTTCTCCCACTTATGAAGGTTTTTGGGGATGCACATCTCGTAAAATGGAAATAGGATATTTGCCAGACTTGGTCAAGGAAAAATGTACCTTAGTTATTAATGATACATCAATTTCCATAGTGATAGCATTTCTGTAAGATATGTTTATCAAAAATCTGGGCAAGTGCTTCCTCAGTCAGTTGCAGATGACACCAGGTTGGGTAGAAATGTTGATCTACCAGGGGGCAGGAAGGTTCTTCAGAGGGATTTGGACAGGCTGGTTCAATGCACTGAGGCCAACAGGATAAGAATCAATAAGGTAAAGTGCCAGGTCCCATACTTGGGTCACAACAACACCACAGAATGCTCCAAGCTTGGGAAAGAGCAGCTTGGAAAGCTCTCAGGTGGAGAGGACCCAGAGATCTCTGGCAGTCTTCCAGTGATGTGCATTAGACAGAGCAGGTTTTTTTCCAAAACAATAACTTTAGTGTCCTAAAGGATTCAGACTACTCTCCTTTATCCAGGTCTTACATCTGTGCATGGGGTAAAATCAGTCTTACATGCTGGCCCCACATGAGATCATCTCACTCTCCATGTGGAATTACGCAGCCTTCAGTGGGCATCTCCTGCCAGCTGTCCTGTGATCATCATCAATTTCTCTATTTTTGGGGGAAGTGACTGCCTGCAGCACACAGAGCTGCCATACAGCAGCTGTTCAGGTTCACTTTCCAGGTTGGGCAGGAATGCCTTTGGGATTCTCCCTTCTAACCAAATGACTTATTCCACCAGCTGAGCACATGGCACAGACACTCTCTTTTATTAAATCAGAACTAAAGCTCTCTAATCAGATCAATACTAAATCAAATTTTGCTCATTATTTGTATTTTTATGTTGCTAAAAATGTCAGTAGCTAGTGCACATCCCCCAGCTGCTTCCAGGGCAGGATGCAGACCTGAACAGACTCTCCCTCACAATCTGAGTGAAGAGTTATGAGCTGAGCTCCCTCATGTGCTTCCTCCCCCCTTATAGCTGCATCTCACATGCAGAGACTGATCATGTCTGTGTCAGTCTGTAGCAGGATGCTGTTCTCACCTCTGCCTGCAGTGCTAGTCCAGGTGCAAGTCCAGGTGTGGGTCCGGGGTCCTGAGCCACCAGCTCTGCCCAGGGTGACCGACCTGTCCCCTGCGCCATGGCTGGTCTGGGCACACTGCTGCCTTCTGGGTCAGCACTCCCTGGCTTTGTTTATTTGGGTTTTTTGTGATATAACTATAGCTGTGGCAGTCATGACCTTGTTCCAATGTACAATTCTTTCTAGCAAGACATTAAGGGAACAGGAAGGACTCCAGGCAGTGAAGGAAATATTGGATTGTGCAGCGTAAACACAGAGGTGGAACCTGCCTGCTCCACTTTCCCACTCTTGTTCTAATTAGCAAAAATGTTCCCACCTCCAGCATTACTCTGCCATTCAGGAGCTCTCCAATTTATAAGGGGGTCCACTTCCAGCAGTAGTGCTTGCTGCCACTCCCTCGCTGCTCCATCCAGGAGCAGCAACCTGCTGCAGCTGGTGGCCCCGGAAATGCACCGGCCACATGCCAGCATCTCTGGAGACCTGATCGCATGGTAAATACCCTGGCATCACAGTCTCATCATGTTTATCAGTGTCAGGAGAAGGTCTTTGCACAGCCAGACTTCCTCACCTGGCTCCTGCCCCTCCCCATCTCCTTCCCAGGGAGTGAGGAGGATTTTTCTAATCTTGATACCACACCAGGAGGGGCAGCTCCCTCAGCCATTCACATGCAGGAACAAACAGAGAAGAACTCTCTCCTACAATCCATTTTTTCTAGTTAACAGTGTAGGAAAATACTGTCAAAACAGTGCTTGTGGGTGAGCCCCTGGGAGAGGACAAGGTGGGCTGCAGGTGCTTCACTGTGCACAGGTGGCAGGAGCCAGCCCTGCCATGAGCCAGGGCAGATCCAGGCATCACACACCAGGCCAAGCCTCAGGAGCAGAGGACAAGGCTCAGCCCACAGCCAAAGGCATCGTGTCTCCCAGCCATAGGTGCCAGCCCCCTGGCAGCCCCTGTGGGGTCGTGGTCCTGAATGAGGTAATGCTTTCCCATAACAAGTTTCCATAGTTCTCCCTGCTCAGACCTCATCAATCCACACAAACAAAGCCTCTTCCTGAACGTTTTACTGTCAGCCCTATTTAAAACTCCAAAGAGCCATTTATTTAATTAGGAGGCACTGAAGATTTTACCCAGATACCATTGTCTGCCATTCAATGTGACTTTGGTCTCTAATGGCTGGGTATTCAGTGTGCCACCACTGCCTCAGTACAGGGCCATTAGCAATGCTGGTCCATTCACTGGAGACTCCTTCTCTAATGAGAACCTGGATGATCTGCAGAATCTTCAGCACTGCCAGTTTTCACCCCTTGCTGTCCTGCTTGGTCCATGACCCACCAGGGAGCTGGGGTAGGACGGGATATTTCAGAACGAGGATATTCAGTTGCACTTGCACTTGCACTCCACTGTCCGGATAGAAATGGTGGAGGAATGGGGGTAGAGAATTCAGTTTAAAATTAAGACAAATATTAACAGTGCATTTACCCTGGATGGACAGCAGCTCAGTGACTTTCTTGCTGGTAAAACCATCAAACCTCATAGCAGGGTGCACTGTCAGGAGCTTCTGCCAGACGGGCCAGGCACAGTTCTGCTCATGGGGGATTTGGCACCATGCACAGACAGCCTGAGGGAGGGTAGGAGTGTGGGTTGGTCAGGTCCTTCTGTCTAGGGAGGAACCAGGGCCTCTCTCCAGCCATCTGCCCTCCCCTGGCTGGCTGTCCAGCAGTGCCAGCAGTGCCAAAGGCTCCAGTGGTGCACACTCTCTTCCTGCTGACCCGATCCAGTTGCACACAGCAGGGACAGTGGCACAGAGCTCCCGTGGCTGCTGGAATGGAGACCTGTGTCTCCAGTGCTGCTGCACCTGCTCTTGTGCTTTGGCTCATTCTTCTCTCCTGTGCTTTGTAAGCTGCACCCTGGAAAGAATGAAGAAGCCCCTGCATGTGCCGGTTGGGTCTCTGATATGAATTATATGACATGGAAATAAATTAGAAGGTTCACTTGATTTTTTTGTATTTATGTCCATGAGAAGTGCAAAAGTGAGAATAGTATAATACAAGAGTCTGTAACTCTTGTTACAGACTAATGGAAACTGGGATTGATCCTCTGTGAATCACTCATGTTCCCCTACAGTTCACTTCTTCTTTCTGCTAGACAATTCTTTACAGCAATAAATACACCTCTCTGACCTTTCTGACTGTACACAAGAGAATGAACCGGACAAAAGGAAATAGTGATCAACAAGAAATGTGTACACTGCTGAGCTGGACTCTTGTGGTGCCTTGAACTGCACTGACAGCTCAGAAAAGACAATGACTTTGGAATGGCTTTGCAAAGCACAGAGTAAGGCAAGAGCTCTCCTTCTCTTTGGGCTGAACAGGCATTTAGAGTCATGCCTGTCTCCAAGGAATTCACCCTTGCCCTTGTTGCTCTGAGGGGTGATGGGGGCATCATGAGGGCAAGTTGTGGTGTCCATGTAAGAGTCCTTCATCAGCTGCACCCCTCAGTGCCCAGCTCACAGCTCCTGCCTTTTCCCAGGAACTCCTGAGTCCACAGAGTCTCTCCATTCCTGGGCTTTGCTCCAGGTCTGCAGTTTGCTGGTGTGGTGATACTAATGATACAGGTCCTAGCAACTGGTTCTGTGCCCTTGGTTCCCAGGAGCTCTGAACCACCTTAGTTAGAATCATAAATGAGGCCTTTCAAATGCCAGGCAGTGTTTCCAAGAGATAACTGTTATTTGCTCCCAGAATTACATTGAGTAGAGCTGCTGAAGAATATTTTGTGCACTGTTATGCTTTATTCACCAGAAAAGAGAGCAGAAAAAAATTACAACTGTGCAAATATTAACTATTGTCTGTCAGCATGGATTAAGAACACCCAAACTTCGTTGCCTGAAAGGCTGCGCTTGCCTAATAACACAGTAATAGTTTTCATGTGAGGCCTCAATTTAATCCTTCTGCATTCCTGGGCTGTTTAGGCTGCTTTGCTTCAAATGACATATTTAATCAGTTTGCCACCTTCTGTTGAATGCTTTTTAAATAAAACTTTGATAGACATTTGTCTTACATAAAACTTGTCCTTCCATGCAAAGATAAAAGCAGAACACTGAAAGGAGTATTCATCTAAAATCAAAGAAATGCTCTTTCTCTCACTGTCTGCTGAGTGCCTTATCCTCAGAGTTCACTTTCATTACACATCACTCTGTGCAGATGCCACCAAATTAGAGAATCAGTAATTTACCTGTGGAGCCACTGACTAAAGCAAGGTGCAAAGGAGCAGAGCGTGCCTGGCTGCCTGAGGTGTGTGTGCCCTTGCACAACTCTCTGGTGATGTGCACTTCTGCATCAGCCAGCCACCGATGAATGTCTACATGAATTCACATACTTTGGTTAGTTATCATTAATTCCCAAGGCCAAACTTTGACTCTCCTTCTCAAGAGTCAATACTCTGAGTTACAGCATGGCAGGGCTGTGCCCCTTGGGGTGGCCATGCTGGGCAGTGGCCATGGGTGAGTCACGCTGTGCTGCTGCCTTGGACTACCCTGAGCACCATCTGGCTCAGCTCTGGATGGTGCCCAACACCCTGCTGAGCCTGGCAGTGCCCACACAGCCAGAGTCTGCCAGCACTTGCCTGTTCCCAAAGAGCAGTGAAGCTGTGGGGGCTGTTTTGGCCACACCTTGTGCCTGTAGACCTTGCACACATCATGCACACTTGGGCTGCCTTTGTTCACAAACCCAGGAAAGGCTCTTCCAGGTCAGAGCTTCTTGCTGCTGACTGCCAGAAGGGAGAAAAAAAACACTGGGGCTTGGGGTCTTTCTGGAAGGTGCTCCCTGGTGCTCCAACTGCTTCAGGTTGTGAAGAGCACTTCACAGCTGCTGGAGCACTATTTTCATTTTTACCTTCTTCATTTATTTCCCTGCCATATTTTGCCATGTTTTCAGAGATCTACAGTTCCAGATGAGCCTCTGGTTCTGAGTTTTCATTGGCTTCATCTCATTCATTTAGGAAAACACCAGTCTGAGCCCAGCTCAGCCCTGGGAAGGTTCTGTCCCAAGACAGCTGCTGCAGTTGAGCTACCCAGCCCAACCCAGCACCATTGCTGCGGGGTGAGAGCTCTCCCTGCCCCCCTGTGCAGGGCAAACAGAAAATCAGAGGGAAGCATGGACTCGGAATGGATCTCAGAAACCGTGACTATCTCCTAAATAACAAAGTGCAGTGACTCACCTTCCTCCAAACAGTTTTATCGAGGAGGGGAGGGGAGCAGAGAGGATCTTTTTTACTGTGCATGAGCCTCAACAGCAAGTGGGATGAATGTGCTGAGACACTGAGGTCAGCAGGAGAGCAGCCAGAGGGAACCCAGGGACTGATAATCCTCTGCTCCCACCACCCTCATGCTTGAGAGCTCATTTCCTGGCCATTAACCCAAATCAGAGCCGACTGGCCCCCAGCAGGATGGCTCACAAGGGACACGGAGACAGGAAGGACTGGGGCCTGAGGAGGCAGTTTCAGAGTGCCTGGGGCAGGGAGATGCTGTAAAGAGACAGAGGATGAATCATGAGAGTTGCACGATGACAAGAGGATAGCTGCAGGAAAGTGAATGCCTGCCAGATCACAGTTTAGGGAGGCCACAGCCCATGGGCTTCATCTGGTTAATCCAAGTCAAAATAATGTTATGAGAAATTTTTAAGCCTTTCCTCCCATACTTTGCAAGATAACAGATCAAGTACATTTCCAAGTCCTACTTACTTACTCATTGCTTACACACACGGTTTATCCATAGGGATGCAGTATGTTCCTTACCATGTATGATGGAGTGATGTGTCCTTGGCAGCAGGAGGGGAGTTCTGCTTGTGCCTTGTTTTGATAAGAGCAAATCACAACAGAAAATAAACACCAGTTTATTTTACCTCTAATTTTACAGCAATTTGGAAACATCACCCACACATTAGAGAAAGCAAAAGTCACCACCAGGACGTGCAGGCCATTATCTCTGTTGCTGTGTTTCTGTGCTCTCCACCACCATTTGGCACAGTCTCAGTAGGGCCAGGGTGGATAGTTACCACTTTGAGTTCTGCTGCTGAACCTGTTACCCACCCTTTCCTATAGGGTCCTGCTGGTTCTCATCACTCAACCTTTTCTGGGAAGGGTTAGGAACCCTTCAGGGGGCAAATTCCCACATGCTGTGCACGTGGATCTCAGTGTCCATGGGAATGAAGGGCCATGGTGCAACTGTGTCTGTACCGGTGATCGACCACTGCATGGTGCAGGCAGCTTCATACAGATGTGATTCTCCTCTCTCTCTTTACCTGTGTGTTTGCCTATGAATGCACATTTTAGCACTGCATGCTAGGCTACAGGAATCCAGGTACATCACATACAGAAACATATTCCATAGCTGACCTGCTTTGCAAACCAGTCAGTGTTTTGATGAGAATGAGGGCAAGGAAGGAGTTTCAAATTTAAATAAGTAAAATTAAGGGTGTAAACATGCTTCTCCCATTTGTCCCTGTCCAGAAGGGCTGAAGAAGGGATTGTGGGATGCTCATAATGGCCTCATCACCCAGAGAAGTTCTAATTCTGCTGGGCACAGGGAGCATGTGCACTCGGAGACTTTGCAAACACTGACACCACTTTTAATCAAGGTAAACTTTGGTCATTTCATTCAATATCATTTCATTTGAAGAACGGTGCTGTGAAAAAAAAAAATCCTTAATTAATATTTTGCTCAATTAATTCTTTCTCTCAGAGGAGATTTGAACTTTATTAAATTATTTTAAAGAAAGAAAAGACATCTCAATACAGATATTGCATAAATTCAGTGTAACCCACAAGCTTCCATTCCAATAATCATTGCCATTTCTATTGATCTTTGCAAAACTTCTCAAATTGATAAACTCTCCAGAGGCTAAATTTTGCCTTAAGACAGAGACCACATGAAGAGAAATGTCATGTCTCAGACTCCTGGAATGACTTGCAAGCATAAAATAAGACATGAAAAAGAGACAGAGAAGTAGCCACACTATTTTGCCTGAAGGAAGATAATGCTGTTGTTTTTGTTAGCTGTGCAGATACTGCAAAATTCAGGCTCTCTGTTCTCTGTTCAAGTTACCCTGGCCCATTTGACCCCTGGAGCTTCCTCAGTGTCCTTCTGCCTGAGGAAGGCAGAATATCTGCTGGAACACCTATCTCCTCTCCACCAGAGATCATTCTGAAGAGCATCCACCTATCCATGACCACTTGCTAATGGGTTTTCACACAAACAGCCACTGTGGCTGGGCAGTGCTCACAGGCACACTGACCCGTGTGGGTCTGGCCCTTGTGCCACAGCTGCAAGAGAAACCCCTGCCCTGGTCCCCCCAGGCCCTTGTGCTGGCTGAATCCCACTGCTCTGGACAGAGCTGAGGACTGGGCATACCCACACCTGCCTGTGGGGACTGACAGCCCAACTCAGGCAGGCAGCCCCAGGCAGGTCCCTGGACCAGCACCCCTCTCCTGGCCATCCTGGTGTCCCCACGGCCTCTAGCCACAGGGAAATGTGTCACAGGCACAGCCCCCATGGCCCCGCTGGGCTCCCCTCCACACTCCCTCACAGAGCTCCCCTGAGGAAGCCAGTTACTCAACATTTGAAGACAGCAATTAGTATTCACATAAAGTACCTCTGAAATCATTCCACTCCATAATTATGCTCAAATTCATTAGCAAGAATATTAGAACTATAATTAACTTCCAAGCCTTGCATGAGCTCCTGATAAAACCAGAACCTGTTATGAGAGATGGCTTCTGGAGCCACTGGCATCAAGGAGGCAAAACTACACACCACAGAGGGAATGTACTGCTTAAGGGCTTCAAACCTATGGTTTTACTTTGATTTCTTTTCAATGTTCTAGTACAAACTATAATCTTGATATCTGATCTCTCCTTTTTGCTTTCTGTCATTTGATTAGGATTCCTAACAAGAAAAATCACAGAAAAGCCAACGTATCAAGTTATTTAAAATTGCTCTGTTTGTACCCTAATAAGGTCTGCAAAGCATCCTACAGGATTCAAAACCATAATTTCAAAATAGAAATCTAGGCATAAAATGTCTTTGAAACACTAACTAGTCCCTGAGCACTTGTTCCAATAGTTAGGAATGATTCTTCTCTGGTGGGAGTTACTCAATGCAGATTGGAATCTTGCAGGGCAGTCTCTGTATAATACCTGGGAATTTGGGGCTTGGGACAAGAACCAACCAAAGACATTGTAGAAGACATTGCATACGGGATTGTTAGATCATTCTAATCTTAAATTCCAGCCTTTCACTTCTGAAATCAACATTTTTCTACTTACTTGAAGAAGACACTATTCCACCCCAGCAAGCCATGACACTTTCAAATGTGTCATGTTTTAAACTAAATCAAAATTTAAACTAAATAATTTGAAATATTTGCCCAGGCTAATGATGCTGCATGCACGTAGTGGGTTGACCTCGCCTAGGCACCAAGTGCCCAGCAAGCCACTCTATCACTCCCCTTCCCAGCAGGACAGGGGAGAGAAAATAAGATGGAAAATAACTAGTAGATTGAGATAAGGTGGTTTACCAAAGCAATAAAAGAAAAACAAAAGTTTGTGCACACATAAACAGAGGGGAAAAGTTAATCTTTACTTCCCATCAGCAATCAAAGTTCAGACACTTCCCGGGAAGTAGGGCTTCAGCACAAAGTAGAGGGTGCACCAGAAGGCAAATGTAGAATAACAAACGCCATCCCCATTCCTCCTTTCTCCCTTAGCTTTTGTCTCTGAGCTGACTAGCTGTGTTCCCTCCCCGGGTCTGGTGGGGGGAATGTTAGAGAGAGAGTGCTGCTCAGCAGTAGCCAAACTAACACTGCTGTGTTATCAACACCCTTCCAGCTTCCAATGGAAAGCACACGGTGAGGGCTGCTGAGGGAGCATGAGCTCTGTCCCAGCCAGACCCAATCCAACATGAGGGCTGCTGAGGGAACATGAGCTCTGTCCCAGTCAGACCCAATCCAACATGAGGGCTGCTGAGGGAGAGCTCTGTCTCAGTCAGACCCAATCCAATGTGAGGGCTGCTGAGGGAACAAGAGCTGTGTCCCAGTTAGACCCAATCCAACATGAGAGCTGCTGAGGGAGAGCTCTGTCTCAGTCAGACCCAATCCAATGTGAGGGCTGCTGAGGGAACGAGACCTCTGTCCTAGTCAGACCCAGTCCAACGTGGCCAGGAAGGCAGCCCGGGGCGAGCGGCCCCTGCAGAGCTGTGGCCTAGGGCACGGAGTGGCACTAGAGCGGGATGGTTTGCGCTGCGGGACTGCGGCAATGGACGGGCTCTGGTGGCTCCAGAGGGTCACAGAAGGGCTCAGCCTCAGCAGAAAGGAGCAGCTCCAGCGCCCAGAACCCAGGGTCCAGCAGAGTGCCTGCAGCTGCCGTAGAAGCAAGGGGACGAGTAGGGAAAGGAAGGGCTGCTGCTCCCCAGGCACGGGGTGATGAGGGGCATGGAGGGGTGGCAGTGCCATCTTTGCCCTGAGTCCTCAGCCGGGCTGCACTCAGGGCACAAGTCCCCTTTAAGAGCCTGGAGAAGGGTAAATGCCCACAGCAGGGGGGTGCCATATCCAACTCTGCAATTCAGAAGCCCTGCTTGGCACCTGAAAGGCTCTAAACAGGAAGGAGATGAGACTCCCAAGACAGAAGATGTTTTTACCTTCACAGCAAACAAACAAACCAACCACATGGATGACAGCTGTTACACAGTGCTGGAACCTGCCTTTCGACAGAGAAGTCTCCAAGAGAAGGTACTAGAACTGTCAGTAGTTAATTGGTTTTGGTTCTTCTCTGATAATGGCAAATGGGAAAGAAGAAATATAAAAATATTCAACATAATACCTCAGATAAGAAAAGCTTCTGATTTTGTGCCAGTACTCATATTTTTCATTGAGAACAAACAGGAATTTGTATGCTTTTCTTTACTTGATTCATACTCTCTTTCAAATATGGATGATTTATCTTTTCCCTTTTGGTTCTTCTGACATATTCGGTTGTATATGTGAGAATAAAGTTAAGGTGCTTCATGGAGTTTGGGAGAGTAGAAATTGTACAGCGCTTTGCAGAGATAACCCATCAACTGCTATCCAAAGGGAGAGCAGTAAATCTTAATCTGTTTTCAAGGAGCCATACACTACACATTTTTTATGGCAGTTGTGAGATGTATCTGATTCAGTGACACTGTTATTAAAGACAGTAGGAAATAGCACAAATTATTCCTTCTGCAGACCTCTGATGGAGGCATCTCACAGCTCCTGTCAGATGGCACGGTGGAGGCATGCTGCCCAGATGTGTTTTTGGCAAGAGACAAAACCAAATGGAAATGGAGAGCTCATCATTACAGCTCTGAGATGGAGAACAGGCACGGAGGAGCTGCAGCACTGCTGGAAACCCTGCAGGATGAGCTGCCAGTGGCGACTTTGGCATGTCTTCTGCTCTGCAGGCAGGGATGGATACAGGAGCCCTGCTGGGATGGATGTTACTGCCTGGCTCCCAGGGGATGTGCTCATCTCCCTAGGAGCCTTCCACGGTCAATCACCAGGAGCTGCTTCCCAGGTGGGCTGAGAGAAGAGCTGAGCAAGGTGTTTCCTGGTCCCCAAGGTCAGCACCAAAGTCATTAAGCCACATGCCCTGTGATGCCTGACTGCTGATGCAGGGAAGGCTGGTGCCCTACTCCAGCTTGTTAATAAGAGTTCCTCTTCCCACCTGCATGTGGAGCCTCTGGCCACTGCTCACAGCCTCGCTCCTCACTTCCTGCCCTGTGCCCCCTACCCAGCACTTGCACGGCCAATGATCCCCAGGAAGGTTTGTGAGGGGGGTCAGTGTCCCCCACTCACCTCAGCTGATGTGCTCAGAACCAGGGCTGTGCTAAGCCCAGAGTGAGACAAACAGGGGGCAGGAGGAGAGCAGAGTCCCCACTGATCACACTTAAGGGCAGCAGCATCTTACTGATTCCAGTGACAAGCAAGTACCAACAAGACTTTAAAATGTTTTGGTGAGATGATAGGGAGCTGTGACAGGGAGCAGGACAGAATTTAGACCTTTTCTCTCTTTTGTAGTCCTCTGGATTTTTCTGTTTAGTTTTAACTAGAGTGGAAGTGAACGATTGAGAAGAGAGGGCAGAGGTACAAATGCAAAGCACTCCTTGGTCTATGGTGTTGGAAGAGTTTATATAGAAAAAGCACATCTTTAACCTGAGCAAGCATTTTCACAGCTCCCTGGAGTTTGTTGGGGCAGCTTCTGCTGATCACAAATTTACCTAATGCTGCCATATGTCCAAACTCACAAAGAGTTTCTCCATCCAAGGCTTTGTCCCTGTGGGTGGCCAGCACCCTGCTCAGGTGTCCACATGGCTGCTGATGAGCCAGAAGTGTCATGTGCCCCACATACATGAGCTGTGCTGAGCTGCCTGCTCTGCTGTGACTCCTCTGAAATATCCCAGTGTCCCTTCTCTAGGAGATCCTGCTGTCCCTCCTCCGTGACGTCCCTCTGTTCCTCCTCTGGAAGATGCTGGTGTCCCACACTGTGCAGCCCAGCCTGCACAGAGAGCCAGCCAGACGCTTGCACAGGAGTTCACACCAGCTCCAGCTCATTCACAGGGCTCAAGACAGAGAGGAATGTAGTGATGGAGAGAGGGAGAGCATCCAGTTGTACCTGCTGTGTGATGTCAGGTTGAGTACTGGCTTTTGCTGTCAGTATTTTCCTTCTAATGACCCCTAGATCAGCACCAGCAGAGTGACACACAAACAGAACACAGGCATCCCTGAAGCCTGTACTCACAGCAGCCCCTCAGCAGTCACCCTGTCAGGTGACTTTCCACAGAGTATTTCTCCAAGCATAGGAGCTGCTGCTTTGTCAAGGTCACCAATACATATTCCTGTAATCTTTGCTTCATTTAGGTTTTGATTATAAATAAAAAATGCTTTCTCAGTAGGAGGGAGTTTCAATCAAACTCAGGAGAGAGTCTGTGCAATGCAGAGCCCCAGGCTAGAAGTCCCAGAGTACTGATGGTTGGTACCCAAGGCCCTGGGCATTGCCCCATGCTACCTAGTGCCCACACAGCCAGGATTCCTTCAAAGAATGAGGCCATGCTGGGAATGAAGAGTGAATAAAGAAAAAAACATGTGACCATCAGCACACTGAACTACTTCATTAAATGAAGGGGTGCCCTCTTGAGAACATATTGCACACCAGTGCTTTCTCCCAACATGACTTGTTGTCCCACAAGAGCAGACAAGGGTCTGCAGTGAGCCTCATGCCATGAGTTTCTGCACCTTCCGGCTGTCCTGCTGCAGGAGCATCAGGCTTGATCCTGCTGTTCTCCTGGCCCCTGAAAATGTCCCTTCCCCACTAGTTTCTCCATGACCTTCACGAAGGGGCTCAGTAAGTGCTCTGTGGCTGGACCAAGTGAGAGACTTTCTTCCATTTTCTTTTTTTATGGTTTCTTTATCTAGTATTTGTTCTGAAAGTCTCTGCTTACACACACACAGTATATTTGATATATAAGCCCATATAAATACCACTGGCATATAATGAGGCCCTGGAATGAATACAAACTATGTGCTTAGAGCTGCTGGATAATATTTAATCAAAACTCCAGTTTTACTGGTGATAAGTGAGAAATCTTAACTGATGGAGATATAAAATATGAAAAAGTGCCTCTCATGAGGAGACATTAAAACCTAATTCACAGAAAAATCTAGCTTGGGAAAAGCATTGCAATAAGGAAAGAAGGGGGTGGGCAGAGAGAGCACAAGAGAGGAAAGGCCTGAGAAAGGGAGAGAGCGCCAGAAGTGAAAATGTGCACAGATTTACAATGTCCTGCAGAAAAAAGTCTCCTCTTCTGCCTCTGCCAAGCAGTGTTGTACAGTGTTTGCTGCAAAGGAGTAACCAACCCATTCACTGATTTGTGCTCCTCGCCTTGGTTCCCCTGCTGTTCCCAGCCTGGAAGTGATCCCAGCCTGGGCTCTGCTGGAGCAGCTGGGATGGGGAATTGGTGTCAACAGAGAGTGGCAGCACCCAAGAGATCCAGGACAGCACACAATCCCAGCCCTGAGGTTTGTTTTGTTGCATTATTATCACTCCATTGAGAAGATACACAGCAGTTCAGTTCAGCCCTTCCCAGCCCACCCATTGCTGGTTTTCCCTGTGAGGCTGTGCCCAGAGAGCAAGGAAGCTGGGAATATTCTGGTGTCATTAAATTACCCCCACACCCACTGCAATGCCAGCTAGGTGGCTGGGAGAAGATCTTGGGGCTGGGAAAGCCTCAAGCAAATACCTTGGGTGGAGAATTATCATCTGAAACACCCACTGTGCTAGAAAGTATTGGGCAGTAGTGTAATAAACTGTGATGTTTGACTTGGCAGGCAGATGCTGATTTTCCACCTCAGGGCAGGAAACAACCTCACTCCAAAACTGCGTTTGCACCCATTCTCATTACCTGTTCCCTACTCTGTGCTGAAGGCTTGTGTCTTCGTGGCCACAGGTGAGCAGTGGGAGGAGGAAGAGAAGGGAGGAAGAGAGGAGAACCACTTGAGAGTGGAGCAATGAAGAGTTTAGGTTTGCACACGCCAGCCCTGAGGAGCAGGGCCCTGGGGATGCCCGGGCATGTGGGAGTAACCATTCTCCCTGCAGTGGTAAGTAGCACCCAGCCGTGCTCAGCCCTGCTGTGTTCAGCTCTGCCCTGTGGCCCCAGCCTCCTGTGGGGCCAGCAGTGCCACTGCTGTGTGGCCTGGCTGGGAAAGAGGCATCTGCAGCAGTGCCTGGCAGTGCCTTCCCCCGATAGTGAATAACTAACCTTCTCTGAGATTTTCCATGACAGACCACATTGTATAAAATAACAATTTCTGTACAAGTGTCTAATCCAAATTCTGGAGCGACTTTACATTCTGATAAACTCTGAGACTAGCTTCCCTTTGGTATGAGGGAGGAACACGCTGTGCATAGCAACAGAGAAGCAGATGGAAGGTGCTGATGGAAACAAGGATTCAGTAGCAGCCAGGCTACTTCCATAGCAGTTGGCAAGTGGTTTGACCTAACACACAGCAAAACAACTGCCACAGTCCTCTCATTCTGGTGTGGCCAGGCCAGACAGTGGGCCAAGACATGCCCTGAGGGCAGGCAGGGTCTCCCTCCCACAGCCTCCACTGGTGGCCACTCTTTACAAAATACTCACATGGAAGGATGTGTGACAAGCTGCTTGCCTGATTATTTTCCCAAAAATTTTGACCTTTGAAATAAATCTATAAAACTTCAGATTATTATTTTTAAACAGTTGTAACAAGAAAAAGTCCTGCTTGTGTTAGAAATCACCTCTGCTGAGCTGCAGCCAGTGACCATGGCCAGTGTGCCAGCTGGGACAGCCAGGCCAGTGCTCTGCTTGTGCTGTGGGACAGCACAGATGGAGAAGGAGGTGTCTGTGTTGCATGATGCAGCAGCTATTACTGGTAGAAATGTTCTGGGATAGAGATTAGTTGATTTTACTTTTTCAAGGATATTTGCCTGATAGAAAAGCTTGTCTGTGTATTTTCCTCTCTGTAATTTACAGTTAGCATATATAATGGGAATATAATTTTAATACAAAATTAATAATAACCTCATGCTTTAGGCTGCAATGATTAAAACATGGAAGTTAAAGAAATTGTAAAAATAACGAATTTAGATTTTCATGGTAATTTCCATCTACCAACTAAGTATGATCAGATTTCCCAGCTGAACATTCCAGACAGGAACAGAAGGAGCAGGGAACATGTCTGGCTGCCCCATGTTAAGTGCTGGACTGAGCAGGTGTCACTACCTGTGCCGTGATGAGCACCTGCCTGTTCTCTGAGCACCTCCTGTTCATCGCTAGGTCCATGTACCCTCAGGTCATGGTTCTGTGCCCTTGTCTGAACCTGCCTTTGTGATCTGCTGATGTCAGTCCTCAGCAGTACCAGGGATATGCAGATGTTGCCAGAGAAGCTCAAGACAAGACAAATAAAGTCTTTACTTTCTACCCAAATAAAGTCTTTACTTTCTACCTAAACTATTGTTGTTATTCTCTTCTCTGTTATTTGGAAATCTAGTCAGCAGAAAGAAACTTACTTCCAACCCTTCTTACAGCTCCTTTTGTTTTCTCTTCACAGCAATATATTCCAGAGACTTGAGTTATGTTTCTGGATGGATATTTCTGAGTCTTGCCTCTATGCTATCAGGGGTTAAATTAGACTGGGGAAGAGTTCAGTCTTTGACAAATCTGATTTTTGAGGATGTTTGTTCCCAGCTCTCGTCTGACATTTCTGCTTGATGTGGCAGTGTCCTTCATGGGGGCTCTTATGAAGAGTATGTTGTCCTTAATCCAGTGAAACCAAGTAGATCCTGGAGTTGGCAACCCTTGGGATTTCCCCAGCAAGAACTGCAGTCTGCCAGCACAGACCTGAGCCCCGTGCATGGCTGATGGAGCTTGGCAGTGCAGCCTGAGCCACAGCAGCAGCAGAGGGAGGTGCTGGGTGTGCAGCCACGCTCACCAGAGCCAACACAGGTCCCCACAGTCCCCTCCTGAGGAGCTGCATGGTTTGGGAAGGATGTGGGTGGGAAGACAGGTCTTGTGCCTCGACATGGAGGGGCAAAGGACTCTGTTGCAGGCTCAGGGGTTTCCCAGCAGCTCCAAAGAACCCTCATCTCCAGCACAATACAGACACATTGCTCCATGCCAGACAGGCTGCAGCCAACACAGGTGGTACTAATATAAATACTTATTTTTTAAAGCTGAATGCAAATTTTAAAAGTAATTTACTCATCTGTTATTCCTGCTCCCAGCATTCAGCAAATCCATTTTTATTCATCTGCCCTTGGCATACAAGCCTCTGTGATTAATACTTGTATTTATCATAACTCCAACTGACTCTGACTTATGTCCCCAGGAAAAAAAAATGGGAAAAGTCTTTCTTAGTAATTTTGAATGAATCCTGCAAGCCTGAGATTCACTGATGACATTTCATACATTTTCAATGAAATTCATGTATTCTCAGAGGTTTTCTCTCTCAGGGCCTTTGACAGAGCTGTATTACAGCTGGCAGTGCTGGCTGTACTCACACACTTGGGTTTCTCTGTGGAAGTGCTCATTCCTTTATCATCCATCACCAAGCTTGTTACCTTAGCACCCGACCACCACAAGTGAAGGGAGGCTTTTGCACACCAATATCAAACACACAGCATGCAATTGTGTGGTATGAGAGCATCACAGTAAAACAACTTAGAAAATGGAGCAATGTACCTGTGGTGACTGAACTCTTCAGTAATAATAAATCAGCATTCAGGAAATAAATGGATCAGGAAATGTGACCTATTACTACTACATTAAAAAACTCTTTGTGGACCGACCTCAAATTCCAGCAAATGCTCCAAAATTTCCTTTTGAATCAGTCCCAAAGCTTTGCCAGTAGAAACTCACTGATACTGCTTTGGCCTCTGCTCAGGATCTGTTCAAATGTAAAAAGCCATCTCCCAGTAAAAGCACAAAGCAAGGCATCTGTTGCTCTTTCAGAGGATGTTTATCACAACTTGACACTAACCACTGCAAAATAAATGCCCTTCTAAGAAAAAAAAGACATTTCAATATTCTGCTGACAGTAGAGTAAGCAATACTTTCCTGCAAATTTCTGCTGACAGGTTCCCAGGCCCAGACTCGTCCCAGCCGTGGTTCCCTCCTTGTGAACTCCCCTCTTCAGCAATGAATTTTGTGTTCTTGGTTTCTTACCTGACAGACCAGGCCCGTGACAAGGGCCAGCAATGCTTTTATGCCTAAGGTATTCAGCTGTTGGTAGGTGGAACTGATTATAGATGCATTTGTTACTGCTCCTTTTTTTAAAACGTTGTTTTTTGCCTCCCCATTGAGATAACCAAGCACAGTTATGTGTCTCAGGAGGTGCTGACCTTTCACTTGAGACGTGGGAGCAGCAGCAGCAGTTCAGACCTTCACCTCCCCCCACCAGCACCTTCCTCCCAGCTTCTGGGAAGATGGTATTTCTAAAATAAACTCTGTGGAATGAGACCAGTTGTCCTGTCTCATATCCCTAAAACACAAACTCTGAATCAGAAGGACGTGTTTTACATGGCACCTCTCCACTTCCTGAGCTTTTCTTGAATTCAGAGTTCCTGTGGAGCAGCATCAGGTCACCCCCTCATGGGCCCTGCAGGCTTTCTGCAAGGCTGCAAAGTAGCACCAGGCAACGAAATATGAATTAAGTCCTTGGGTGTAGAGAATTAGGAAATAAGAATAAGAAAGCTGAATGAGGAAGATCAATTTCAGCCAGAAGAAAACTAAAATCCTATCTCCTGTATGTCTCCTGTATGTATTTTCCTACTAGCAGAAGAAATGTGCAACTGGATTTTTTAACTTAAATAAATAATCTTTTGATGTAAATTTCTTCAGTGCCGTATATATGTCTGTCTATGTAGTTTGAAAGCAAAACTTTCCTCAGACAGCCAGTCCTGCCTGCATTAATTTTCACTTTTTTCTGCATTTCTGTGACAAGAGTACTCCAGCTGAGTCAGCAGGCAGGGGTCTGTCTGCTCACAGGAATAAGTAGTAAGTGTGATTTTTTGACAGAAGGGTGCACAGGGGCCTCAGCTCTCAAATTCACCAGTTCTTTAATCATCCCCTCTCTGTGACAAAATTTTTCTCTGAGAAATAGATTGAAAGAACAATTTTTCACTGTTCCTCACACACACTAGAACAGTGATAAGAGACTATTTCTTGAATTTCTCTTCCATCAGCACTTCTATGTTTATGACAGCTCAGTGTATTAACATAAGGCTTCCAATTACAGTTTTTGTATTTTCTTACAAGGAGGAGTGTTCTGAAAACATACTGCAGTTACAGGAATACTCACACGGATGAGTGCGTGCAGTCTTTCTCATTTCCTGGCACCTTTTAATGGCCAGCAGTGCCCTTGCCATCTACACAAGGGGCATTCTCTATTTCTGTATCTCTGGCTGGAGGAGAGGTACAACTGATCTCCAGGCAGACTTCCTCCATGTTAGCCCTCCATGCTCACAGGTATTCCAGGTTTCTTCAGGAAAGCTCTTTTAGTCTCTCCTGACGATCACTGTCTCAGTGTTCCACCTCAACTCTGGCAAACAGCCACAGTGTCACTCTGGAATGCAAATTCCTGTCACTACAAACAGGGATGATCCAGGAGGAACCAAACTCGGGTTGTGCCAGAAGAGATTCAGGTTGGATATCGGGTTCTGCTTTTTTTCCTGTCTTTTTAAGCCTGATTCAAATGCCTTTAAAGGGAAATGAAATGCTGAAGCAAATTCCTGGAAGAGAGATGAATGAATGGTCCATTAGTGAAACCATTAAAACATGCAAAACACAGTCACTGATACTACACTTACTCTGACTAGACATGTGTTCTTTGTTTATTATCAAGACAATATTTACACTTTAACATTCAATTGGTTTATGCAGTTAGTCACTCTGAGTAATAAATAAACTCACAGTTTCTTGTTAAACCTAATTTCTGAATCCAAATAAAATTACTTACAGTGCAGTGCATGCCACAATCACAATATGCTGTATTGCTGATACTGTATACATCTTTCAGTGCAAGCCTTCACTTCAGGCTTTTTAAGGATAGGATAATTATTTCTTCATCTGCATAAGAAGACCCAGTCTCAAAGCAGCATCTACCCAGGCCACTGGAGCTTTCACACAGACAGAACTCTAATATAAAAAGCTACTTAAATGAGAAGAACAAGCTGGGTGAGAAGGGAGGAAGGCAGGGGAGCTTGGAGGAGAGCCAGAGGGCAGCTGGAAGTGCCTATTGAGCAGGGCAGGGTTGGGGGTCCTGGGACAGTGGGCACTCATGGGGGTCCCACCTCAGCACCCAGCCCTGGCCCTGCAGCCTCAGTGCCAAGCCATCCTGTGGGCACAGAGCTGTGGCAGATGGATGCCACCGTCCTGTCAGCGAGCCCCACTCCACACCACAGCAGTACTGGCACGTAAGAGGAAATGGATTGTCAGTGATCAGCACAAGTGTGTCTGACCCCAGCTGCCAGCTGCCTCCCCACGGCCCAAGGCAGTCAGCTGCCCAGGAGTCAGACATACCCAAAGGGCTTCCACTGAGGTTAGGTGTCTCCTTCCCATATAAACCACCCACAGATTAGACACTTCCACCTTTCAAGCATAAACATTTCAAAGTAAAATGCTTTAAAAATCCCTAACTAAATCTTTAGATGTGATCATATGCTCCTCTTTACATATGAATATTAGAAATGAATGAGCACCTTACATCAGTGTCACTTGCACCAGACACATACTCAAAACTGGAAAACCAAATCTCTCCAGTGGTATCAAGGAGCACTGAAGTGATGAGTAGAAATGGCAGCAGAACTTCAGGATTCAATGCTGAACTGTCCCAAGATGTGAAATGGCACAAGCAGCTGTAAGTCCAGGGTTCCAAGGAGAAGCTTCACTTGTGCTTTCCAACTTGGGCTCCCTGACCCTAGTCCCTGCAAAATCTCCGTGATTTGTGGCTCATCATGACTGAGATGACCCATTTTTATACACATGAGGACACTTCTTGAGGGGAAAGGAAAATGGGGAAGCTTGGGAGGGACATCAGCCCATGGTCACAGCTGCGCTGGACAGGCAGCTTTGCCAAGATCTGCTTGAGGTCCTGGTGGCTCTACCTGCCTGGAGGCCCAGGCTGTCAGGAGAACAGGTGTGGCACTGGGCTCAGCTTGCAATCCTCTCTGCTCCTGACATTAGCTTCAGCATGCTTGGGTCTTGCCTTTGAAGTGACTCAAAAAATTTGACCTCTGGACCTCAGGACTATAAGCAAATGTCCATTGTCATGCTCGTAGGCAGGTTCTGAATCTTGCACTGTTCCTCTCCCACAGACCCATCACAAAGAACGCTTTGCTGACTGTCTTGCTGAGGTAGCTCATGTGTGTCCTGCTTTCATAGCAGGAGTTTACTGGTCACAGCAGAAGGGGGGATATCCCAGGGGAAAGCTTCACTTTCTTGTGTTTGCTTGCTTGTTGCTACTATATTCCTCTTTGAACACCTCAAGGTTCTCAACGAGGTACTAATTGAAAGAGAAATGCCCCTTGCAGCCGTAAAAATCAGAAATTTTATTTATTTCAACCTAAACTCAGTGAATGACACTATAATTTGTATGTTTCTTGGGAATTACCTTTCTGAACACCTATTTAAGAATCATTGGAATCAATAGCAAAACTGTGGGCTTCTATAAGAAAAGCAAAGCAACATAATTTTATGTGGAGTGTGACACTGCCCCTGATCCTTGTGTGGCTGACTGATGATATAATTGAACATTGGAGAATGTGTTACAAATTTTGAAATCAATTAATCTGTTTGAAATTTTTTTCTGAAAGAGAATTGGGTATCTAAGTTACATTTTATGTTCATAAATATTCTCACTAGTCCACCAAAGCAAAATCAAATGAAGGCAAAATAGCTGCAATTAATCTTTCATTTATTTCTGAATGTGTGTTCTTTTTTCCCCCTCATTACCTTGTTAGAGCTTGGAGCTCTGAACTGGTGACAAAAATTACTAATTTATTTTCCAAGATCATGCAACATAGACTTAAAAGTGTTTTAAAAGCTTCATACACCTCTTTCTTCATGTTAAAGTTCTACTTGGAGTGATTGATGGAGAACTGATTAGTGATGGAAGGATGTTCAATAAGTGACAGCAAAATGCTCATTATGCGATACATATTAAAGATAATTATAAGCTCATTAGGAAAATGTCTTTTAAATTATTACAAAACATCAGTAACAATGAAAAAAAATAACACCACTCATATTTTTGAAGAGTTTAATATTTAAAGTTGTAAAGAAATTTGTAGACTTCAATACAAATTGTGACCCAATTTCTAAAGAATTTTTAAAAGCCTACATTAATCAAAACACAGCATTTTATTTTCCTCATCCTCATAGTAAATAGCCTCTTAAATAGCTCAATTAGGGTCAAAAAGTCATTTTTTAAAAATAATTTTTAAACAGAAGTAAACAGAACCTTTGGGTCCCAAGCCAATGTTGATGTAGACATGCACTGCTTTGTGGAGAGACCCACACTTACTTGCTTGTGGCCACTTCTCTTGGAAGCCGTGACACAAAATCAGGTGAAGCTGTTTCCAACCTCAGCATCAAAGTTATTTTGAAATTAGAAAATGCGCAGCCCAAGGACAACTGAGGATAAGCTGCTCAGTGGAAACTCTATAGTAAAAGTGCTCAACAACAAAATTAAGTCCTTAAAAATACTTCAGATTTATAATACTTTTTATTTGCTTCCCTTAGAAAAAGCACTGCCTCATCTCATTGGTTGTTCTGAACCTCACAAAACTCCTGAGTCATGCAGAATCTTGCTTATGTGGAAGTGTCTTGTTTTCCAAGATGCAAGAATGAGACTTGAAAACACCCTTGAGCTCAAGTTTTACAGATGGAGAAAGTGGAAACTGTGAGAAAGGAACAAGTTGGCTACACCTAGAAAAATATGTGCTATTCTTGCTCTTAAGAGCTAAGGTTTATCTGGATATTATCCGTTCTGTCCAGTCTGTCATGCGTTATTAAATATCTGACACATTTTGTGGATGCTGTGATTCCTGCTCAGGGAAGCTCTCAGTCCATATTCATTTCTTGCTTCCCTTGTTTCGCTCTAACCCAGCAATTAACAAAAGCTTTGTTGAGGCTCCATCCATAAATGATACTTTCTTCTGGACAGGCACATGCCCAGACCAGTTTCCACTTCAGGTGTCCTGGCACAGAACATCTGGTCAAAACAAGGGAATCAAAAACTTGAACTCCAAGAAAAAATATTGTTAAAAGTTTGTGGTAAATGCAAACCCACATGCAGGGTGAGCTTGAGTCAAAAGTCCACACAAGTTATTTCTGTGTGAGAGTTTCCTCAGCCACTGAGAACTGGGCCAAGGCAGCTTAGCCAGGGCGTGTTTTGGGTGCAGGAGCAGCAGTGGGAGAGCTGAGCAGGAAGGGAAAGAGAGGGGGCACTGTGGGCAGGCAGAGCAAGGGCCTGGAGCTGGACACACAACCTTGCCAGCCCCTGAGGTCCGAGGCTTCCATGGGGCTCTGTGCCAGAGCACCCATCTCCTCCCTGCCACAGCCCCAGCCCCTGAGCTGGGATTAGACAAAGAGGGAAAGGGGCCAATCCCCTCCTGGGCCCCACAAGCTCAGGCACAGGTTGGGTGCTGCAATGGCCAAGTGCTGCAAAGCATCCCCGGGACTTCAGTCACCTTTGGCCGGCAGAAATCCTTATAACCCTCTGCAGGAGGGAGAGAGGGTGGGGATCATGTCAGCATCAGGAGAGGACTGCCTTTCATCGAGACTGTCTGGAAGGCTGCACTGGCATGTCTCTGGAGTTATTTAGAATTTAAATTAGGTTGCAGCCAATTACTGCCTGCATGGAGGAGACCTTGGTGCTACAGAATGGCTGAGCCTTGGGATAAAAATGCAAGAATTCAGCAGATGATATATCACTGCTTGTGTCACACATGGCCATTTATCTCTAGTTAAGACATGAATAATGCACTAAAAGGTTTTTTTCTGACCAATTTCTTCAACTCCTCTTCCTGAAGTGTGTTCCTGGGCTTCAGGTACGTGGGCAAGAAGGAAAATACTTGGGGGCTGGCGAGATTCAGGAATTAGTTCTGCTTGCGTGGAGTGTAATGTGTCAAAAGTGTCTCACAGATGAAGTGAGGTGAAGCTAGGCTAAGAAAATAGAAATGGAGGTGAACATTTAAAGCCCTTGAACTACAGACTACTATGTAACAAAAGTGGGTTTCACCAATTTGTCTCATTTAAGAAGCAATGCAACCAGCTAAATCCAGGTCACTGGCCCCATCACCCTTTAGACAAGCACATGGTTTTCTGCCAACACCTCCACACTTGCCTTTGCAGTTCCTTTAGCTTAGAGAGTTTGAAAAGGCGTTCTTAGGAGTTAGTGAACAGCCATTAAAAAAGCAACACTCAAAGACTAGTGGATTGGAAACCCGAATATCAGATCATGGTCATTGCACATCATCACCACACTGCTGAGAAAACTTCTGCAAACACACATGCACACACACAGACACCCTCCCACTGGGACAGTACTCATCACACTGTGTTAACTGTTTAAAGAAACCAAACCTTTCTAGTCAGTGCATGTTCCTCGTGTGGATTTCCCAGGGCCAGCACCGTCATCATGTGCTGATGGTACAGGAGGCTTTGACTTCCATCCAGCCCTTACACCCTAAGAGCAGGATCACAATGGTAGCAGAGCTGGGCTGTCTACATCAGACATCACAGCACATTTTAAAACTAATTCTCTGCTCTTCTGATCTACCGTATTTTCCCTCTTATAAAGAAGAACAAAATATCAGCTATGTAGTAAACGTTGCTCAGAAGTTTATCTCTGAGGCTTAGAACTCTCTGAACTTCCCACAGATTTGTCTCTGTTTAATTTCTTTGAACCAAGATTTCCCTAAACCCTTTGTCTTTAATGGAAGAGAGATTCTTACATTGCAAAGCTACAGAAAGAAAATTACCTGATTGAAATCTGACAGCTGAGTTTAAGAGCATCGATAAAGAGCTGAGAACTTACTCAGTGAAGATAAACACACAGAATAAAATTTCACTGTTTGAGATGTTACTGCAATTGTTATATAGAAAAGCATCATAAGGACATTGATGTAAAATGAGGAAAGGAACAGAGTATATCTCAATGAAAGCCCAGCAGAACATGCTTTTAGGGTAAATTAATAAATAGAGATCCAGATGGATTTGCAGAGAGTTTGTACTCAACCAAAGACAGAGATAAGTTTCAGGGTTTTTTGGCTTTCTCTGAAAGCCAAAACAAAACCAAAACTGCTGTTGAGACATAAAGACAAAAGAAAAAGAAAAAAAAAAAGTTGAAGGTTTCTACTTAATAATTTCTATATCCTTTCTTGATTTCTTCTTAGTAGTTCAAAATCATTAAAAAGATATGTTTCAAACATTTTGTAACACCACAACTTAGCTCACCACTGCCAGCTCTGCAGGTTCCTAAAGGAAAATAACCTTCCTAATTCTAACTAGACAACCATTAAAAATCCTAATAAGGAGCACACTAGGAATGCTAGGTATGGAAACGGTCTTTATGTTTTGGGTTTTTTTAATTTTTCACTGGATCTACCACAATTGGATATTTTTTATTCTGTGACTGCAGGTCTAAAAAATGTGGCCACTGCACATGTGTTCATACATATACAAGGAATCGTAAGAGAGTGAATTAAAGAAATGAAAAATTCCTCTCTCTCATATATGCATTAAAATATGCATAACTGCCTTGGGTGTGGATGGCCTATAGGAATAATCCTTCTATGAGTCTGGACAGCCAAAGCCTGAAGATCCATAGAGAAATATTTCCAGAAGAGAGCCATGGTGACAGCTGAAATCTTAGCAGTAATTTCTCTGAAGCACTGTTTCTCTGCAGCCGTAAAGACCAGACTCTCCTTCTGTTAGTCATTAATAAAAGGGTCCCCTGCATCAGTGCATCAGAGAGAGGCTTCCCCTCATCCCTGGGCTTTTCTACCGACACTGAAAGGAGTGGCTGAGCAAGTACTGCTGTGTCCGAGGGAAGATGAGAGGTGGGATGTGGAGGAGGTGAAGCTGCTGGCTTGTGTCCTCTTGGCACTCTGCCCAGGGGCAGGGGGTGCCAGCCCCGCCAGGGCTCCCAGGTCAGATGGCAAGAGCTCCCAGTTGGCCCCCAAGGCTGGATCTTTTGGGGTGTCAGCCCTGTGGGGAGCTCAGCCCAGCCCACCCAGACACTGTCCACAGTGGAGTGGGGAACAGGGCCACGATGGGCTGTTGTTTTCTGTATGGATGTGTCCTGCAGCTCCTCCTGGGTTTGTCCAAGCAGCAAAAGCCTGAGTTTGCCACCAGATCTCAGCTTTGAGTTTGGGATTTTTTCAGGGAAATAATATCCAGAGCAATAAAGAACAAGTCTGAGTCTATCTTAAAACTATACACTTTTATGTGTAATCATTTTGACCTGTCTCCTGATAAAAAAGAGATTTATCTGAAAGTCCTGAAGGCACTAAAGCTGTTGTGAGGAAGCCGAGCACACTGATCAGTGAGATAAATGAACCTAGACAGGCTATAAATACCACCAGAAGGATGTTATTAAATCAATGCTTGGGGAATCAGGCTTCTGCTTAACTTTCTATTTTTTCCCTCTTTCTGATTTCCCAGCCAAGAGAATCAGAGGCAAACCTTTACAAATGTTTTCCTGCAATTTTCTCTTTAAAAAACAACTGTATTTACACAGTTGGGATATCATATGTGGCACATTGGTTGGGGGTGCATAAATGCATTGTAACCAATATAAGAAAAAAAACTCACAAAACCCACTCTGTCTATTTTTATCTGGTTTCTTTCCTGCCCTTGGACTCTGAGAAATATACTTTGCTCTGTCCTCCACACAGAAAATTCCTGGAGTAGACACTCAACCATAGTCTGTCTGGGATTGTTTCAGCAACTTCTCTTGCTTTTACTTTCATTTTATATGATGCTCTTCAGAAGCCACATTTTTATGTCTTCTCAGAAATCCAGTTGTCCTGCAATAGGAAACCTTTCCCTAAACCAATACTTGTTTCAGCTGGATTTATTTCCAATGGTTTATCATCCATTCTCAGGCATTTATTCTCTTTATACAAAAGGAAGCAACAAATTAAATGACAACTGTAAAGCTGACAAATACCAGCCATCAGAGTGCAGATTAAGAGCACCACAACAACATTTTTTTACAATGACTGCTGAGGTAATAGATTAAATGTAAAACAAATTGTAGGGAAAGTGCTCTGTGTTATCTCTTTTCTGACCTTAACCCATGGGCAGAGAAGCAGCCAGAGGCTGTGCACATGCTCCTGTCACTACAGAAAAGCCCCAAGTGTTCTGGTTTGTAATGGAGCCAGACTCTTCTCCACAGTGCCCAGCAATGAGACAAGAGGTAATGGGCAGAAACTGATGCCCGGGAAGTTCCACCTGAACTTAAGGAAGAACAACTTTCCTGTGCAGTGACCAAGCACTGGTACAGGTTACCCAGAGAGGCTGTAGAGTCTCCCCCACTGGAGATATTCCAGAATAATCTGGACACACTCCTGTGTCATGTGCCCTGGGATAATCCTGGTTGAGTTGGGAGGCTGGGCCAGATGAGCCACTGCCGTCCATTCCAGCCTGACCCATCCTGGCTTTATGTGCTCCTGCGAAGCCGCATCTGTGGGGAAATTCAAACACAAAGTTCCCTGCAGACACTGGCCAGTGTCACATAACCTCCACACACCTCCACTCCCATGGCCCCATAGCTGCTGCACCAGAGAGACCTTGAGGAGGGGGACTCAGCACCCTCTGGGAATTACCACCCTTGCCTTCAGCCTCCTTGTTTCCTGGATAAGCAGTTCATCGCTTCTTTTCTCCTACATTATCCCCATCTTCCTTCCTTCTGGTGGGGTTTGGGTTGGTTTGCCATGGTTTGTGAACCCATGAGAACAATATTCATTTCAGCTGGGTGTGAATGGGTTATGGGAATAATCCTTCTATGGGGCTGGAAAGCCAAAGCCTGCAGGGCTGGCAGGGAGGCTGATGGCAGCTCTGCCATGCAAACACGTCTCTGAGCCAAAGATGCTCTGCTGCAACCCAAAACATACCAAAAGGGGGGATGTGCTCTGGGTGTATAAAGCTCTCTTTCCTTTGAAATCAAGTTGTGTTCTCTATCCTTTCCATTAATGTTATTTGGTAGCATCAAAAGCTGTTAAAGGTGAAGCAGAATTTCAGCTGCCGAGAGAGATAAACCACCCCTTTTTAGATCTATTCAGACCAGGAAACAGTGGATGACACCCACTTCAAACTGATGTCATAGAGCCATCAGTGTGAACGCCCCTGTATCTCCAGCACAATGTGGACGCAGAACAAAGCTAAGTCTCCAACTGCTTGCAGCTGCTTCTGAGCATATCCTTCAAGTAAAAACAACTTTTCAAATAAACCTTGAGGAGAAAAAAAATGAACAGATACATGAAAAAAGAATGACGCCACACTGAGTGTTACAAATCTCCTGGATGGAGCCATCTGTTCCTGGAACCCATATATTTGTGCTTCCAATGTGACTTTCTGTATTCCTGCAACTAGAGCAGATATTAAACGTGGTCATGCATGTGTGTGTTAGTACATTTTTCTTGCAGCTTTTTTTAACTGCTGGGTTTATACAACAGCTTTCATACAGCTAGGATACAAACAGAAATATTCCTCAGTCATACTCATGTGGCCATAGATCACTGGATATGACAGAGTAATGCAAAGAATAAAAATATTTTTTTCCCTCTGTTGCACAGAAAAATATTTCTGTCTTCCTACTAGATGATTATTAGCTTTTCAGCTAGAAAGTTAAGGCCTTGCAAAGACTCCTCTTTTCTTCCTTACTTCGCTCAAAGTTTCTGAGCAGCCTGAGCTGAGTGATGCTCTTTGCTTTCCAAGCACTATGGGAGCACTGAATTGTGATTCATTATCCTGTCCTCAAGGGCTTCAGGAGACAGCAATACACATTCCTGTGTTACAAGAGATCACACGCTAATTAACAGCATTATACATTTATGAACCAATTATCATATTTGCACAGGACAAGTGCATCCTACTTCTAATTATAATTTAAGGTCTCACTTGAATAAGCTGTCGTTGAAGAAAAGCCCAATGCACCCTATTAGCATTTTGCAAGTGGAAGTCAAGATGTTCATCCAAGTGTGCTCAGCAGCTTCCTTCCCTGGCATGAGCAGGATTATGTCCTCACCTGTGCAGCAAAGGGCTGACTTGCCTTTACTCAGCAAATGCTCTCACTTCTGCTTCTTCCAGAACATCCTCCCCCAGCCTCTCCCTGCATGGTTCAGAATAGGAGGGAGGGTCAGTTATGCCCTCAAAGGCCTGGTACTTGGAAAACAAACACCAGACAGCCAGGTACCATAAACCTGTCAGTTCGAAATTACTGACTCTTTGCTAGCAGTTCAGTCTCTCTCTCTTTACCTACCAGCCATGCAGAGACAGGAGGAAAATTGAGGTAAAGGTGAGTCTTTGTTTTAATGTCTTTTGTGTAAAAGGAAAACAAGCTGCCTCTTGCAGCATGCAGCAGCTCAGGTGTGTGATTCCCCTTTTGTGCGGGCAAGCACAAACTGCCACCTCCTAGCCCTGGCATGGGCGGGTGATCCTCGTCTCCATGTCTCACACATCTCCACATCCCTTCTCTGTGCTCCTCCAAAACATATTTCTCAATGGTTTCAGCAGTTCTTCCATCAACAAACCAGTAAAAATTTGGGTGTTTTAATTTCTCTTCCTACAGAGGTGTTCTGTATGGGTAACTTCCACAGCCACTTCACTACCCATCTCTACCAGGAGTACAGATGAAAAAATATTTTTAGTAGTCCTTTAAAACAGCCAGAAATGAGTCATTCAAACTGATAGTGTCGTGGGAAAGCCTGGCCCACACATCTGTCTGGAAAATTCGTGGGTACCTGAGAACAAGAAATCATAATATTTGGCTCTGGAATTTATAATATTTGCTTCTTCTGCTACTCCCTCTGCTGAAATATATTCTGTTACATTTTTGTCAATTCCTAGATAAGGAAAGAAGCAACACTTTAATCTTCTCTGAGGCAGACTGTATATTTTAAAAGCTCTATAAACATGAGTTCTCCAAAGTGTTGTCGTTGTTCCTGCAGGCAGTAAGGTTGCAAACCAAGGAATAAGACTTCAAGCACTAATCAAAATATTCAGAATTTCAAGCTGGTGACTGAACAACCTGAAGCCTAAATAGCTCTTAGCAGTAAAAATAAATCTAGCCTTGTCTGGGGTCTCTGTGGACTTTTGTACCTCATAAACCACAAATATATTTCCATTTCAGCTTTCAAATTAGTTGCTGTTCAGGCTATCTCAACATCTGTGGGAAAACCTTCCCTGGCAGAGGAAGCAAACAGCTTTGCAGAGATTCAGGTTAGTGAGGTTGAGCAGTACCCTCAGAGGAGATGTTCTTCCGAAAACAGCCCTGTCAGTTTTCCTCTTTCGTTACTAAAGTGCTTTTAGTTGAATCCAACGAATCTGCTCTGCCAGTGGAGTTAAATCCACTCTGGCAGCATCAGACGCTGGCTCTGGGCATGTGGTGGCCAAGGCCACAAGTTGGCCTATGCCAGATGCAGGGGCTGCCGTGTCCAGAGTAAAAATACTAGAAATTTTCATTTAAATAATCTCTTCTAGACTCTTTTGAACTGCATTTTAAGCTTCTCAGACTATCCCAAACGAACTGGATGAACATCACAGGTCACAAGCTGTGCAGTGTTGTCAACAACTTGGGGCGAGAGCAGGTTGGTGACACTGTGATGTTTACTGACAAGATAAAATGCATCCTGGAGAAAAACATCGTTATTTCCTTCACAAGTGAATGCAGGCATCCCTAAAGCTATAGACACTCTCTGAAATACCTGTTTAAAGTAACTGGTAAATAGGAATACTTGCCACTTTGGGTAGCAGAACGTTTAAAGACGTGGTTAAACACCTGGCTACTTTATCTGAGCCCTGGGGACAGGGTGTGTTTAAGGCAGATATTAATGCCTGTCTCTCTGCTGCTGAACCAGACAATCACATGTGCTCATAGGGATGTGTTGGGAGCTCCCCAGCACCCTGTCTGAGTGTGCTGCTGCCAGGAAGCCCCAAAGGGTGCCCAGAGAGATCAACCTTCAGCTGGTCTTTTTGGTGATGCAGGTGATGTCACTGGTACAGAAATTTCTCTGCCCTGAGTATTCTGCAGCAGGGTTTTGAGCTTTAATCCAATTTATTTGATTGGTAGAGTGGAAAAAACAGTGGGAGGTGTGTGCCTCCAGGGAGACACCCCAAACAAAGGAATCCCTGTCCCTTTATACCCTGACAGTCCGTGCACCAGATCTTCACCCACTCCTCACACACCCTGCACACATCTCTTTGTCCAAAGGTGATTTTTGGTCTGGGGTCCTCTAGCTCCTTACTGGATTCTTCCTCTGTCTCACACTGGGTCAGTTGCTGACTTTAAGTTGTGGCTTCCTTATCTCCCAGTTTCCACTGGCCTCAGGGCTGCCTTTTGCATAACTAAGCAAGAACTCAAGACAAGTTCAGTCTAAGACAAGACTTAAGATAACTTCAGTCTAAGGCTTTAGCTCAGTCTTAATTGCTCCCATTAAGCAAACTTACTCAGACAAAAGAGTACCGTTAGTAGAATTCAGCTGGCCACAATTTATCCACAGGATTCCCTCAAGAGCCCATTTGACATGTTTGTACATCATAGGACATCTTGAAGCCCTGTGTTCTCCTCCCCTTCCTCCTCCCACAGCTCAGCATGGGGGAAGAAGAGCAGCTCTGCAGAGCAACACTGCAGAAACTGGCAATTAACAGTGATTAACATTATTGCTTACCAGTTCAGTTTCATATGAGGAGAGATCTGGTTTCTGTTTTCATTCCTGCTAGGGCAAATAAGATGAAATGCGGCCAAAGTAGAAAATACGCACATCTAAAGTGGAAAGGAATTCATTCATGAGACTGATAAAACATACTCTTAACAAACATTTAAGGAAAATACTTAAATCCATTTTATTCTCCTTCTCTGTATGAAAGACAATGAATTTGAGGTACCAGTCTGAATTCATTTTGAGTCAATTCACACACAGAAAATGTACTTTGCTGAAGGGAAGGCAGTTAATGAATCTAACCTCATAGCTATAAAGTATCAGTTCCGTAGTTAGCACAATAACCTCAGACCAGTAAGCCTCATTATCTGTACTGCTCACTTAATCCTGTTCAATTAGGCATAGATAAATAAATGGAAAAGGAACGACATTATTTATCACTCAAAACATTAAATAAAGCAAACCAATTATAATCACCAGTTAAAGCCAATGTCTCTTGCAGTAGTCACACATTTCTACTCTTTTGCTGACAGGATGCCTGGGCTTCCTCTTTGCTTCCCTGTGTGGTACCAATGCTGTACCCACAAGACACCAGGTCCATTTTTCCTGTCCTCTTCCCACTGTTTGCAGTACTTTGTTCCACATGCTAGCTGGATACACATTTTCCATCAGTGGCTCCAGATTTATTCAGTCTTGCATGTAGGTTTATTTAGCTCTCTGTGCAGAAACAATAGATTTTACTTCCTTCTGGTATTTTGCCTGTTAGAAAACACCTTTTCTTCCATTTCTTACTATTTCTGCTCAGCTTTGGTCAATACTTCCCTTAGGTTAACTACAGAATTTATCATTGCATTTAATTACTCACTTCACTTCGCCAAAGAATAATGTGGTTTAAAAAAGTTGAAACTATGTTCATTTGTGATTATGTGCTCCTCAGCTCTCTGTTTCAGCAAGCTAAACATTTTCAGCAGGCTTTAGGAAGCAGCATGTTTTTAAGACATATTTTTGTTCATTTGCACACCTTTAGTTTTATTGACTGTGCCACTAACTTTACTTCCTGTCATCTTCAGCAATATTACCTCTCAAGATTTGGACTTTTTTGTGCAACTCCATTATTATCATTACCCGGCTTTCCCAGTCCCTTCTCTATTTGCTCTGGCTGGCTTGCAGCAGCCCCACCACCATCCTTTAAAGCCTTGGCACAGAGCACACTTGCTTATCCTCTCAGTCACAAGTGTCCTTCCTGGCTACCACTGGCCACTGCTCTCTCTTGAATAAAGAAGCCACTAGAGTTGGGGCAGAACTGATTGTACAATAAGAAATAGTAATGAAAAAAAAAACATTGAGGCATGACTATTGGGGCGTGATGTGGTAAGATTTTGTCTCTCTTATTCAAGTAGTATTCAAACTATTCAAAATAAAGTTTATTCCCAAGAAATTTACCAGAGTTGCTGTGTTGTTGTTTTTTGGGGGAATATCCAGACCCAGACACACACAGCCATGTGTGAACACACCCAAACTCACCACAGACACTGAAAGCAGCGGTCCATGACATTTGTAAGGGGAACCCCAGGGACAGAGCACTGACAAGAGGGAGGCAGAGCATTTCACAAAGCTAATTACTTGCCACGAAGGACATCCCTCACCAGCAGATATTTCAAGCACATGAAACCTTTCTGAGAAGCAGCTAGATAAAGAAAAGGGAAATACAGTGCTTTTGAACAAAGTGCACTTACATGGATAATCAGATTGCAGGCTAGACACTTACTTTATGACATCTCTATTTCTTTCCTGGCACAGGTATAAAGATTTTCACAGGTCTTTTCAAAAGAGGAAATGTGAGCTGGATGCAATCCAATTGCTTGCTCATATAAATAATCACATTAGAAAGAAAATAGTAATGTTTTAAAAGCAGGAGAGAAGAAAAAAAATCCAGACCAGCTTTGCTCTCTGTCCCACTGCTCAAAGTGTAGATATCATGCTTTTTATGTGTGCAAATGAATGAAGGAATAAGATCCTTTAGAAGATACATTCATTATGCACCTTTAAGGGCACATGTGTCTCACCAGAAGTGAGTTATGTGGTCTGGAGCACGCACTGAAGTGATCCCCGTGCGATGCCAGAGTCTGGATTTGACTCCACCGAGTCAAATCCAGAGGATTTGACATTGCACACCTTTGAGAAGAAAGGGCATTTCAGCCTAGTCCCCTCTCGGTTTTGGGGCAGCACAGGAAGCAGCGCCGGTGTGTGGAGCAGAGCTGCCCAGCTCTGATTGCACCCTGCTGCAAGATCCCAGCGTGGGTGAGCCGGAGGCTGCATTAAAGCTGAGAGAGAGGCAGCTGACACAGGGTGGGTTTTGGGTTTGCCTCTCTGAAATCTCATTTCTGTATTTATTTACTTGTTGTTTTATGAAGCAAGTGGTAGGTTTAGGCATTACCACAATGCAGAACATTTAATTTACATATGACAGAAATGGCCTGTGTTATTTTGCAAAAAGGAGGAGAATATTTTAACATGCTTCAATCTGTCCCTCAGCACTTCACCACCTCTTCTATGCAAGCCTACAGGGAAGTTAAAGGCAATAATATTACAAGCTATATCTCCACAGGAGTCTATGAGTTTATTCTTAATACCTTAGGAGTTTTTCAAGGCTGTCAGCTTCAGTTTAGCTACTTCAAGCATTTCCTTTCTCCTGCCTCTAACACCAGTGAACATGTTTGAAACACCAGCCTTAACTCCTTCCCTACCACAGCACTGACCTGCTGGCTTTGTTCCCTTCAGTTTGCTTCTCCCATATTTTCTAGCAACTACTTCCAAACTAAAATGGCACTTTGTGGTCCATTTCCCTCTTTCATCTTTGAGCCCCTCTATGCTGCTAGCTCAGGGATGCAGCTTCCAGTGTCTCACCCTTGCTGTGTGGCCACTCTGCTTGGACCTCCTTTAGTCCCAAACACAAACTGGGAGCCAGTCCTGCCTTCTCCTCCTCCTGAGGGACAGCAGGGAGCGCGAGGGGAGGCACAGTGACCATTTCTCTGTCCTCCACTGGCACTGGAGGCAAAAAGGCTCTTCCAACCAGAAAAACAAACAATCTCACATTGGAACACTCTCAGGGTGGTACAAGATGGGGATGAGTTTCCTCAGTGTCCTTCCCCACAGAAGCCTCTTTGGTCAGCCATCCTGATGGCTGAGGAAGCTGGGATCTAGACAGTGGACTGATGCACAGGCTTTAAATGACATTTAAGGACAGTGAAAAAAAACAACTTTGCTACTCTGTGTAGCAATGTATCTGAATAACTTAGGCCATTCCGTGTACCAGCCAAACTGTTTGTAGATAACAAGCCACCTGCAGTCTTGTTTTCAGAGCTCTCAGGAATTCATCAAGGCTACTGAGACAACAACAGGACTAAAAATAAGAATGAAGAGCCTGAGAAACTGTCTACAAAGGATGCAAAACCTAGATAGAGGACACACAACGTGACCAGTAAGGTGTTCTGAAGGATGTGTGCCTGCCTCGTGAACGAGTGGCTTGGCCAATCGAGAGACGCCTGTACGCATGGACAGTAGGGCTAGAAACTGGAACTGGGGTTTGATGTAAACAATAAATTGGCTTCTGCTCAAGCATATTGATTCTGTTATTCAGCTGCCCATTTTCTCCCTGCAACTCTGAAGAACAATATTAACCACAGAAGACAAAATGGGTGTTTTCATTTTGGTAGTGCTGTCTAACGAAGGCCAGAGCGAGTGCTCCTTATGATACCATCCTTTTATGCCTTCTCAGATGCCAAACAAGGCACCACAGACCTTTTTACATTTAAATACCAGCGAGACTGCTTTTACCTAGAGAAACACTTAAGAAAATAGATCTTATTTCTGAGATTTCCTGTATTTCCCTTCTCTGCTAAAGTTAAAGAAAACTGATACTCCCACCAACTGGTGAGTCCCTTCTACAGCAGCTGTGGTGATGACAGGTACCACACATTGTGCCAATCATTCCATAAGGTATTGAAATTAATTATTTTTAAAACTAATACATGATAAGTTGTGTCAAAGGAAACAAAGAAGTTACCTTCAGAGTCGTTTTTTGCGACTTCTCTGGTTAACTCAAAAGTCAAACTAAAATGTTTGAGTTTATACCTAAAGGGGAATTCTCAGCCTGTGTGTGAATCAACACATATGGGTAACCATGGCAACCACCAAATCACAGCCGAAATGCAGAGTACATGTATTTCATTACCTCACTAACAATGCTGGGTGGCAGAGACACACAGGACACGGGGTCTGTCAGGCTCAGCTCATCCCCAGCAGGGCACCTGCTGTCTGCCCATGTATTAAATGTATTAAAGGGTTTCACAAGTTTATCACAAAGCTGTGCTTTTATGATCACTCTCCCAGCAGGAGACAAGCACGTCTGTAAGTGGTATCTCTACACAGGAATTTTACTTCTCAAAACGGGCAGAGAATGAACAACTTTAGGCATAATAAATAGAGTTTTCCCACACCAACATTCCCAGCTGCAACAGCATTTTGAGTGAAATTATTCCCTCCTTGTCAAATCTTCTGGTTTTAACCCTTTCCTCCCAAGGAAATGCTTTCATGCTTTCAAATTGTCATTATTTGTTATGAACCGAAGCTTAGAAAAATATAAAACTTTCCCTCTTAATGACTTTGGTCTTTTCCATTTGGCAAATGTTGATTTTTTTTCCTTCTTTTTTACAGTGAAGAAGGCAAATTCATGTTACTGGTAGTAGAGAAATTCAGGCTAGAGGCCAAACCTCCTGATCCCTCTGAAATTATCTGCAGTCCCCCGACCATTGAAACAAAACCTTTCCCATGTGAGCAGCTGGTCACTGGGAGAGCTCTGACCTTTCGTCTTTTTTGTGGTGGTACCTTCTGCCTCAGAGTAATAGACAGTGCACCAGCAGTGGGAAGGCTGTGGGGGTCTGCTCCTCCTGCAGCCCCCTGGGAGCACTCACTGCCCAGGCAGGCAGACATCCCTGTGGCACAAACAGAACACCTTGCCCGCAGGTGTGTGGCTGACAGCGCCTTCACGTCCTGGTGCTCGCACCAAGGGTTGCAGGAGGCACCATTGCAGCCCTGACCAGCTCTTCAATTGCTGTCCTGGTCTCTGCCCAGCTCTGTGCCCCCCAGGACTCGCAGAGGACCCGCAGCTCTCCAGGCTCACTGCACCCACACTCCTCTCCGTCAGAAAGGGGCTGCAGCAGGTGCCCTTCAGAAACTGCCAATGCTGTAGGTGTCTAGGACACCAATCAGATCCTAGCTCAACCATGGGGTCAGAAAGAGCTTTATCCTCTGCAATTGGTTTTGCTTGACTTTTAATTCCTCTTCACTGGAATAGGCCTGGAGGTTCCTGTTATCCCCATGAATGCCTGATCTCCTGTAATTGATTCAGGTTTTGGCCTTACTGACAACTCCCAGCAATGAGTCTTACCAGAGAACAGTGTGGAAAACTGCCTCTCTGTGTTTGTTTTTCTGGACTTGCTCCCAGCTTTGTGCGATGACAGACCTTCTGTTTTCTGCTCCACAATAAAGGATGTGTAGACACCTACAATTTAATTTCATAACGCTGCTTATTACTTCTTATGTTTATCATATCTCCCACTTAATCATTTCACCTAAATTCAGTAAATTCAGGCCATTTCAGCCCTGCTGAGCCCATAAATTCTCTCCAAGAACTTAGGCAAGTTCTGATCAGAAGCCTTGGTCAAATCACATGCTTTCGGTGTTAATGCAGGGATGAAATCAAAGTCCTTTTTTTGCCTCTTTTTCCCTTTTCAGTTTCTGTCCAGCCCAATCATGGTGTCGAAGAGATGACAAGAATCACATTCATTGGCACTCCAGTGCAGGCCATCAACACGAACGGCTTCAAGCGCGTGAGTGCCTTGCTAAGCCCCCGGGGAGCAGCTGCAGCCTCCTCTCCTCTGGGCTGGGCTGAGGGAGCAAGCACTTGGGGCTGGTGCCATTCCGCACTCAGGGTACTTGGGAAAATGCATAGCTTTGTCCTGGATATCTTTTGAGCTTTCTACAAGGTTTTAATCATCAACTTGGTAACAATAAATGGTAAGAACTGAAAACATGAGGGGCTGGCAAGTTATACACACCAAAGGCAACATTTTTTTAATAGCTGTGAGATTTATATCTTGATTTTGGGACTCTCTTTTTTGCCAACTTTATTGTAAAAAGTCTTATTTTAAAGTAAACTGCTTCAATAATGAATTTATGGTACAAATAATCTCTAATGTTAGAAGGTTAAAAGCACTAACACCAACATGGCACCTCCTTAATTTTTAGCAACAAAGCTTAAGTTTTCTGCTGCTAGTAAGTTAGTAAAGGAGTTTATCAGCTTTTGCTGCCCTTCACTGATACTCAAGGTCATTAAAAAATTGCTCTACTGTTCTAAAATAAATACAGGTATTAGACCTCCCTCATTCTCCCCAGACTAGAAACACGTGAATTGATTTTTGATCTTCTTTCTTTGAGTTTCTGTGGCTTGTTAAGCTGCCTGGAGAAGGTGTCTGTGGACGTGGCACCCAGGGAATGGTGCTGGGAAGGGCAGGATGGGAAGGAACTGCTCAGAAATCCAGAAGCAGCAGTGGACTGGGAGCTGATCCTGCCTCAGTCACACCCTCCTGGACAGTCTGTGTAATGATAATATTCCTTTTTTCCTTCCTGAACACAGAGTCAGAGGAGAACAGAAGTCATTGCATTGATGGAAAGGGGAACACCAGGGTAAAACTGCTGCTGGTGTCCTCAGAGAGCAGAGGGAAGAGCCGAGAGAAATAATTGCCTGGCTGAGGGGCACTTGTGTCCCCTGCGGAACAGATCCCTGCGTCTCCTCAGACCTGCCGGTTTGCAGTACAGTTTGGAGACATTCTGCTGCCGCTTTGGGTCTTAAGGACTGGAAATCCGTGGATTTCTGGGTGGTTTCCACAGGTTCTCCTGTTTTCTAGGAGCTGCACGGTGAGGTAGGAGTTTTGAGAGAGGCCCTGGCAAAGCCAAGGAAGCCAAGGCAGGGGAAGGCCTTATCCCAGCCCAAGGTTCCCACTTTTGTCTCTGGCTCCTGGGGAACTGCTTGGCTGTAACCAGAGGCTGTCCATTGGATTTCCTGCCTTTTCCAATAAATGGTTGCTTTCAGCTGGAGTGTGTTCCTGGTGTCATCCTGCTCCTTCTCCTCCATGGATTTGTAAATAAAGTTCCTGACTTTTGCCAAGTTGAATTTTATTATTCCAGCAATTGTGGTGGCTCTTCTGTTCCACTGAAACTTCCCAGCTCTGCTAAGAGCTTCAGATGTCAGATACAAGTAAGCCTGGAGGGGTTTTTTTGCAATGTTTCTCCCACAAAATACAGACAATTCTGGGGTGGGAGTAACTTGAGGTGTTTAGTTCTCGCTTCCCTTTAAAATCAGAGCAGAGGAGGCAGATTTTATGTCATCATTCCATGAACTTGCACCAAATTCCTGACTGTTCCAAAAGTTTTCACTGTTAGCAATTCCTGAGCTCATCTTCTAGGCGAGATGTAGCTATTTTTCCTTCCTTTGATTTGATGTTTTTCCTCTTTCTGATTTTAGTAAGGGAATATTTATTGCAAATGCCAATTTTCCATCCTTGTTGGAGTTTTGCTACATCCTGGGGCACATTTCCAAGGAAATTTACCAAATTCACATTGGTAAATCAGGAGTTGTTCAGCACCAGACAACTTGCCAAATGTTTATTTGCCATAATTCATCTCTTTGTCCAGTTAAATGTACTGCATTTTTAATTACACAAATCCCATGAAAACTTAAATCCTGAATGGCCTAATTGCTGTTCCTTGGACACAACGTGGGGTGGTTCTTTCCTGCCTTGGCCCGTTTGGATGTTCAGCCAAAGTGAGCTTTCCACTGAAATAGAATTTGCTTCCAAGCAAAACTGGGGATTGCCTAGAAAACTTCATTTTCTGGGAACCACAGGGTTTGTTTTTCCTATCCCTGCATAATCCAGGATACTCCTGGAGCTGTGTTAGGCAGTGGCAGGAGGGGAGATCTGCATTTATTTAATTTTATCTTGTACTTTTTAAATTACTTTTTTATTTATTGATTTTTGATTTGGGGTTTTTGTTTAAAGTTTTGTGTTTATTTTATTGTGTTTTATTTTTTTATGTTATTTCTTGTTCTGTATTTTTGAAATGGTCTTATATTTCCTCTAATTTTATTTTTATTTTAATTTTTTATTTAATTTTTTAAAATTCCTTATACATTTTTTATTATTTCTTTAATTTTTTTATTCTGATTTATATATTATTTATTTTTATTTGCTTTTAGGTTTGTATTTTTAATTTTTTATTTTATTTATCTTATTTTTCTTTTTATATTTTACTATAAAAATTTTATAGTAAAAAATTATACTAAAATTTTACTTTTAAATTTATTTTTAAATTTTAATTTTATTTTGTTTTATATATTTTTATTTTATTTTTTCCTGTTTGCTTTATTCCTTTCTGGTTTTTTTTCCCCATTCCTCTTTCTTGCCCTGTCTGGAAGTTTGGCTGTTGGCAAAAAAGGAGTTGAAAAATGACATCCATGACCCCTGGACATGTGCATAGAGCTGAGGGTGCCGTTAGCAAAACCTCTGCATTTTCTGCTCCATTAAAAAACCCAAACGGAGGTGGTGCCGTTTGTTTCTTTGGAACCCCCACCGGGTCTCATTCCACCCCTGTGCAGTATCACCAGCAGTGACTTGATGTGGAGGTGTATTTCAGAGATGGCAATAAAACCAAGTAGCCCTTTGATGTTGTAACTCTCCCAAGCTCATTGTTTACTAACAGAGGAATCCAAAACAAAGCAAACAAAGAAATGCCAAAGCAAACCCCCTGAAAAACAGCCCCCCCCCCCCCCAAAAAAAAAAAAAAACAGAAAAAGAGAAAATATGCCAATATTATTTTAATAAGAATTAAATCTTTACCCCTTGGAAAACCAGGCTAATTTAATTGTAATTAATTGTGCTTCTGCTGTGTTAGGTTAATAAATTCATATAGTTTAAAATATTGTTGTAAAATATAAACAAACACAAGCTTAAAAAAATACAAAAATAGGAAATATAAAGAATAAAAATAGAAATACGAAACGAAAAAATAATATCAGTAATATAAATACAATAGATCATATTACATGTTGCGTATATTCTATGAGATATACATAGATAGGAACATAAAAGATAAATTGTGATGATAAATATCAATATAAAAATAAAAATATTAAAAATGTGGAAATATAGCCTAAAAGAAAGGCTTTTTGGGGTTGGATTTCATTGGTGACAGGGTTCTTGTAGTTGTGGTTGGGAGACTTTTGTGGCGTTTAATTTAGAGAATTTTTGGACGGGGATTTTTGGGCACCTCTTTTGCCTCTGCTCCGTGCCTGCCCCCGACCCAGCGCTGAGCTCCGGGGCAGTGCTGGCACCTTGTGGACAGAGAGCGGTACTGCAGCGCTCCCCCGTGCCCATCCCCGAAGCGCGCTAGGGCCGGGCTGTGAACTCGTGGACAATGCTGCCATCTCGTGGTCAGTGATGAGTACTGCAGCGCTCTCCCGTGCCCGTCCCCAATGAAAGTGACAAGCCCTGGCTGAGAGCGGGCGCAGCGCTGCCACCTTGTGGACGGAAAGCGGTACTGCAGCGCTCCCCCGAGCCCACCCCGACGCGCATGGCAGCCCCGGACTGTGAGCTTGGGAGCGCTGCTACGGCCCGACATTCCAAGCATGGCGGCAAAAAGGGCGGGAAAAAAGCAAGGACCCTGGTGGCATCTAGCCAGCTGCCTGCGCAAAAACCCGACCGCAGCGCCGTCTGAGAGTGATTTTCTGAGGTGTTTCCAGGTGTTTGGACATGGTCTGTGGGCTCGGCTATGCCGCGGCCGTGTTCAAGCCGTCGATTTAGTCAGGCGTCTTTGTTAGCGGCCAAGGGGGCCTTAGCGGTGCCACAAAAAAAGATGGCGGCTCGGCCGGAAGTGGCTTCAGCCGCAACAAAGATGGCGGCGAGTGAGGGCGGAAGTCACGTGACGCCCTCCCCAGTATGGCGGCAAAAAAGGGCGGGAAAAGCTAAAGACCCCGAAGGCGTCTAGCTGATTGCCTGTGCGCAACCCCGACTGCAGCGCCGCCCAGATGAAATTTTTTGTGGTGTTTCCGGGTGTGTGGACATGGTCTGTGGGCTCGGCTGTGCCGCGGCCGTGTTCAAGCCGTTGATTTAGTCAGGCGTCTTTGTTAGCGGCCAAGGGGGCCTTAGAGGTGCCACAAAAAAGATGGCGGCCCGGCCGGAAGTGGCTTCAGCCGCAACAAAGATGGCGGCGAGTGAGGGCGGAAGTCACGTGACGCCCTCCCCAGTATGGCGGCTCGGCGCCACGTGCTTGCCCTTCCCAAGATGGCGGCAAAAAGGGCGGGAAAAATGCAAGGCCCCCTAGTGCGTCTACCCGGCTGCCTGCGCTCTACCCTGACTACGGCGCCGCCTGGGAGCAATTTTCCGCGGCGTTTCCAGGTGCGCAGACACGGTCTGTAACTCCAGCCGTGCTGCGGGCGGGCAGGAGCCGGACCCGCGCCCCCAGGCAGGGGCGGGGCCGCCTCTCGCTTCCGAGCTCCCTCCAGCACCGCCCCCCTGGGCGTGGTCCGCGTGCCGCCGCCCTTGCGGTCACCGCGTGCCGCCGTGGGAGCCGCCGCCGCCGCTCACCACCCCCGCTGCCCTCCGGCAGGCGGGGGGAGTCAGAAGGGTGAGCAGGGAGAGGAGGCCGAGGGGTTTGGGGGTGGCGGGGGGACGGGGGCGGGACGGGGACGGCCCGGTTTTCCGGGCAGGGCTTCCCGGGGACAGTTTCAGCTGCCCGCAGCTCTGGCTGGAGTCCCGGCTGGGAGCGGGGACGGGGGCGGGCGGGGGGCGGTGCTGGTCACGGCCCGGGAGGAGCTGCCGCTAACAGGGGACTCGCAGCCGCCTGGTGTCGTCTGTGTGTGCAAGTTGTTGTAGCGACAGTGGTGTTTCAAGCTGGGAGTGCAGGGTTCCCTGGGGGGGAAAGCCCTTGAAGTAGCCAAGCTGAGCTCTTGCTGAGAGTTCCAAGGCTGGTGTCCCTTAGGATTCTTGAAACAATATTTAAATAGTTACCGTTGGTTGAGACAGTGGATCCAGTGGCTTTGCTAGAGTGGCAGAAATGGTTTTTCGCCTGGAAGTGTGTTGGATGAGCGACCCTCCCTAATGGCTTTGTGTTTCCTCCTGTTACAATCAATGGACAGAGAAAGTAGGAAAGGTGTTTTAGAAATTCTTGGGCATTTTGCTTGTAGGAATGGAAATCCCCATGGAATTGGTATTTGACCCATATGGCCTATGAAATGTCCCAGAAGCTGGTTTGTGTATTCATGCTCCCGTTGTGTTCCTGTGGGCTGTGGTTCAGGCTTCTCTCCCTGGGCTCTTGCAGTCGCTGTATCTCTTGGATGCTCTGCAGGATGGAATCAGGCAGCCAAACCTCAGGTTCACCTTCTCCCTGTCCCTCTGCATTGCTCGTGTGGCACAGCAGATCCTGAAGCCAGGTACTGGGACTTGCAGCGTGTGTCACTGCTGGGGTGGAAACCAGAGCCTTGGGGAATGTTGATCTGCTCGCCTGCTTTGTGCTGGTGCGCTCCTGACTGAGCTTTTCACTCTGGGGAAGAGAAGGGGAGGGATGGCCAGCAATATAATGAGCCTCAGAGCAAAGGCCTTCTGCAGTTCCTGGGCTGTTCTCCAGCTTGGAGCACTGCACAGCACAGCTTCCAGGTACTGTTGTCCGTGGCCGTGAATTGGAAATGTTGTACTCCTCACAATGCTGGCTTTTTCTCTTGACAGAGGAGCACATGGACATAAGGGTAAACAGATCCCTTCTGTCACACCAGTACCTGGACCTGAGGAAAGTACCAGGTTTTTTCCAGCTTTTCTACAGTTTTGATTTTGAGGTAAGAGTCCCATTTTGTGTACCCAGTAATTCTTCAGAAATTTATGGGAAAAAGCCATAAAAATGCAGTGAAATCTCTTTCTCCCATCGGTGGTTAATTAGAGGCATATTTCTTGTGTTTCCTATAGGAATTAAAAATGCTATTTCTGTGGGGTTTTTGTTGTTTTCTCAATACTGACACGCAGTGAGTCGTGCTCTGTGAGCACAACAAACAGAATATTCTGCCCCAGCTAGCTTACCTTCATTTCTGAGTTTAGATTAGTAACGTTGAGTTCAACTGAAGTGTTTTAGGAACAGCAGCTTCTACAATTCCTTTTCCACTGCATGTTTGGGCTGCAGACTGACTGTTCCTGATGGATGTTAGTGATGAAATTGGATAGGGGTGGAAATTGAGACAGCCAGAACAAGCTGCAGTAAGCTCTGAGCTGGCACTCCCAGGGAACCAGAGTTCTGTGCTCTTAGGAGCAGGTATTATCTGGAAATGTCCAAATGTCTGGTGGTGGTATTTTTCTTTGTGGCTTCCACTACAAAGCAGAGCGTGAGTGGATCCTCAGATTTCATCTTCCAGGTCCTGCTTTCCGTTTTCAGCGTCCTTTGTGTGATGAGAGCTCCCAGGTAAGAATTTCAAAGGAAAGCACCAAAAAAACCCCCAGACCAGCGAAATCTGCATGGCTTTGAGATCTCAAGTACAAAGCAGAAAGGAGCAACTGACTCTGCCTTTGCCCTCTTGAAAATCTGTTCCTTGTGGATTTTGTGTATGTGTGGAGGGGGAAATAATTGCTTCTGTCTCAAGCAGTGACATCCTTATCCCCTGAAACTGGAACAGGTTCCTGCTGTCACAGAGCCTCACGTGGGCGCCGTGCTTTTGTGCCCTACAGTCAGGGCCTTTTCTTTTTTGGGGGTCTCCATTCCCCAGCCAGCCTGTTTGTTACCTGAACAGTGCTTCAGCAGGAGGGAAGCTCACGTGCCAGGAGCTGTCAGGCTTGGGAGCATCCACCCTGAGTATTTCAGGTACCAGAACCTTGGACAAAATAATAAAATTGTCTTGCTACCCGAAGGGTTCTTGTAAGAGTAGCACCCGTGGTAGGAAGCTTTGAAGGAAGTCTTTCCTTCCCTGGAATTGCTGAGGACAGGTGGTGTTCATTTCACTATGAAGGTGACCAGGTGCCAGTCCAATTGCTAATTGTAGGTTAGATAATTAGATCCTGACTGTAGAAGAACAAGTTACATTTTCTCTTTCAGAGTTTTATTCTGGAGGTATTACAAAGTGCTGCCCGTGTCACCAGAGCTGCCTATGAGCTGATACAGGATCACAGCCTCCTCACGTGGATCCTGCACAGCTTAGAGAAAAGGTAACCAGAGAAGTACAGGAGGCATGGGAACAATTTTGCTGTCCACAGTAGAATAATTATGTGGCTGAGTATGAAAACGAGGGTGACAGGCAGGGAGACAGGGGCACCGAGGGCTGTACTGGCAGAACCTGCTGAACCCTGAGGTGTCCCTTGTGTTTTGGAAAACAGAATCAAGATGCTTTCAGGTTGTGGTGGGAGGGGTGATGGTGGAGGGGCTTCATGATTTGGAAAACACTTCCTTGAAAAACCGAGAAAGCAAAACAGCACCTTGTATTGGTGCCTTTACCTCTTAAATTTCCAGCAGCCTCATTTCACATCCTGTCACAGGACCTGCTGCACAGCAAGTGGCACAGGAGTGGCTTTGAGCTGTCTAGAACACGGCTCCTGCCCTTGCCTCTCCTCTGTCCAGTTTGAACTTTATTAGGGGCAAGAGGATTTCTCTTATTTCTCTGGGATAGTGCAGTTGATCCACCGTGACATAGCTTGTCATTTTATCTTAGCAAAACCTAACCAGTGCAGTTCCATTAGAAAAACCAACATTATTTGCCATAAGTAGCCATAAAAGACATTTCTGTTTCACTGTGCAAAGCCAGGTGTGAAATGGAACCAGCCATTGCAAGGTGACTTGGGTGAATGCTACTTCATATCCTTTGAAAATAAACTGCACAGCCCAGCAGAATCAGTTTCCACAGCACCAAAGCATTGTCACAGTAATGGATATTATTACTTTATTAGTTCAGCAGCACTAAATCTAAGGAGGAAAGGTAAAACAATGTGTGTGCAGCTTATTGTTCCTGGCCAGTGGAAACATACATTTCCTTTACCAGTTACACTGTCAGCCTTGTCCCAAGATGAAAACACAATATTTTTATGAAAACCTCTGCCCTTTCAGTGAACATTGCTGACAGTAGCACACAGGTAACCAGCACCCCACACTACAGATTCACAAGTCATCAAATTTCCCCTTAGCGAATGACTCCAAAAAAAATCTGTCCTTGTAAACAAGAATTGGTGTCAGCAGTCTTATAGCTTTAAATACTGTAAGATAAAGCCCAGAGTGTGTGTTAGTAATTTGCCAGCCTGAAGGCAGACACCCATTCACACAAACCATGCACTGGCATGGACTCTATTGCAAGGGAAAAAACCAAGCAAACAAAAAACAACCAACCAAACAACCCAGGTCAGTGAGACAAGCCATGCAGCATAGCCGTGGTTCACTTCTCCAGATCTTAACTTTTAGTCGTGTTTCTTCTGCCCTTTGTGCCAAAGGAACTTAACGCTTTTGCTGTAAAAAACCCACTTTGTCTCTAAATAGTAATCATAAACTAATGGTGATAAATCAAGTGGATGTTTTGCTCTACTGAAATCTTGTGACTGCAGGTAGGAAGAGTTGGGAGCAAATAGCATAAGGAAGTTGACTGTGGAAGCTGAAGGCTGTCCAGCCAAAGCTGTGTACACGTGTGGCTCTGACAGCAAGGCTGCAAAGAGTTACTGTGTGGACAGCGAATGTCAGAGTCAGCTGAGCTGTCAGAGTACGAAAGTAGCAAGGAAAGGATCAAATGACAAGAATTGGTGGTGTGAGAGCAGAGTTGAGCCCTTTCTGACGTGCACACACGCTCTTTGTGTTGTCAAATTCTGGGTGTAACCAAGTACGTTTCTCTGGCTCTTTTTTCTGTTCAGGTAACTCAAACGTTTTGTTGCTGACGTACCTGCTAGAGGAGCTTACATGACTCCAGTGTCATTTGTGAGGCAGTTTCTGCTCTGACAAGTTTCTGAAGGCTGCTCCACAGCAATAGACCTCATTCTGGATGTTCGAAGGTGAGGGGAGAGATGGTGGCATCCCAGGAGCCTGGTTTTGGAATGTTTTATGGCAGTGGCCTAGAAGCTTTTACTGCTGGGGTTTCCATAGTCTGCCCGTGGCAGTCCAGCCTGTGCTTCAACTTAGAGCCCTGAGTGCACAGGGAGAGGAACCTTTGGGGAAGGTCTTACAGCTCTGCTCAATGCTTTATGAATGATGATGGTTTTCTGGAAGGAGGCTGTCCATTCTGACCCATTTTCTTCTCTCTCCTTGCAGACTGTACCTGCTGCTGAAAGGCTGAGGTGAGACCAGGATGTGCAAAATCTCTGGCTCTCTGTGGCTGAGGCCACGTTTGCTGTCAGTGACAACATGGTGGAAGATGCTAAAGGCTGAGACCTTTGGGGTTTTTTCCCCCGAATCCCAAGACTCTCTCTGCAGCTGTGCCCTGTATAGCTCTTCTAAGAGTTTCTGGGCTTAGAAGGGTTTCTACAGTCTGCAATAGTTATCTGTAACTCAATTAAAAAGAATCCTGCTGTATCAATGTGGTGTTAATGACTTTGTTTGAGTTGGTTAAATAAGCAAATGATAAATAAATCATTGATAAGGGGTTTGAGCATCCCTTGGATGGCCCTTGGAGCTGGAATTTCTCTTCATTCCTTTAATGTCTTTCAATTATTTCTTAAGCAATTACTGCAGTTAGGATATACAATAAGGACAACAGCATCTCTGCCCCGCTGGATTGGGAAATCCAAGCCCAGTTCCTTGGAGGGATTGAGGGGATGGGGAGCTGAGCCTCAGGCTGGGTTTTGGCAGTGGGAATTTGGTGAGGAAGGAAGAGGAGAGATCCCCAAAAAGTGGTTAAGGCCAGTTCTGCTGCCTTTGGGTAGTTCTGCTCCTACCCCCACAAAGTCATCCTGGTTAAATGGGACTTGAAGAAGTAGCTGGGTGTGCCGGGGGCCTGGGCTGGGAGCCCCAAACCCCGGTCAGGGCTGCTGGGAAGCGTCAGCTCCAGGGGAACACTACGGAGGGGCCGTGCTGGGACCCCTCAAATTCCCGCCAGAGATGCTGGGCACTGCTGGGCTTTTGGGGCACTGCTGAGAGGCTCCGCTGCCTGATCCAGGGAGTGCTCCCCTTATTTTCTGTGGTGCTTAGAACCTGGCAGGTTATTATAGCCCCACAGGTGGATAATCTCAGCGGGGCAGCTGCAGTCACAGACGATCACACGGAAGCCAGTGTGGGAGAGGAAATGAGCTGCTCCACAGATTTATTTTTCCCAATTTAATTTTCCCAGTGCATTTTGAACTTAGACCAGAGTCTCTCCTCTCCCCTCAGAGCCCGTATCCCTGAGTTTTGAGTTTTCTCATATAGAATATCTACGGCGGAAGAAAGATTCCCCGGCACGGCGGGGAGCGGCGGGGTTTGGGGGGTCGCGGGGCCGGCACGGGGGGCCCCCTCCCCCGGCCGGTCCCGGTCAGCAGCAGAACTCGGCTCGGTGCCGGGAGCCCCGGCAGGACCCCAGCGCAGCGCCGCCTGCAGGCGGCTGCAGGAGCGGCTCCCGCCGCCCGCGGCCATCCCGGTGCCGGTCCCGGCACCAACGCCGCCCCGCTCCTCCGGCCCCGAGCCCCACAGCCCGCCCGCCGGGGGAGAGGCGGCCCCGCTCGGGACGCGCCGCCGGCAGGGACGGGACCGAAGCAGAACTCGCGGTGCCATTCCCGGGCTCGGCTCGGGGCTGAGGGGGGGGCCGGGAGCGATGGTCCCGTCCCCGGGCGGGGCGGGTCCCGGCGGCGGTCGGGGGCGGGGCCGGGCGGTCCCGGGGGCGGTGCCGGGGGCGGGGCTGGGGGCGGTCCCGAGCGGGCACAAGGCGGTCCCTGTGGTCACTGCGCTCAGGGGCAGGGCCCGGCCCGTGCCAGCCCATCGGGAATCCCCGGGATCGCTCCAGAGCACGCCCGGGGCTCTGTGCTGTGTCCGTCAGCGTTGGTCAGCAAGGAAAGCCCTCAGCACCCTGGGGGAAGCACACGGGGCTGCCTGGCCCCAACCCTACACTGACCCTTACCCCAACCCCCTGCAGCCACAGGAGCCTCCAGGCTGCCACGGAGGAAACCTGAGGAGCAAGGATTCCTGCAGGACCAGCCCAGAAGGCAACAGGATTTTCCCCAGGAACCGAAGGGAAAGCTGCTGGAACCAGCTGATCCAGAAGAGCCTGTGCCCCTCTCTGGAGCTCCCTCCATCTCCCCAGCACTGTGGGCACGGGCACAGTGCTCTCCCCTGCCACACCCTGAGCACTCCAGGTGTTGGTTCCTTCATCCATGAATGGCCTAGAACATATTTAACATTCTATTCACACCTCCCTGCAGCTTCACGGATCCCAGGTTCTGCCTTTGATCAGTTTCCCACAACATTAATTCATTTCAGGCCCTCCTTATCGGTCAATATGATGTTTCTAATTGTTTCCTTGAGTTACCTGTTTTGTTTCAAACAGCACTCTCCCCAGAAGCAGACCACCTGGCTGTTGGACCAAGGTGTGACTGCAGAGGGGTCAGCAATTAAGGGCACCCTGCCAGCTGGGGATCTGGCACAGGAGACAGGGCAGTCTGTCCTGGCACAAACCCGAGGTGTTGGTGCTCACCTCTCCAAACTGCCCCGGGAATTGCAGGAGGGATTTTCCCTCTGCTGTCCTCTGTTTCTGGCTGGTGGCAGCACAGAGCTTCAAAGCCAAAGCATTTCAGCTGTGCAGCTGGCATACACACGTCACTTGTCACCACTCAGGTGCTGCTGCTTTCTTCTTGAGGCCCTCACTGTCTTCTTTTCACCATTCCCCCAACCTCCTGAGGAGCTTGGATTAGCCTGGTAGCCTTACAAGCTGAAAATAACCCTGCCCGAAGCAGCCAGCACTGCTCTGCTGCAAGGGTGCTGTAGGAAGTGCTGCACACACCCCACCCCCTTTGAATGCCATTTCCCTCCTGTGTCACTTTTGTCACCCCTCAGAGAGGGTCTGTGGGGGGCCTGTGCTCTGCCCCTGCTGTGCCAGCAGCGGGGCTGTGCCAGCTGTCCCTGTTTCCCCTGCCAGCACCTCCCCTGTGTGCAGCAGCCCTTGCAGGGCAGCACTCACCCGCCTGCCCGTGCTCCCTGGGAGCAGAGTGGGGGTCAGGCTCTCCCCGGGGCCAGGGAAGCACCAGTCACCGACCCACAGCACACTCCCGGGCTGTGGAAGCTCCTGCCGAAGGGAAGCTCCAGCCTCCTCTGCAAAGAGCCTTCTGGAACCATCCCTTCATTGGACAGTTCTGCTGGAGAGCACTGAAATCCAGGGAGGAGAGGGCTGTGCTAGCAAAGCAGCAATCGATGCCACGTGCTGTGACATACAGTGAAATTCCAACTGTGCGTCCCGTGCTCCTGCAAAATCCAGCCTGAACTACGTGGGAGGAGCTGTGCTGGGTATCGGGGAAAATCCCTTCCCACAAAGGGTCTGTGCAGCCCTGGCACAGCTGCCCAGGGCAGAGGTGAGTCCCCATCCCTGGAGGGATTTAAAGCTGTGTGCATGTGGCACTTGGGGACGGGGGATAATGGTGATGGCCTTGGCAGGGCTGGGCTCCCAACATCTTAGGGGGCTTTTCCAACCTGAACAATTCCAGGATTCAATCTGCTTCGGCCAGTTTGACTTCTCAGATGAGCCTCTCCCACGGAGAGACATAAGGAAGTGCTTGTACTGGAAAATAGTGAAAACATGACTTTTAAAGAAAAAGCTAGAAACAAGTTTACTTTCACATATTTAAATGCAGCAACAGGTGCCATTTTTTTAATGAACTTCTGAAACATGTATTAACCTCTTAACAGCATGTTACCAAAAAATGTAAGACTTTATTTCAGTTAAGCAGTCCTGGGTAAATTCTATTTTTCTGTAGCAATCTCACATGCTTGACCCTCTGCTTCTCAAGATGTGCTTTCAGCCACACCACAGTCACATTAAGATGAGCTGCATGGTGGAAAAAAAAGGGAATAAAAAGGAAGTGCCCAACACACCAGTCAGAGGATTTAGCCACAGAAAAATCAAGTTGCTGGCACTCTTGGATATTAAGTTTAAACCCAGTTTTTTTAATAGTGTGGCTTGCAATTCAAGAAATTGAAAGTGCAGAAATGAATCACATTTATAAATGCGAGGTGCTTAATGCAGCAAATCAACGTTTTCCTAGGTTTAGTTATTTCTGTTCCCTGTAAAAGTTGGGATTTTGAGGGACTATTCAGTGCAGCCCTGTACATCTGCCAGCACTGCAGATCACAGTGTGTTTGCCCTGTACACCTCATTCCGTTCTCCTTTGGTGGAATTCCCTTCAGGGGGAATCTCGCACTTGTTTGCTCTGAACCGAACTTCAGCAAGGACAAACTCAGCCCAAGCTAAACTTTCCATCCCACTCCCTCTTGTTTCCTTTGCACAGAAGCCCCAAGCCCCTCCGGATGAGGCCGTTCCACGTTGGATGTGCAGAGCCTCCCACAACAGGAACATCACCTGTAGAGGGCTTTACCGGGTGCTAAGTCACAAATACAGCTGTGCTGTGCAGCCACAGCATGGCTGTGAGCTACTCCCCGCTGCTTCCCAGGGAAGAATTCCAGGGGAATTCTTGATCCTTAACTGCAACACTGGATTTTGTACCAGTGCCCTCTGAAAGCATTCGAAAAAGAAAAAAAGAGGTTTGCAAAACAACAGAAAGCAAACTTTCATTCATAATCATTTCCCTAACAGTGTTTAAAACCCCTCCAATGCATGGGAAGAGAGGAAGAATTATAGACATTAATATGTGTTACACTGGTCAGACTTCTCCCACGCCCCCCAAAATGTGCTCTCAACCCTGGATAAAAGATTGAAGAGTATCCCAGACTCTTCCATCATCTGGAAATGCAGATTTAAGCAGGGATTAAAGCCACAGAGCTCACCTACTTCACATGGGAGCCTGTGGCTGAGAAGTCTCGTTAAACAGAATCATGGAATATTCTGACTTGGAAAGGGACCCACCACAAGGATGATCAAAGTCCAACTCCAGCTTAAGCATTCAGCTCCTGAGAATTTCCAGGCACCTCTCCCCCCAGCCACGCTCTGAGGTACCACCCAGACATCTTCCAAACACGGATGGCAAAAGGACTGGGAGGAAAGGGCTGGAGAGCTGATCCCAGCACCTGCCACCTCCCCCAGCCAGAGGATGCTCTGGGCATCGATACCTTCCCAGCTGGAGCAGCCTGGGCCAGGTGTCACTCTCCTGGAGCACTGGCAAGCAGGACCAACCCTCCCTCCAGACCCCTAAGAATCATCACCCCCTCTCTCCAGATCCCCAGGACGAGCTCCCTCTGCCCAGATCTCCCCATAATGACCATTCCCTCTGCCCAGATCTCCCCATAATGACCATTCCCTGCCCAGATCTCCCCATAATGACCATTCCCTCTGCCCAGATCTCCCCATAATGACCATTCCCCTCTGCCCAGATCCCCCAGTAATGACCATTCCCTCTGCCCAGATCCCCCAGTAATGACCATTCCCTCTGCCCAGATCCCCCATAATGACCATTCCCTCTGCCCAGATCCTGGAATAAGGTGCCTCCGTTCCTGTAGGTGCCCCCAGTAAAGCCCACCGGTCCCTCCAGACCCCCACCACGAGCCCCCTCCCTGCCGAGCCTCCGCTCCGTTGTCACCTCTCTCCCCACGCTCCGCCCCCGCGATCTCCGCATCCGCCCCTGCCCTTCCTCCGCCTAGCCCATGCGCATCTTGGAGCCGGACTGGCCGCCGCCGCCGGGCAAGGGGGGCCGGGGCGGGAGGCGGCCCAGATGCAGCTGCTTCTCCAGGGCCGACATGACAGCCAGGGACGCACCGGGAGCACCGGGACCCCGCGCCGCCCCCGCCGCCCCGCCCCGCCCCGCCGGAAGCGGCTCCCCCAACACGCGCCGCCACGCGGCGCCGAGCGCGCCCCGCCGCGGGGCACCAAGGGAAACGTAGTCCGCGGTGTCCCCGCGGTGTCCCGCGCGCGGGGCACGACGGGAGCTGTAGTGTCGCGCCGCGGCGGCGGTTGCCGGGCGGGAGGCGCGGGCAGGATATGCGGCGGAGGAGGAGGTACGGAGCGGGACGGAGCGGCGGGGCGGGGGGGGCTCTCGGGCTCGGGCTCGGGCTCGGGCTCGGGCTTGGGGGGATGCGGCGGGACGGGAAGCGGCACGGGTGCTCGGGGCGATGCCTGCCTGCCGCCGCTTGGTGCAGGGCCCGGCGCGCTGCTTGCTGCGCTGCACCGTGCCCCGCGTGCTGTGGGCCGGCCCGCAGCCGCCCGCCGTGGTGCGCCTGCGGTGGTGGGGGGGAGAGACCTCCGGCGGCACCGTGCTGCAGCCCGCCGGCCGGCCGGGCAGCCCGCGGGGAGAACCAGCGCCCGCTTCGCCGTGCGCTGCGGGCCCCGGCAGCTGGCCGCCTAGCTGGCAGGTAGGGACGCCTGGCAAGGGAGAGCCCCGGGGCGCTGGCTGGGCTTGGGCTGCGACGGGAGGGCTCAGGGTGTGCCAGGGGAGGGTGGGCATCAGGAGGAATCTCTTCACGGGAAGGGTGGCCAGGCTTTGGGAGTGGGCTGCACAAGGGGGTTACCCTCTAGCAGCGCTAAGCCATTATTTCCTGTCATAAGCATTCCTTTTCTGGTAATCCTGTGCTTATTTATCATAATTTATTCCCAGTATTAATGTCTGTACTGATCCTTCTTTACCTGCTGCCTCGTTATCCTGATTTCCTTGTACAACATAGCGTTGATCTCTGGCATTCCTGTAATTTTAGCCAAAAAAAGGTGTGAGTCGTGACCATGAGAGTGACCTGAGAGATGTTGCCGATTTTTGCAGATATGGGCGTTCTCGTCCTGGAGGTTCTGACCGAACTTGACCACCTCCCCCTCGGCAGCAGAGCACAGATCACGAAGCTGTCCCAGCTCTCTCCCAGCCATCCCATCAAAGGATCTTTTGCTGTGGTGTCACCGACGTCGGACAGACTCGGAGAGCTGCAGGTACTCTTGGTGTCCTTGCTCGTTATTATAAATTATGTGCTCTGTCACTGGTGTAACCAGCTGCAGGATCAAGCTGTACGTGGCACACTGCAGGCCTGCTCTCTGTCCCAGGCATTTCTGAGCTAAGGTAACAAATGAAATAAACCCCAAATATTGGTGGTGTTCAGAGGGATGTGGGGTAGTGGAGCTTACTGAGGAACCTGTGGTCATCTCGACACTGAGAGTCAGTTATTAGCAGTGGGTTTAAAAGTGGATATTTGGTTCTTACACGTCACTGGGCTGGAATAATAGAAGATTTTGACATCTGGCATTAAGGAAGTGGCCTTGCAGCCCTGGCTCTGGAAAATTGATTATGAAAGACAGTTGACTGGGGTTTGAAAACACGGAGCCAGAAACAAGCAGTTGTAAATGTGTATCATAGCTGGATAATGTTAATATTACTTTATGTAGAAAAGCAACAGTTTTCCATTGCACAACAAGTGAAGTTGAATGCAGTGTTTACTGCACTTAATTAAGAAAAGAACGAAGTAACATTTCACATCTTTCAGGTCTCCCTGGTGCTGGAGCCTCTGCCAGAGCTGGATGGCACCAGCAGCTCCCTGCCCACCACAGAAGGAAGTTTAGATGCTGCTGCTGCTCAGGGAAGCAGCAAGTCCCAGCTTCCTGCTCCATCCCAGCAGCCCAGGCACAGCCAAGTGACTGTTGAACAGGAGTCTGCTGACAACAGCAAAGCCACAATTCCTAGGTACCTGCTTCTTTGCTCATTGTGGTTTACTTTGCAGCTCACACAGAATTTTAAGTAGTGGCAGTACACTTGGGAGTTATGGGATGCTTAATCTTTCCAAACATACATTTTTTAGGAAATCCAGGATGTTGAAGAGTTCCAAGGTGACAGGGACAATTTCTGGTCTGATAGAAATTTGCATCTTACGTTGACTTAGTTCAAGTCATGCCAATTCACACAAGATTCAAATCGTGAATCACAGAATAATTTGGGTTGGAAGGGATCTTAAGGTAAATAAGCAGATAATAAATGAGCACATCTCATTTCAGCCCTGCTGCCAGAACACTTTCCACTATCCCAGGTTGCTCCAAGGCCCATCCAACCTGGCCTTGGACATTTCTAGGGATGAGCCAGCCACAGCTTCTCTGGACTCTTCACAGAGTCTCACCATGCTCCAGCAAAGAAATTTCTCCTGATATCAAATCTCAACCTACCCTCTGCAGTGGGAATCCCTTGTCCTGTCACAAAAGATCTCTTGAGAAGCTTTTTTTTTTAGAAAATCTTTGACTTGCAGCTTGGGTCAGTCTCTGTGATGGTCTCAGTGGCAGGTGAGGAATCATTAGGATTACATGTCACGTTTGCTTTTGGAGCACGTCCTGAGGGGAGAATTCTGAATCTTTACCCACCCACTTGAGTTGTTACTGAAATAACCTTTCATTTTTCACTAGGGGGAAGCACCATTTGCTCTACCAAGAGAACTCTGAGAACATGAAGGAGACCTTTCCTGCCTCTCATCACCCTGTGATTTTACCAGGTGGAGATTTGAAAAGGAGTCCTTCAGATCAGCCCCTGTCATTTCCCCCCCAGCACTGATCCTGAGGTGCTCCCCAGCAGGAACACACGGGTGCTCTCCATGCACAACCCAGCTGCAAAGGACCTGCTGTCAGGTTTGTGTGCCACTGCCTTCATCCTTTAGATTTCACTGCAAACAGCTCTTGATGGTGTCTCCTGTGCCTGTCTGGAGATGAGATTTTTGGAGGGAAGGAGAGACTTCAGACCCTCCTGCTGCATTGTACCAAAAAGGCTTAAAAACCACTGTTGCCTGGGCTGGATTGAAGTGAGCACTGAGTAGGGCACGTTTCCAAATGTGCTGTCTTTTGAGTTTCAGATTTACAGAAAAAGAACCAAAATTAGACATCCTCAAGTGACAAGCTACTCTTCCCTAGATTAGTCCTGCTTCTGGATCCTAATAATGCCCTTGCAGTACCTGACCCAGTGTGTGCAGACAGGTTCCTTGTACAGCTGAGAGGGAGACTGATGGAGGATCACTCTCCCTCACTCCCAGCTGAGCAGTTTTCTGGTCTGGTGTACAGAACATATTTAATCCCCAGTGTGTCAAGATCTGTTTTTTACAGCAGGAAACAAGTTTCTTGACTGTAGCTGACACCTTTATGTGTGTCTGCAGGTTGCTTTTGAATCACATTTGAATGCTGAAATGTAAATCCTTCTGCTTGTTTCCCAGCTCTCCTGGATCAAGGCAGTAAACTCCGTGATGCCATGGTTGTTTCTGCAATGAAGTCCAGCCCAGCCCAGACATGGAGATTGAACTGAGTAAAATCTCTCATTTTGTAGAGAGAGACGATTTTAAAGCACCAACAAAGTGAGTTTGGACTGGGGCAAGTGAGATTCAAGCTCCAAACCATAAATTTTTGAGGCTTTATCTGGAAAACTGTAGATACTGAGATTCATAGGATGTGTTTTTAGGATTCAT